>JAPSGF010000005.1:1820619-2162461 GCA_035772895.1 Perdix hodgsoniae
TTATTATTATTATTATTATTATTATTATTATTATTATTATTATTATTATTTGCCTTTGCATATTTGTCCGTTCATCATTACTAATTTCAGCCAACAGAAGGAAACTGGGTTGGGTTCTGGGGAAGGAAGGACTTGCATGAATGCCCAGGGGCTGTGGAGACCTGAGTCAACTGTTTATATAAACATTAACTTTTTTTTTTTTAAGACACAAAGTCCTAACCTTAAATTGCCAGTTGGTCTGCAATACAGAGACAGCCCAGAGAATTAACACCCCATCCTGGAACAAGGCCTGAGGTAAGAGCTAAACAATAGGGAGAAGCACAAAGCAAGCCAGTGTGGTGACAAGAAATGTAGACTGTGTGATCTTGTTTGCAAAAAGGTTAAAATACATCAAGTTTTTATATTTAATTAGGTAATAGCTAAATTAGAAACTGGAATTTAAATGTTTCTTCCTTTAAGCAGTTTTTTTTTTTTTTTTCAATTACAGAGATTTTGTTCCAACATGAGCTTCATTATTTTTGGTGTACTGTCACTTAATGTTCCTTGCAAGATCTGTGTGGGTGACATTCCAGCACAAACCAGCTCCAAACGGATCTTCTAGGTTGAAAACAGTTTGTTCATATAGTTCAATTAAACTCTTTAGTGAAGTCAGCTGTTATTTTGCTCATTAACCTATAGAACACCTTTGCTCCAAATGTGACAAGTTGGCTATCTGAAAAGTCACTTAAGCAGAAGAGTCACTCTGAAAGACAAAAGAGAAAGCTCTCATTTTTTTGGTCTGCGTCGTTTACTCCTTTGTCTAGTTATGCTCAATGCCCCAAAGGCTGATGAACTAAAGACCACCTCAAAGTTGTAAATAAGTCTCAGCTAATACTGACAACAACAATAACCATTTTGAAAGTTCTGACTTAAGGTGGATGTTGAATCTGCAGGTGGCGAAGCAAATGATGGACTGCCTTTCAGATTATGCACAACCTGTCTGTTGTGTGACTCCTCCAGTTTCATGTGGCTGATTTGTGCCCCACTGTTCCAAGTTTCTCTCAATAACTGAAGTGATCTGTCACTGGGCTTTATTAGATTTTCTGAGAGCAGATGGCTGATTCTTTTTACCTGGAGAGCTGCCACTTTCTGTAAATGCATCTCAGTTTTACAGTAGTATAATTTATCTGTTTGCATGACAAATAAACAGGTTAAATTACAAGGGTGTTATAATTTCAATGGCTTTAGAGAAGGTGATAGATTTGCTGTATAACCTGGGGGAAAAAAAAAAGAGGAAAGAATTGAGTCCATTGGTGGATGGGCTGCTGGCCATGAAAAAACAACCCAGGACGTTACTAAATTCTGGCATCCGTTGTAAAGTTTCAGGGCTGGTTGCTGGATATTCTGCTTTACATTTCGGCTTGCAGAGCTACATCATAAATAAACTTGGTCTGTGCAGCCATTCACATATACTCATGAGTAGACTTCTTATTTCTGGAGGTTGCCTTTTATCAGCTTGTATTGCTGAGTTTGAATTCCTCTTTGTTTTTTTGCACCAGGTTGCTCTTTTCCTGCTGCTGCTTCCGTCCTGTTTGAATAATTCTGTGCTGGCTCACTGTGAAACTGCCAGATATCCCTTATGTAGCAGTTAGCCACATAGATAAGGACTGGTTTTGTATTGGTGACCTGGCGAGGGCTATTTCTTGCTTATACAAAAGCTGTCTTTATTTGGCACCTGATCTGGGACCCAGTTGAAGTTAGCAATAAATTTTAAACTTATTATTTTTATATAAATATAAGGAGAGGAGCATGTAATTTATAGAGACTGATGAGTAGTCAGTGCTGACTGCAGAGAGAGTTTGGTTCTGAGTTTTCTAGCTCTGACCCCTGAGATCCCCTATCACTGCTCATACCCCACAGGCCAGAATAATACTATTTTGCCCCAGCCAAACATGTCTGATAAAATGCTCTCCATTTCTACTAAGCTGTTTGATGAAGTATGGATGATTTTTCTAAATTCTGCTCTTGCAAGTTGTTCTTTTTTTAAATGTTGTTGCCCTTACAAACCTCAAGTTTCACAAATGTGGCAAAGAAACCATACAAGTGGTATGGCCCTGCTGGAAAATTAATGCAAATCCTAGGTTTATCAATAGAAATTAATTAGAAGGTTAATTAATTAGCTATGTATGCCACACTGGATATGCTGCTAAAAGGTACATCCAGGTAGCTGACAGTGACTCCAAGCCGACTGGTTCTCCTTAATGAAAGCAAACCAGACTTTGCCCCTGTGGTACAGAGAACTAAAGGTACAGGTCAAATGTACATTTCAAACCATGAGATAAAGCCCAGGAAGAATAAGTGAATAATCCAGGCCTTTTTTTCTTTTTTCTTTTTTCTTTTTTCCTTTTTCTTTTCCTTTTTCTTTTTCTTTTCCTTTTTCTTTTCCTTTTTCTTTTTCTTTTCCTTTTTCTTTTTCTTTTTCTTTTTCTTTTTTTCAGAACTGACTAGGGAATCCCCATTTTACCCTTTTTACACAAATTTAGCATTAAAGTTTCTGTTTTCTGTAATCCCCGCAGACCTCCTGTCAGCGTGAAATATAAATCTATTTCTTTTCTTTTTGATCTTAACACTTGTAAGTAATAAATAATTGATTGCCAAAGGAATTCTGGGAATATATTCAGCCCTAAATTGAGCACTAAACTATTTGCAAATGTGCTTAGGCACCAGCCCAAAAGATACATCAAAAGAATGTCAATTGGATATTGGGAAGCAAAGTGCCATCATATGTTAGAATTAAGAAGCATAAAATATAAGTAGAGAGATAACAGCTGTCAGAACTGATGGTGGTAGTAATAGGAAAAGGTATGTTTTTATAGAAGGCTATAAACCTTTGTTTAAGCTAGACCACACTTTCACCTCAGTAATGACTCTCCAGGCCATATTCAGGGAATGCCTCATTTGTTGGCTACTGTCTTGAAAGTGGGGCTTGATGGTGAACTTACCCAAGAGATACCGACAACTTTATCTGAATCATCTTTGAAATAAATCTATTAGAAAAAAACTGGGGTGTATCTGGCTGCCTTTAGTGTGGATGACAGATTCACTGTCGCAGTCTTACATCACTGTGTCTACAAGCTCCAGCATGAGCTTGGTCAGTAATGCCAGCTTGCTTCTGTGGCTGTGCTTGCAATGCAGACAAAATCCCAATACCTGAATGCCTGTTGAACGTATTTAGATGTTATATGATGTTAGTTTTGCCACTGCAGCTGAAGCTTGATATGCTTTTCACAGGGCACATACTCTTGGAATTCATTTCAGAACACACAAGAACACGATGACAGGGAATGACAAGGATGAATGAACATGGATTTATTTACCAACAGTAAATCACGCTTGACCAACCTAGTTGGTAGATATATGGTTAAATAACTGGCTACAAAGATGAAGGAAGACTGATGAATGTAATATATCTCATCTTTAGTAAAGTTTGACAACATAGCATTCTTATCTGGAAGCTGAGAAAGTAATGGTTTGATGTTACTTAGTTGAAAATTGCCTGGATCTCAAGATGTGATGAACAGTAATCAGTAGGCCAGTGCCCAGCTGGTGACTGGTAATAGATGTGAGCCCCAGGGTTGGTACTGGGGCTGGTACTCCAGTATTTTCACTGTGTTCAATGTGAATGCACCTTCAGAAAGCATGTGTGTGGTGCTGTGCTGAGCGAAATGGCTGTCATACTCAACTGCTTCAGTCCAGAAGGGTCCTGAAATACAGCACTGGCTATATTATTTGAAGATGTGGAACCTTGATCCTTTGAGATTTTCAAGCATCAGCCAGACAAAGCTATGACTTGTTCTAGACTTGACGATAGCCTGGATTTGAGTAGGAGGTTTGTTCAGTTGACCTTTGGGAACTTCTTGTAGTCAATATTTCTCTGATTCTGTAATCTTTGTTTCCACACAGCAGCTAGAAGAGTCACAAGTTGGTTTGCCTGTGACCTATCCCAAACCTGTTAGGTTTGTCTTGTTTAGAAGATTCTTGCATCTGTTCAAATGGGACACCCATGACCAGAGGTGTGTATCAAAGATAGCTGTGCAGTGGTGTTGTCAGAAGCTGTTCAGAGCTGTGGTGCTATGGGAAGCTATTTCCATGTGACATAGGCTTCATTCACCTCAGGGATTCTCTGTGTAAAGCAAGTTGCAGTAACTCTTAGGAGGTAATTGCACATGTGGAATGTTGCAAAGAGTGTGCTTTGTCCATGTTTGTTTGGCATGCTCGTGGTTCTGTCACGAGGATAGAAGGTAGACATAGGAGTGGCACAGAACAGACTCAGCTAAGAGTTCGCTGATCCCTAGTTTTTCTGTCAGAGAATAAAGGCTGGTGGTAAACAAGAGTCCTCTGGGACTCTCTTCTGATGGAAGGAAAATGGGGAAAGATTTTTTTGTAAATTTTGGAGACATCATCAGTTAGTGATTTCAGTGTGACAATTGTCTTGTGCAAAAAGGTTTTTTATAGATCTTGAACTTAATTACACTAAAATATCTGAATGACAAAGACCATAGCTGAAAGGAAACATTAAAAAAATGTTCCTGTTGGCTCACTAGTGGATTGGAGTACAAGATTTTGCTCTTGTGGTTTTGAAATTGCGAAGCTCCCCTAGGAAGGAAACCTTTTCATACTCTATGTAAAGCTGAATAGACATCTACCATTGTATTACATTAGGGCAGCACAAAATAGCCCTGCAGCTTGGGAACACCACCCTGTATTTTGATTTCCTATATTCACTACATTCAGGCACTAGTGAAAAATATAGCACTTAGGAATAAGTAGCTTTTCTCTATTTTTGAACATATTCACTTTGCTCATGTTCATACCTATTTTAATACTTGATTTTCTGCAAATGACAGTAGGATGCTGATAGGAGTGTTTGTTGAGGCTGCATATTTTTTAGTGAGCATTCAAGTATATTATGAATGAAAATGAATTCTAAATATTTATAGAACATAAGATTTTACATCAGCTGTATGATTTGTGCATTCATGTAAGCAGTCACGGCCTGAATTTTCTGATGGTGCATATTTATAATAAACTTGCTGAGAGATCTGAGATCTGGTAATAGTTGTTTATGGAGGAGAAAGTATGTGACAGCATTCTTTATCTGCAAATGGGGTTTTCTGAAGTACTGAAGTACTGTCTCTGGTTATGTAGATCATAAACATGTGTTCGCTTCTTCTGCTACCTTAATTTTTAATCAGCAGTGCAGCAGTGGATTAGGTTGTATTTAAACAGTGACTGATAATTAACCACTTCACTACAACAAATCTGAGTAATTTAAGACTTTCAATGTGGAGACTAAGGCTGCAGTTGCCTTATGCTTCAAAATTATACAGATTCAGGCTGCTGCTGCTGCAAGATGTGGCTCCTCTCTGGGCTGTAGGTTCATGCTACCTCTTAGCGCTGTTCTGTGGTTGGGATCTCAAAGCTGGATTTCTTCTCTGTGAAATTTACTGTCTCAAAAACAAAGCTTAACATTCTGAAGCACAAAGTGAAGTGCCAAGAAGGAAACACCCTGTTGCTAGGCCATCCAAAGGTGATATAGAATGTTTTTTGTGTCTGTCCCAAAGCAGGGTAACTTCCACCCTTTAATTTGCCAGGGAATTGCAGTAGGCTTAAAATAGTTTCTGTACAAATCCCCTGACACCACCAGAGTTTCAACAAAAATGATTTTGCTCAAGGTAGCAACTGCAGTAAGAAGTGTCATGATGCCTCCCAAAGACCTGCAAGCAAGCACTAGACTGGACTTACTAAATAGATGGTCCATTACAAAGAAGATGGTGTAAGTGAATGTGGTGGAGTCACCATCCCTGGAAGTTTTCAAGAAATGTGACCATGGCACTGAGGGACATGGTTAGCAGGTGTGGGGCTGGGTTGATGGTTGGATGTGATGGTCTTTAAGATCTTTCCAACCTTAATGATTCTTTGGATTTATGGAGGTGTAGTAAACTTGTGGGAGCTATGGCCACAGATTTCTGGGAGGCTCTCCATGTTCATGTAGCGTTTCACAAGTCACCGCCCATAATAAGAGCAATTACAAGGATTCCATGCAACAAGAGCAGGGTGTCTGAGAACTTATGGCCATTCATAAAGGTATTTATTATAGGTATTATATTTATTAATAAGGTAATTTTTTTTTTCCCTCTTCTGAATTTAAGGATAACATCATTAAGTTTTTATTTAGACAGTCGTGGAGTTATTGTGACCCAAAAGACCTCTTTTCACCCTGTTCTCTGGAGTTGTCAGCTGCCTGCAGTATTTCCCTACCCACCAAAGTGAACCTAATAGTTACTTTGAGAACAGCTAAATAAAATACCCGGACTTTTGACCTCTACTCCCCTTTCCTTCTTGTTCTTGGCAAACAAAATCCTGATACATTAAATTTTTACTAGCATGGTCCCCAAGACCCTAGATTAAATGAAAAGGTAGAGTAGAGGTAAAAAATATTATTATCTGGGTAATTTTATCCATTATTATAATTAAAGTGTGAATGAGCAAGTCATCTCCAACTTCTCAAGAAATGAGGTGCCTCCAAGGAATTAAACAAAGCTAGATAGATGAGGAGTCTTAGGAATAGTGAAAAGGAATACAAATAGGTCAGCTAGCTTGCAAGCAGCTCTGCAAATGTTTTAATAGACATAAATTAGGGGCCTGGTGAACCAAGAGGAAGCAGACCTGATAAGTTTGAGTGATTGTGGAAGTAGCTTTTGGAGGCAGAGCTCCAACTTTATCTGCATCTTTGATATTTTCCTCTTTCTCTTGGGATCCTATCTTGGGAAAAATATCACATTTCACAGTCCAGGCTAATTAGCCAACAACTGTGATTTAAATCGTTAATTACAAGCATCTCTGCTGACACATGACTTATGCATTGACCTTTGTATGACTAGATGGACTACTGTACACAGTGTGTGTTGACTACAGCAGTAGAAATTAACTTTGATTTTCTTTTCTCTGGGTTATCTGCTCCCTTTCTGCTAAACAACAGGTGCATCAGGCCCAGCCAGTGCTGAGGTGACTGCTGACATTCTCCAGCTGTGCGTTTATCCTCTGCTTCCATTCTTCTTTGATTTTTTTCCTCCCTCTTGTAGGATGAAAGTAATGACAATGTGGGATTCTAAATATACCCGAGCAGCTCACAGGTTCTGTGATTGTGCTGGAGGCTGTGTGAAATCTGCAGGCAACAGCATGCCTGCTTGCAGTTTTGCTTTAGGTGAGAAGCTGTTTAGTGCCTTAAGACAAAGTCAGAGACATAAAGTCCCCAAGGCTAATTCACTGGAGGAAATGCTGTCAGTGTTTGCCTGAAACACACCCCTTAGTAGGAAATGTCCCTGTTGGAAAACAGTGAGTGTAGTTCAGTGGTGGATCTCCATTACAATGAATTAGACACCCACAAACAGACAAGTTTGTCAAGTGAAACACTGCTGAGAGAGCAGGGAAACCATCCATCCATCCTCACAGGGGATCCCTAGGAATGCCTGATCCTAGCGAGGCATGTATTCCTTTAGTGCCTCAAGCCTGCTGTAGCAGTCCCTGCTGCTCCCTCACCTCCTACTTCCAGCCTACTTCTCCTGGGTAGCAGTAATGGCTTCTCTCTTCCTTCTGTCATATCAACTCATGGTGTCATCTGCAAACTAGCTGTGGGCACTTGATCCCACTATCTGTGTGACTGATAAAGGTGTCAAAGGTTCTAGTCTCAGACCACCTACCACTGACCACAACCCTTTGGCCATCCAACCAACTCATTATCCATTATCCAGCTCTCAAATCCACATCCCTCCAACTTAGAGATAAGGATGTGATGCTGGACTATGTCAAAGGTCCCACACAAGTCCAGGTAGAGTACATCAGTTGCCCTTCATCTCTCCACTGATGCCATCATTCCCTCATAGAAGGCCATTGGATTGGTCAGGCATGATCTGCCTTTGGTGAAGCTGTGCTACTGTCTCACATCACCTCCTTGTCGCACTCAGCTTTCAGAAGGATCAGTTCCACAGTCTTCCATGTGCAGTCATAAGGCTCACTGGCTTGCAGTTCCCCAGGTCATCTTTTTCCCCTTTTTTAAAAAAGGGAGTGAATATATGCTAAGGTGACGAGGTATTTGTTTTTTTTTCCAGGAAGCTTTGCAGGAAGTACAAAAGTTTCACAGCACTTTTGAGACATTGTTAAAGGCTCATCATGTTTCTTCTGTTCTAGAGCTTGGTAAGTTTGTATTCCAAAGTGCTGTCACAGCTGATTTTTTTTTTTTTTCCATTTTTTAAACTTAGTTTTGTTTAGTTCTTGTGATAACTACTTGTTATGATAGCAAGTGATTTGAATCGCTGTTTGAGGGTATCCCTAAATTGGCTAAAGTCAGGATTTGCTCACAGTGCATGTGGGAAGGCTGTGGCCTTCTGGCCACAACTTAGGCATGCTTTTTATGTGCTAACTTATTTATTTTAAAATTGAATTGTGTTTGATAAGTATAATGTGGAACAAGTCCCCTGCTTACTTTATTTATTTATTAATTTATCATTCCAGGAGGGCTGGCTGGAGGCAGGGAAAGGAGCCATTACTTTGCAAGTACGTGTTTACAAAGTGATGAGGTAGTGGCTGGGCAGATGTGACTGCTGGGTGATCTTTAAGCAATTGCCCCATCCTCTCTAACTCTGAGCTCCTGAGTTACATTAATCTCATGTTTCATCCCTAAAGCTGTGAAGCAGATACATTTTTCAAACAGTAAGAAACATTTTACTTTCCTGTTTTTTTCATGCCAATTCCATACCTCTCCTGAGGGAGCTATAGTGCCTGGCTGAGTGGAAAAATAATTGTGGGTCTGCAATAAGTAGATAAGATGGAAAACTTGTTCTATTGTAAAGGATGCAGGCGCTTGATTGCATCTGCCTGTGTTGTCTGTGTGTGATATCCACTTTCTTGTTGTCAGAGCTTGAGATGATTAGTACTGCATCTTCACATCACTGCTTGCACCTACTGATAGCCTTTCTTATTTTCAACTCCATCATGTGATAGTCTCAGCTACTGTAATGATAGCTGAATTTATGAAGGGAAAATAAGGAACAGCCCATAACTGAAACAAGGCGCAGCACCCACACAAGTTCCCAAGAAGAGCTTCATCCTTAGCTGCTCTAAAGAGTTGCTACAAGCCTTAACTTATCAGGGTAGGAATATAGGCAGGAGGAGGTTTGGTATGCACAACTCACACAACAGCAGAGTGGATGTGTATGTCTGCTTCAGCTGAGGGTCTGCTTCTAGCATGGGTGAGTACATTTAACTTTGATCTGCTTTGCTTGGGCAACAGGCAGAGTGAAGAGATCCTGAGATGTGCCACCCACTTGGTTAATCACCTGCAGCCCAATCCACGTTGCTTGCACTGCCATTGCTACCAGCTGTTAAGAAGCAGAGATCAAGAGCAGTTTGGAATTGTTTGCAGTTTTCCCCAGGTGCAGAACAGACCTGTTGTTCTCTGGTGTCTGTGGAGGTATTGTGTGAAACCAAAGGGCTGTGGGTTTGAAAGTCTTTGTTTTCACAGATGGTGAAGTTGAGGTAGAGGAGACTTGAAGTGTGGAATTTTGGCTTTATACACTATTAGGATCAAAATGTTTTGTAATTCATTAGCAAAATTCTATTACTTATGGAAAAGCTCAACTTTGTTAGTTAGGATGTGTTGCAGCCAAAGGAAAAAAAAAGTGGGGTTAAGTGCAGGGAGGCATTAGTGAAGACACAAGAACCGAGGGAGAAGAAACAGTGAAGAGTATTTGAGAAAATTACGTTTTTCCATATAGCTGAAGATGAAAACACTCATTTGGGAAGATGGGTTTTCTCTCATATGTCATGTGGACAAATGTTAATTTTTGATGTCAGCTGGGCTTGAACAACTTAGAAAAATATGGAAGGCATGAATCTTTCTGGTGCTTGAGGTACAGAAGCAAAAAAGTGTAAATCAGAGAGCATTTGGCAGCAGAACTACCATAACTCTGAGTGCTCTGCAGTAGGTGGCAGCTTTTAGATGCATGACCTGTGAAATACAAGTAAACACAACATCTCATAATCTGCAGTTTTACTGCAAAGTGAAAGAGTACTTGCTGTGAGTTAAGTCCAAGTAGAGATTTTGGGGATTCTTAATCAATTTCATCAGCAAATGCCTCTCCCCCCAGATGTATTTACTTGAAGTAGAAGTAGAGTCCGGCTCTGGTTTTTGTGAATCTTTTTGTGGGATAGCCTTTGTTGGAGGAAACAGCCCAGTCCTCCCTTGGCAGGAAGAATGTGCTGGTATTTTAATGTTACTGAAGAGAATTAGCCCCTGGCTTTTGTGGAAGGCTGGATTTCCACCTCCAAGTACTGTGTGCCAGCCAGCAGCAGCCTCACAGCCCTTCTGGTGGGTGACTTGTTGCAACCTGAAGTATTCACAAGATTTTCTTCCAAAGCCTTTTTAAAAAAAAAAAAAGCAAAAAAACAATTCTGCTGCTTGGGAAAGTAGTTTGGAAAGACTTGGTAAGATATTTGATATAAATACCAGGAATTTTGGAGATGAGGAATGGCATGCTGCTTTTAACAGTGCTTGAGACTGACTACTGCTTTGCTCCTAAGGCAAGGCTTGGTCTGACCCCATTTTGTGTCTGTCTCTGGGGTTGATCCTGTCACATGTACGTTGGATCTCCATGATCTTGGACAGCTATGGAGGGCTACAATAAATGTCTTTGTAAACCCTGACTAGATCAAAATGATGTTTGTGTTGTGTGTGACAGTTCTTGTGGTGACTTGGTGAACCGAAGGCTTTGTTTCCACAGACAGACTCCTTGCTATCTCTGGTTTGGCTGATTAACAAATTCATTTAGTAACTGGAAAAATATGTTACTGCTTTGTTGATTCATTTGATGTATTTAAAAACAACAACAATAAAACAAACAACAAACTGATTTGCCTGTCCAAACTAGTCTAGCTGATATATCTGCAGAGGTAGGCTGGGCAGGAAGATGTTGAGATTGGCTCTCATCAGACCATGGCAATCTTGTTTGCTTCATGGTCTTAATGAAGAAATCAGTTCTGAGTTACAAACAACTGGGTCTCAGATGAGGTATCATATGGCATTGTTGTAACAAACAGATCTGTTCTTTATGAACAAAATGTTATGGGAAACTTACCAAACTGCAAAACTTGAGTGTATCTGAGATTTGATAAAAGCTATCTAGGTTGCTCTGAAAATAGTGCCTCTTAGTTCCTCTTCCATGGAAGCTACAACAGATACAAAGAGCACAATAACACTGTTTGACAGATCAAATTGTCAGCTACAAAATACTATTTTTCAACATAGGCATACCATTAGCTATTCTTTTTCACCAGTGATGAACAAGAGCCTTTGTGCCACACTTGTACAAATCTGCATGGCTACCTGAAACATAGCTTGTTTTTCATATCGCTGTTGTCGCTGCTGAAATGCACCACCCACCATCTCACTTTTCTCACATGCACTGTTTGGTCTCCATAAACTTTAGCAGGGATTGATGAATGTCAATGGGTGTCACTTTGTCTGCATGGAGGAATTCAGTGACACAACTTTGCTTCATGCACACTTCCATGTCAGACTGCCCCTCTGCTGCCATCTGTTGCACTGCAACAAAATGTAATGGAATATTGGTGGAAAGGTTCAGCCTTTACTGCCGTACCAGCAACATCCACCTCTGATGTGGTGGGCCAACATCATAAAATAGGAGGCATTACTTTCAGAGCAGCCTTCTTACATTGCATAAAAGTTATGCGACTGACATTTTAATGATTCAGACAGTAATAAGAGAAAATATTCCATTCGGTGCACAGAAGACAGGATGTGCAGTTTCCAAGCTAGGAGGTTAGTTGAATCTGCAGTCACTTCTAAGTGTGGAAACTACTGGATAGGAGGTTTTGAACAAATCTATGTAGTCACCTTTGAATTGATGCACTTCTTGTAGTGGGGGTGATTTTATACAGTATGGAGCTGGGCTGCTGTTTGCATTCTGGAGTACCTCTGGAAGAATGAAAATGAGTCACCATTTTCAGAACTGGCTGTAATGCATCTGTTGCAAAGAAGATAAAGATTTGTGTGCCCATATGTGTGTCAAGGAAGACAAATTCATCACTCGTTCCTTGTTCTGTGCTGTTCTGAATCCCTTCTGTAACAGCTTCAGACAGGTTAAGCCCATAGTCCTTTAGATATCGACACTTTGGAAGATGTCTGCCATGGTACTTTGTTGTCTAATGATCTAGCTGTGCTGATGCTGTGATCTCTCTATCTGTGAGGGCAATTCTGACCTTTCTCTGTTAGCTTCTTAGTGATTTTTCTTCATACATCTGCTCGTAATTCTTAAGTCTTTGAAGCTTCTACAATTTCTTCAGTCTTGATTGAAGTTGCACAGGGTGCTTAAAAAGAGAGGGTAGCAACTATTGGCGAGCTTTTTTTCCTTTGAATACCACATTGAATACTCAAACAAGGAATTTGAAAATGAATACTAAAATTGATATAAAAACTAGAAACATACAGTTGACTTTACATTATTTCCTTGTTCAATATGGGCAGTCTTCTTTTTTTCCCCTTAAATTTGCAATCTGTAAATGTATCAGCAGCGTTGTTGAGGAAGGAGTAGTTCAGACCTTCCCTATATACTGACTAGACCTGTTGTTTTCCAGGTTTCCTCAGAAGTGATGGGTAAAACTCCGTATGTAGCTTCTTTTTATTTCTAAAATTAGAGAAGTGATGTTTGGCAAGTTCAATGGTGCAACATCATAAAATATACAGCATTGAGTATATGGAACAAAAAATTTGTGTTGTGTTTTAAAAACAGGTAATGCAGTTATGCTATACATATATATTGTATTTGTACATACATTTGTAGTCAGAGGTTTATCATTTTAATGATAACCAGATTTCAAGGTAGAGAAGAGTGTTAAAAGATGTGAAAGTGAGCATGAGAGCTGCTTGCTTTGCTTGAGTTTGAAGAACTATTGCTTTCATTAATTATGGATGTTCTATTACAGCATTTCTCTTAGAGTTAGAAAAGTCACTAAATAAAAGGGTATTATTAACATAGTTGTCTGAGTTACTGTGGTTGATATTCCCAGCTAAAAGAGGGTCTCAGGTTGTGCTGGATTCATTTCAAATTTCAGATTGTTACTTATGAAGAGCAGAAGGGTAATTTCTCAGCTGGAGTAAGCTGGAATTGTTAGAACTCAATTTAAAAGGCAAAGAATTTGAGTGGTTTAAAATAAGCTTTGCATAGTCTCTTACCTCAAAGACACTATGGCATTCAGCTACCATGGTGATGAATATGGTACAAACACAAAATAGATTAGATAGAATCCAGAATGTTTTGAGTAGATCTAAATTAACAGTATTCACTCAGGAAGGAGAGGTAGAGAGTCACTGGGCACTGTTTAAGAGAACATATATCAGCAGCCACTCCAGAGTGGCTTAGACAAAGAGGAGGATAGGAAGCAGTTTGTTCATACTGTGACTGGTGATGCAATCTCAGTGGGAATATTGGGTTCTGATTCTGTTCAATCCTGTCACACAGATTAAAAAACAAAAACAAACAAACAAAAAAAACAGAAACAGATGATGTTCTAGAAACATGAGAAGCACAGAAAGATTCTACCTGGGGCATAAAAGCCTCTTTTTGAGCAGGCAGTGCTGGAAATGGCAATGTTCCCTCATATTTTTATAAGGCAATTAAAGGATCACACAACAGTGGGATAAACAAATAGAAAAGACTTTCAGAAATGTCACATTTTCTATAGAAGATGTACAACTCTGTTGCCCTTCAACCAAACCATGGACTGTCTTTTAACTTTCTCGTAACAGAAGTCCCCACTATTAAGACAGTAAGTAGTTTTTATTCTGTTTGCATAAGCAGCTTGTGATTTTCTGCCATATCTTAAGGTCAACAGTTTAGTAGGAAGTAAAGCTTGTTTAGGCCCCAGTTTGCACTTATTTAAATGGTATATTAGTTTAAGAGTACAGATAATTGTTGTTTTCAGCAGGATTATTCATGTGCTTTAAATTACAGACAGAGTCTGCTGCAGAGTGGTCTCAGAAGTAGCCGTTTAAAGGTCTATAGAAACAAAGAACATAGAATAGGTTAATGTGTGCTCTCCAGATGTATCTTTGTGAGAATAGTTTGCCCTGTGTTGGTGCTTTTTCTTCCCCTCCCCCTCCCCCCCTTTTTTTCTTTTTTTCTTTTTCTTTGGCTGTGTCACAGGGAAAAGCCTAGATTCTCCAGCAATTTACTTCCCAGTGACTGAGTAATACTTCTGTGATTTCTAGTGTGTGAACACCAACACTTGGTGACCTTTGCTAGTGATTATAAAATGACAGCTGTGTAGCAGCTGCCCTTAAACTCATCTCATGTTAGAGGTGATCAGGGGATTAAAGATCTGTCTTTCGCACTGTTACTTTCTGAGCTTCTGAAGTGAGTCTTTTCTAATGTTGCCATCATTTTTACCATTTAGAGAACAAGTGAAGACTGCAATCATGTATTTGTGATCAATATGTAGGCACAGTTTTTGGCTTTTCAGATGAAAAAAATTAGAGGGTGTAGTACATCTAACTCAAAAACAATTCACAGGATAAGATCTGATGACAGATTTCCACTACTTGCCAAAAATCAAGGTTTAGAGAAACAGTGCTGACCAGCCATTTATCTACAAATTGAAGCGTTAGATCTGAAAGTAGTTTTTTTTTAAATACATAGCTCAAATTATTTTGGATGGAGGGTGATGACTGGATAGAACAGAAACTTCAGGAGATGTGCCAGTAGTGCTCTCTTACCCTCATCTCTCTTGATTCGAGTTACTGCCAGACTCTCTGAAGGAGACAGGGCTGCAGGAGAAAGTTCTTGGTGCCTCAGTGAAAGTTTCCTCTAAAAAAAGCAGTAATGGAATTAAAATATGCTCACATCTATCCCTTTAACTGGAATTCAACACAAATATACAGCCTGAAAGAAAGCTGCTTGGGCAATACAGACTTAAGTGCCAGCAGTATAACCCTTCAAAAGATCTTTGTTTTTATTTGTATCACCAAGTAAGCCTAATACTTTTATAGATCAGCAATGAAAAAGAGCTGGCTGAAGCTGATCTCAAGCAGGGGGAGTGGTAATGTAAGCAAAGGAAATCTTATTTGCAGCCTCATTTATTAGAGGCTAGGCAAAGGCAATTGGTTTACTTGCTAGTTAAATTGGTGGCATCCCTGGACTCTGAGCTTCTGAATCCATTTTGTTTAGGAACCAATCTCCTCCTGGCATTGCATATGTAACTGAAGCTGGTCTGCCATTCCTTATTCTCCAAAATATCAGTGTGATATATCTAAGTATGATACCATCACATTTTAAGATGCATAATCTAGAACACAACAAACAGTTCATCTTAGGTGGCTGGTTCAAATGCATCAGCACCACTCTTCCATACTGACCGTTCTTAGCTGAGCTCATGCTTGCTGTTTCAGTTATCTAAGAAGTTTTTCTGCTCTGTTGCTGTTGAAAAAGTGTCACAGGAGTTAAGAGTTATCAAAACTCCAACATCTACTTCTTTGGATTACCTTTATTGTAAACATTCAGTAGCATCAACACTTCAAAATAAAATCTGAAAATAAAACCCAACCCTCTGCTGCCTACACAGTTCTCCCTTTGAGACTAAAATGAAAGAATGGCAGATACTAGCCACATCACTTAATATATTCCTCAAAGGCATGTGGATACTGTGGTGAAAAGGGGCGTAGACAAAGCAATGTAAAACAGCAGAGCTTTAATCGTGTAACTTATGGTAGGATCTACAGATATTCAAATTGAGACTGCCTAACCTTCTTGGAAGTCATTTTCCTTTCAGTAGAGCTTAAACTTGTCAGACTTTTGTGGCTTACACTGTACAAAAGGTGGAGAGATGTCATGATCTACACTGGCTAAAAGCTTGAAAGTAGAAATAATAGTGTCTGTGTACTGAGGGAGAAGCCATGATGTCCTCCAAACGCTGGAGAAGAATCTATCATTTGCTGAGCTGTATAGATAGGTGTCCCTTACTTCTTCTACCAGAGGACTTATTCATCATTATTTTCATTTAAATAATTGCTAGCTATTAGAGTTCTAATATATCACCTGGATGTTTAAGTGTTTATACATCATTTCTCATTGCTGCTGGGTAAGACCACCAACTGACGTATATTGTCATAGAATCCTTAGAATTGGAAGGGACATTTAAAGCTCATGTAATCCAACTTCCCTGCATTGAATAGGGACCCCATGGCTAGATCAAGTTGCCCACAGCCTTATTGAGCCTCACCTTGAAAGCCTCCAAGGGGAGGGCATCAACACATCTCTGGGCAACCTGTTCCAGTGCCTCCCCAACATCACTGCAAAAGACTTTCCTTACATCCCAACCTAAATCTACCCTCTTTAAGCTTGAAACCATTTCTCCTTGTTCTGTCACCACGGACCCTGCTGAAGAATCTGTCCCCTTCTTTCCTGTAGCTCCTCTTTAGATACTGAAAAGCTGCTCTTAGGTCATCTTGTGCTTTCTCTTCTCCACACTGAGCAACCCCAGCTTTCTCAACCTGTCCTTGTAGGAGAGGTGTTCAGTCCTTTGAATAATTTCTGTGGTTCTCCTCTGGATTCCAACATTGACTAACAGGCCTATGGCTCTCTTGTACTGAGGACTCCACACCTGGATACAGTACTCCAGGTGAGGCCTTACCAGCACAGAGTGGAGTATTTAGCTACAATAGTTTCCTGGCTAAAGTTTTATTCCAGGTTCTCTATGGACTTGTCTCCATGCTATTTGATTATGTACAGATTTCTTCTGGATTCAGCGGGAATAGCTCAAACTGTTACAGTAATTGATCTATTCCCCTCTGCTAACAAAGCAATCTGAATACCCCCTAATCTTCTTCAGGCCTAAGTGACTAAGTTAGTACACAGCACCTACTTAAACTGTTTGAACTATCTCAGCTGATTCTGCTTGATGTGGGTTGGAGTGCACTCCAACAAACAGCTGGGAGAGCCAGGGGGCAGTAATCAATGCCCCAGGGACGGCAATAAACATCTTGAGAAGAAAAGGGCAGGGCACAAACATTTCAAACCTCTGCAGCTGTTTGCAAATTGAATTTCTACATGCAGCCTGCAGGCTACGCATGAACTATGACAATATCTCCTTTTCCAGATGAAACTTTCTTCTCAGCCATCGCAGCTGGGGGGTGTGGGGGTGTTAAAGGAACTCGAGAATGGTAAGAAATGTTACAGAAATGTGCCCATGTAGCATACGAGTGTGTATTCTCTAAGCATAGCATATTGTGCGACAGCATGCTAGAGGGGAAATTTTGGCCAAGGAACTCAAAGAATTCTTTCTTTTTTTTTTTCTTTTTCCCTTTCCTGTTGGATCCCAAAGCAGTGCCTTTAATGTGTCATTCAGATTTGACTATCTTGATGAGGAAGCAGATGATTCCCATCCACCTTGAATCTCCAGTCCTTGAGCGCGCTTACTGGAGTCTGCCTTTCTACCTATCTCAGCGCACTGATAAGGGAGCCTTTCTAACACAGAAATTGGGCTGGCTTCCACCATGCTCTGTTATCTTCCAAAATTTCTTCTGGGACCGGTGTGAGCAAATATGTTGAGTGAATGAGCTCGGTGTGGGGTAAATGGCTGAACAAACCCCACAGGCATCTGCAACAGTCTGTAGTTATTGCACCAAAGTTGGCATTTCTGAGGACCAGGGGATACATTTTCATGGTTTCATATAAAGCCTGTTTGTGTGAGAGATTCTGCACAGCAGTGTTCAGCTGGGAGAGGGTAATAAGAAGCAACACCCCCACGGTTAACAAATGTGTCCCTGTGGTTAACACTCGGGCCAAAGCATCTGCAAGGCCTATTTCTGGTGCTACCACTCACTCGCAGTATGACCATGGCTGAGTCACGTATGAGAAATCATTATCGTATATGTAAATAGGATGTCAACAACTTTGCAGGTGATGTTTGTTGCAGCTTTTTTTTTTTTTTCTTTTTTTTTTTTTCTCAAGTGCTTTGAGACTCGGGTATTAATTTGGTATTCTGGGTCTGCTTGTGGCCAACTCAGAGGATATGTGGGCTGTGCCACAGCCACCTGCACCCAGAGGAACACAATTTGTGTTTTTACAAGTGAGTGGTTAAATGCTAGTGGGGCAAATCCCACCATCACTGAGACGTGACCTGTGAGGTGAGCCTTGCTCTGAGGGACAGTAGCATCTGCAGTACTTGCTGGGGTGTGGTGAAGTCTTTTTTTCTCCTCCTTCCCTTACTCTGCTGTATCCTCTGTGGCCATGTGAGGTTTAAAAGAAGTTTTTTAACCTGATGAATGTATATTTGGTCAGTGTGTACTCCTTGGGTAACAGAGTACCCCTTGGAGGGTTGTGATCAGTGGTCTTTCTGGAGGCTTGTAACTAGCGGTGTTCCCCAGGGGTCAGTGCTGGGCCGAGTCTTATTCAATATCACATTGTTCATCAATGATCTGGATGAAGGGATAGAGTTCACACTCAGCAAGTTTGCTGATAATATGAAGCTGGGATGACACACCAGAGGGCTGTGCAGGTACATCAAGCAGTGTGGCCAGCAGGTGGAGGAAGGCGATCCTCCCCATCTATTCTGTCCTGGTGAGGCCACACCTGGAGCACTGAGTCCAGTTCTGGATTCTTGAGTTCAAGAAAGACAGGGAACTGCTGGAGTGAGTGTATGTTCAGCAGAGGGATACAAAGATGAATAAGGGTCTGGAGCATCTCCCTTGCAAGGAAAGGCTGAGAAACCTGGGGCTGTTCAGTCTGGAGAAGAAAAGTCTGAGAGTGGACCTCGTCACTGTTGAACAGCTAAAGTACAGGAATCAGATTGATGAGGGGGGGAGGCACTTTTTGGTGGTGTGCAACAATAGAAGGGGCAAAGGGCAGAAACTGAGACATGGTAAGTTCTAGACAAACACAAGGAAGAACTTCACTGTCAGAGGGACAGAGCACTGGAACGGGCTATCCAGAGAGGCTGTGGAGTGTTCTCCTTCACTGGAGATATTCAAGACCTGCTGGGACTCTCTCCTGTACAACATGCTGTAGGGAACTGCCTTAGCAGGCGCTTGGTCTGCAAGATCTCTCTGCTGACATAAACATTTTCCAGCAAGTTAATTCACTGCCTTCTGGAGCCCGTGACAAGGGGACAGCGCAAGAACAAAGCCCCCCCTCAGCCATCCTCGCACGCCCGCCGCCCCCTCTTAAGATGGCCGCCCTAGAACGGTGAAGGCGGACGGGGGTCACGTCACGTGGTGCCGGCGGGCGGCGCATGCGCCCTGGGGGCGGCGCTGACAGGCGGCTGCATGGTGCCCGCCGCCCCTCCAGCGCTCATGCGGTGAAACCGCGCCGTGCCGGTGCGGGGGAGCCGGCGGCGGCGGTCCGGGTGCAGCGTAGGGCCGGCTCCCCAGCATGGCGAGCTACCTGCCGCCCTGCGTGATAGACGGAGGCACCGGGTGAGTGCGGGGAGCGGGGGGGACCGCTGCTGACAGCCTTGTTGGCGACGCGTGTGTGTATGCGCGCACGGTGGGAGCCCCGCCGTGCCGCAGCGCGTCGTCTGTTCCCCTGCATCCGGAGCCGGCCCGGTCGCCGCCGTGTGTCCCCGTCCCCTCTCTGCCGGCCGGGCCGCTGTGCCCGCTGCCTTTCCTCCTGTGCCCGGCAGGCCGTGTCGGCCCAGGGCTGCTGTGTCCCGACGCGCCCGTTTCTCTTCTTTTCTGTTCTCTGACTTACGGCGATCCGAGGACTTAAATGCTAAACGTGGGGATGACGTTTGGAACGGCTGCTGAGGAGAAAGATCTGTGCTTACCCTGCCTGGGCGAGCACGGCTCTGTAACTTATCGTGATTTGTTCAGGGTTCAGCCGTAGCACGAGTTTTGTAACTTGTCACTCCGAGGGGTGAATCTGAGCCGCGGAGGCTGTGTTGGGCGTTTCGCTTTGCAGAGGAACAGGGCTCTCCTGCCTGTCTGGCGAGCGAGGACCTCAGCTTCTGATGGGCCCGTGGGTGCTGCTGTGGTGCCTCGGGAGCAGGAGGTGTCAGGGAGTTGTGATGGAGATGCTGAGATGCACTGAGCTCCTTTCTTTGGCCCAGCAGTGATGGAAAGCTCTCAGGAGGAGGGGAGAGACTGGTGCATGAGTTCAGCTGATAACTTCACATGCCAGGCTGTGCTTTAGGGTTATCAGTTTTGTTTATTTATTGCAAGAATAGCCCTTCCTTCTGCAGGGAATTGGTTGCACTCTTTTGGTTCTGGTAATGCCTGGAAATGTCCCTTTAAAATTTCCTAACACAAGCCATCGTATTAAGACCAAAAGAAAAGAAAGATAATTAAAAAAAGAAGTGACAGGTAACCAGAGCAACTCATTGCGACGATGGGTTCACTTTCTTCTGAAAAAGGTTTTCGTATTTTGAAGTTCATTAAGCTGTGACAAAACTTTCCCAAGTCTCTTGTGCTGTCTCTGCTTATAATACCTGAAATCAGTTCAGTCTTCTCAGTGGAGTACAGTGGAGTCCACAGCTGAGAGCTCTGGGAGTAGAATAGAGAATGGGTTCCGTCTTGTGCAAAGTTCTGCCTGTCCATCAGATACTCCATGCTAATTTCCCAGATTCCTTTTTTTTTTCTTCTTTTTTTTTTTCCTGAAGAGATTTTAAGTATCTGTTCTGCAAGGAACTTTGATGTTACAGGAATTTTAATTCACAGAATTGAAGGACTTTTCTTGGGGAAAGGGCAACTCTAGGTGGGTCCCTTACAAAAGCTGCAGCATGAACTGCAAAATCCAGAAAATGCACAAAATGTGGCTGTCTGTCTCTTGCAGGAGCCCCTCTTTGCTTTCAGTTTGTCAAGTGATTCCACTGTTGCATGAGCAGTGGATGTTACTGGCCAACAAAAAAGTTGTACAAAATAAAGAAGGGCAAAAAATAACCTGCTGTATGCTTTCACAGGAATGATAATTGCAGTGCAATTTCTGAAATCTGTTCAGTGCTTACATTGCAAAAAACTACTGGAATTTGTGTGTGTGCAGGTATATTAGCTTGTTTCAGAAAGAGTTCAGATGGCCCACAGGTGGACTTGTCGTTTCCATGCCTCCAAATGATCTCAGTACGTATGAGACCATGTGGTGTCTCTGCTGACGGGACTTCATCTGAAGTAAATAATCTTGCAGAACAGGAAGACGTAAGATTCTGATCCAAGCAGACAGAAGTAGCTTGACTCAGTGATACAGTCTCTGGAATTTTCCTCTGCGTGGGTTGAAAACCTTCTTATTGTTAGAATGAATCTACTTTGGGTTACAGGCTTGGAACAATTCATTCAAATGATTCATGAAAAGGCTTTCAGATGGAAAGCTTGGAAGAGCATAACGGAAATGGAAAGGTGTGTGCAGATACACTGTGAAATATTTCATACATCAGAAGAAAAATGTATTTTATGTCTCTGGTACTGAATGAGGAACTTTGTCTCAGCACTAATTTGTGTTCATGTAAGTAGACTTAAGTTTATGAAAATATTCTTTCTGTTTTTTGTGCATGTGAAGCCTGGATTAAAGTTGTTATTTACACTGGTAGGCCGCAGTCCTGAACAGTGCTGGATTTTGGCAGAAAAGCAGCAATGGGTGTACGAAAATTGGTACAGAGCTCTGGTGAGAAACATATCCTCGTAGCAGGACAGGTTAACATTTATTTTTTCCTCTATTAGGTAGCTGACTGTTTATGAATCAGGAGCGAACAGTTGGTGAAACTTTTGCAGGAAGCAGTAGCAATTTATTTGACGTGACTGCTCTTTTTCCATTAGCATTTGCAAGTGAACCATCCTACTTCAGTTTTGATGCACTACGTCTTCATTTTCTTTGAGTGAGGTTTTTCTAGTGATCAGCTTTCGTGTTGCTGTCAGTCCTTTTGTGGAAAAGGGCATGCTATTTTTGGGGCCTTCGGACTACCAGGCCTCTCTGGTGTTGTTCCAAGTGCCTTTAAACTTCGTGGCTGTTTTTATTAATTGGCATTTAGCTGTGGGGCAGCAGCGCTCTGGTAGGTGGGTGTGCAAAGCGGAGGTGGCTTAAAATACTGCTCTTCATCTTCAGGCATTGAGGAATGCTTCTATTTTGGGCGTATTTTATTCAAGTTTTTTTATTTTAGTAAAGAAAGCTTACTTTGGCCAAGTGTTACTGATCAGCTTAGAAGTAAATACTTGATTTCTGGGAGGAGTGAGCTCAACTTGTCTTAAAACTTGAAACGTAAGGGGTGGTTGTTGCTTTTGCCATTTAAGTTGGCTGTTTTACATTTCTTCTTGCTGCTGTGCTTCTGATGTGAAACGAGTTGTTCCATGCAAGTAGCATTATCTCTATTCTTTACACATGAGATGTGCACAGCTACATTTCTAATTGCTGTTCTGAGTGTAAGGAGCATGGGTTAATTAGCTGTTGTTTATAATCACAGGCTTCAGTCCTGGTTCTACTAGTCTCTCCCAAAGCTATGGCTCTAATTTGCAGTTTATTAGTATAGTGGTTGTTGGGGCTTCTCTGTACATAGTGCAGACATAATAGTTTTTTGGTTGTTTTTTTTTTTATAATTATTTTCTACTGCATTCTTTCCTTCTTCATTCCCATTCCTTTCTCACATCCTCCTTCATTCCAAAAGTGCATTTTCACATCTTTATGAGGACCTTTCGTTAGGAGTTTCTCAGGTGTATTTGTAATAATGATACACAGTCTGTTTATGGCAGTATGTCATCACAGGTGTTGTAACAGTAAAAACTACTATGTTTTAGCATCATCCATCAGAAGAAGCTTTCTCATTACAGAGGTGATTACTTTTTTGTTTGTTTACAGGTCTTTCTTAAGGCCTTCTGGTATTCTCAGTAGTTCTATCTCTTCGGAGCTCATTTGTGGATCTAACACATTTCTTCTTTGTCTCAGTCTTTAAAAAAAATAGAAACTAAGGACATTTAAAAACGTTCAAGCTTAGAATTGTAGAATTACATCATGGTTTGGGTTAGAAGGGACCTTAAAGCCCATCCAGTTCCAGCCCCCTGCCACAGACAGGGACACCTTTCGCCAGGCCAGGAGCCCTTAGGCCCATCCAGCCCTGGGCACCTCCAGGGATGGGGCACCTGCAGCTCTCTGGGCAGTAATGCCATGATGTCTCTAGCCTCATCATGAAGAAGTTTTCCTAATATCTAATCTAAGTCTACCCCCATTCGGGTTAAAGTCATTACCCCTTGTCCTATCCCTGCATTCCGTGAGGAAAGGTTCTCCCCCATGTTTCATGTTCTCATCTGGGCTTTGCTTTTCTGCTTGCATGCTGAGTGAAACATTGACTTCTGCTTTGAAATGGATAAGGCAGCTGCCTGAGTAGCCTTGTATGCTTCAACTGTGTTCTTATGCTTTAGTAAGAAATTTCCAGAATATATCCCCTTAAAAGTGGCTGAGGGTTCTATATCTGCTTTCAAGTTTGGTCATTTGTACATCTGTGCAATCATCTTCATGTACACTGCATTTTTCTTTGGATTTCATTTTGTCTTTTCATGGTAGGGCCTCAGAAGAAGCAGGACTTGCTCTTCTTCATGCAAAAACGGACCAAGCTGAGCTGTGTACTAACAGGTCACCTGGGAAAAGTAGTACATACTAGAGAACAATACTAAAAATACCTAAATATGCTTGTTTTAACAACACAATTTTTAGCTGTTTTACTTCTTTTTATATGAGTAGTTTCTTCAATTCCCTTTCATAACACAGCCTTCATCTACTGTATCGCATTTCTACTAATCTTTAATGCAGTCTCCAATATGCTACATTTTGTAGAGTTTCCAGTATGTTTCTATCTCGCTAGCAATAAATCTGCTACTTTTAATGAAATTGGAATACTGATTATCTACATGTTCCCTAAAGCCTTCTCTGTAATTTACAGATCATGAGATGTTGCATTACCATTAGTCTGCTAGGCTGTAGCCCAGGAGAAAGAAAAAACGTGTTTCAGATCCTTAAATATTCATTGGAAAAAGGGCTGGAGACCAGGTAACCTCCCTAACTATTTACATCCAGACCTTCAAGGTTGATGAATATTCAAGTGCTTTATATAAAAGCAAACAATGTCTGTAGCAGGTCCTGAAAGTGGGTCACCCAACCACTTTAATGCACTCTTGGGTACTGCCCTGGAAGATGGAGTGTGCCCAGGTCCTGCTGGGCAGGAGAGAAGGCTGTGGCCACATGTGCTATGCTCTGGGTGAGCAGGCTGCTGGGCAAGGAAGGGAAGACATCTGCCTCTTTTCTTTGTCTTCCTCAGTGGTTTGAGTTTCCCTTTCATTTGGTTTTGTCAAAACATCTGAAATACGCCACAGGAAACTGTCTGTGTCTTGTTTGGTCCTAAAGGGATTCTGTTTTTTTCATTGTTGTTCACAAATGTACATTTTTTTCATTTCTTTCAACGTTGAATCAAAAATTGAGTTTTTGATGTAGTAGTTCTAGTGGTAATCCTCCACGGATGACTGGCATACAGGTGAAACCTTTCCAGATGTTGTCTTCTGTGAGGTGTGTCCTTGCAACAGAACTGTTTTCACTCATTCTAAAAAATAGTCTCCTCCTGTCATTTTAACTAGAGCAGAGAAGTTCAGGTAATGATAAAATCAATCAGTAAGATACCAAGTGATCAGCCTCAGCTAATGACAAAACAAATCAGTAAGACACTGAGCTATCAGCTTTTGGTACCTTTGTAAGTTATCCTAGCAGTGGCATCTTTCCTGCTTGAGTGGTAAGGTAATGCCATGATACACTGATATCCCAAATTGACTCTTCAGGGCTGTTTTCTGTTTAATACCATGATTGAGTTAGAGTTTGGCAAGTGTTTGGAGGGAGAAGGGATGGCAAACTGAACTGAGGACCACAGCTTAGCTTAGGAAGGAAGTTCTGGCTGTATCTTAGGAACCTGTTACTTTTCAATATACACATATAGAAATTGTATTAAAAGTATATGTATGTATTTCTATGTTTATATGTGTTTACAGTGACTATTTTTTTTATCAGTGGGTCTTGGAGGAGTGAGCAATGAGTGTTGCTTTCCTGAGGCTTCTGCCTGTCTTGCTGTTTCTCAGTCTTAGACCTGGAATTCTGAGTCCAAAAAGGGTTTCCTTGGCTGCAATTATGTGCATGCAAGCAAAACCCATTTCAGAGAGACAAATGAAGAGTGAGTATCCTGTAATGCATCCCAAGTCCCAGTGTAATGCCTGCTTTGTTGTTTATTACATTTTAACTATATTCCCAAGGTGGGCTTCATTCTAAAATGTGGAGAAACCAAGCAGTAATTATCATAAAAAGAATTCTTGCTAGTAATGGCCTTCTTTACAAATCAGTCTAATTTAATACCCTGATTATATTTTTGAGAGCCATAGAAAGTATGTATAAACATTCTGGATTATACAGGCATATGCTTTCAGTTTAATGATGATTAAAAATACAACAAACCCTTGCCCTCGAAACACAGCCCTTGTCTTTTTAGCCTTGGGGAAAAATCTTTTAAAAAAGATTCCTTGAAGTCTACTGAAGCCATAGCTTTGAAGAGATGTTGAAAATACAATATTTAAATTCCAAGGTCATTGCTAATTCAGTTTTAATTTCTTTATCCAAGCAGACTGACTCTTAACGAGTATTTTTATACCAAATAAAGGGGCATTTTCTGTTTAAGCTGTTAATGAAGAAACCACCTTCTGTTTTAGGGGTATCGTTTGCAAATGTTGATAGCAAACGGTAGACAGAGATCCTGAATAGGCCGTGATTTTGTGATTGGCCTTGTTTAACAATGTTCTGCCTTTGGGTTTTCATGGAAAAACTGAATGTGGTTAATGCTGATTTCCCTCACAGTCCAATACAATAGCATGACAATATCAGAAAAGTGCAATTTAAAATCATTCAATTATAACTATTTTTTAAACTCCTTCTGAATATATTTGTGTATTTTAGGAGAACTGTTCTTTGTAGTCTGGGATGTTAATGATTTATAATTGCTAAAAGCCTGAGCTAGCTTGGAGCCTGGAAACATCATGCAGATATTTGGTTTTGTGTGGACATTCCTTTTTTTTTTTTCTTTTTTTTTTTCTCTTGCCCAAATTACTTGTTTCTTTTCTCTTTTGGTATTTTAGTTGATGAATATATATGCGTGTCTCAATATTGTATATCGAGACAGTCAATGCTTTGTACCATTTGCTGTTGTTTTTTTTTTCTTTTTTTATTCTGTTGGCAATATTAATCAAATTCACAGCATCTCATGGCATCTTTGGCTATGGTAGCTTTTGGAAAGGTAAGATCTGCATCTTCCTTTTATCAGTGGAATTTGACCTAGCCCAGCTTTTGCCATAGCTGGTGAGTTAGTGGAAGTTAAGAGCTGAGTGTACAGGTTTCAGCATTCTGAAATTCCACTATGAAAAGCTGAAAGTGCCTGAAAAATAAATAGCATCTAAAATATTTACCACTTTTGAGTTTTCTTCTCAGCAGGTTTACACTTGAAAGCATAACTGAGGAAATATAGATGTGGTATTGCTTATTTGGCCTTCAATGTGAGAAGTGGAGTGGATTTTTTTTTCCCCTTAATGTGTGTGCACATAATGACCTTGTGATCCTTCTTTCTCCAGGTATACCAAACTTGGCTATGCAGGGAATACAGAACCTCAGTTCATTATTCCATCATGTGAGTAAATTTTTTGTCCCTTCAATTTTTAGGGTACACCACTGTAACTAAGCACTATGACAAGTAAATGACTTGCTTTCCAGCTCCCAGCTTGGCCTTCATAGTCTCTTTGTAGGAAGCAACATTATTTGTGTTGGCATCATTGGCTGGAGTATAGCTCAGCAGAACTTGTTTGCAGTTAGCTAGGCCTGGTGCTTATTAAATCACCTCTTGGTTGCCAAGACGAATGAAGAGGACTTCAATTCTATTTCCTTTTTACATCCATTATTTTTTTGCTAGAACTCCTGAGTAGACAGAATGCAACTCACCTCCAGTCTACCTGACACCATGGTTACTGCTTGGATAACCTGGCTGAGGTTTTCCACCAAAATAAGTACTGAGGTTGCAGTGGGTCTCTGCCTTGCTTACATCTGTCTGGGGCTGCAGGCACTTCAATGGTCAGAATAGTTGTTCCTGTTAGGTAATGTTCATTCAAGGTATACGTTTATCCAGTAAAATATTTGTACCCATTTAACATGGTTTTGGTGAGCAGATTTCCTCTTCTTGTTTTTCACATTAAAATTCTTTAATTTAAAATGTTACATGTTTTCCAGTGTTTTAATTGTATTCTTAGTGGTTTTTCTCAAATATTATACATGTGTACAGATTGTAGCACTGACTACCTGTTTAATTCCATAATGGCTTTTATTGTGGTTATCTCCAATTGCAATAAATGCTGCCTTTACTTTTTGGGAACGTCATCAGTTTACTCCTTATTAAAGCATCCATTCTGCCATGTGACTACTTGTAATAGGAGATATAAAGATAAGAAAATAATAATGGTCATTGAGGCCAAAGAGCTGGAGGGGAACACATTTTTGACCAGATGTAGGTGCAGTGCTGGTTATAGTCTATAACCATTGTAAGCAATAATTCAAGCCTATAGCACTTGTGAAAATCTTAACATCTTATGTTAAAGAAGTGGGATAGCAAGTGTTTCCTATGAATTTTTTATAAACCTTGCTTTATAGAACTGAGATAACGTGTGGAGACTTGAATGTGTTTCCAAAAGAGCTGTTTGCTTGTCAGTGATTTGTGGTCCTGATGCTGCTCAGTGCTTTTGTGGATGATGCCTCTCTGCTGTGCATTTTCTACTGTATGTTATTGAGATCCTGATGATGATGTATTAAAAAACAAACCTGCAGATAAATAAGCAGTATTCTACATTACCTTAGACCCTTTTTATTTATAACTCGCCCCAGATTTTTTTTTCCTTCTGCTGTCTCCTTACCTATTGGCAGCCATCACCTCATAAGTTCAGTGAGAATTGCAGCCTGATAATGGGAATCATGAGTCTCCAAAGAGTAGCACTGCAAACTGATTTATCCCCTCTGTGCTTCCTCCTTCTCACCAACCAGGATAATCACTCCAATACTTACTTCAGAAGCATGTAGTTTTTCTTCTCTTGTGCTCTTTTCCTTAATTTTGAGTTGAAACTCAGAAGATCACATCACTTACTGACTTAGAGTATCTCTTGGTGGAATACAGCGCTCATGCAAGTTAAATGACTGCTGTAGTCCATATCAGAATGTATTTTAAGAGATGGGCTCTGAGCTATCTGTTACTTTAACGAGAGATTGGTGACCGAAATCCTTCCTGAGAGCACCAGGAATGAATTCTGCTCTCTTGCCTTGTCAGTAGGTGTAATTTCTGCTTTCTGGAACTATGATTTCTGCATTCCAGTTTTTATTTCTGGGAAAGGCTCCTTTAGGAAATAAATGAATTTCTATGTATTTAGCTATTTTAATTTGACTTCAGTTTGTTTGGATTTTATTTGAAGGTATTGCAATCCGTGAATCAGCCAAAGTAGGTGACCAGGCTCAGAGGAGGGTAATGAAAGGTGTTGATGATCTGGACTTTTTCATAGGAGATGAAGCCATAGATAAACCTACCTACGCTACAAAGGTAAGAAAATATTGAGTACTTTTTTTGAAGACCTCTCAAATTTTCACATTTTTATTGCTGTTATGTATTGTTCTGTGTCTTTTTGATTGCTACTTAAAAACACACATTTGCTTTCTTGTTAAAAAGCAACAAATAAATATATATTTTTACAACTACATGCTTTTGTTTTTTTTTTTCTTGCCTGTTTTACTAGTGCTGTCCTGTTTGACCTCTGTAAATATCCACTGAATCAGTGCAGTTGTCAGTATTTGAAATTATCAGCTATTAAAGTAGTCACATAATGCTGAATGTTTTAATTCTTGTTAACAATATATCTTTCTAACATGGCACATGAATTGGTGAACATATTGGATACTTCTGCTTCATGGATTGTCAAAATTGTTTTGTGAAGAGCTGACTTCAGCGTGGCTTCTGTGTGAATCATATTTTCCATACCCTAGTAAGGGACTTATTGTACTTACAAGATGTTAACAGCCTCTGAATTATGTGGAAAAAATCATATTTTATACATCCTACTGTATTACTTAAATGTCATCTGTGTTCCTAACACTGAACAAAATGTAAACATATCCCGGTGATAATTTATGCTGAAAAGTGTATTGCCTGTATGTTCTTTACTTCTTACAGATTGGAAGACATATTGAAGATAAGTATGATTCTCAACTTTATAAGTGATTAAACTGATACAAAAAGAGATTAAAATACAGTGCTGCAAGAAAATAAGAGCAAGATTCAAGAACAAAGAATGCTCTCTGGCTTGCAGTCCTGCAGCCCAGAATTGCAATTGCAAATGCATGGAAATACGAGATAACTTGAAATAGTAATTCTAAATTAAAGTGTGAGTAGAGGATTTGATGGTGTGACTATGAGATGAGAGGTTTTAATTATTGCAGAAGATGTAAGGATTTGGGTGCTTTCACTGTTTCTATTTTTGGGTTTGTTTGTTCTCATATTATATAGAAGGTTGACATGTTTTCTTGTTTCAGTGGCCTATAAGACATGGTATTGTTGAAGACTGGGACCTCATGGAGAGATTCATGGAGCAGGTCATCTTTAAATACCTACGAGCTGAACCTGAGGATCACTATTTTTTAATGGTGAGTTATTGAGACTGAGAAAGAGAAAACACATTCTGAGATGAAAACTGCACATTATTTGGAGAGTATTTATGCAAGAGCAAAAGTACGTAATATTATGTTCAAACTTCCAACCTACAAATTCCAAGCTACGTTAGAGGATTTTTCTCTGAATGTGACTTTTTTCTTCATCAAGTGGAGAAAAGTAAATCTGTGAAACTGCATTGCGACCAAATTCTGTTCAGTTTGTGATACAGGCTGCTGATGGGTTGGATTTTGTTTTTGCAGAGCTTCAATTGCTTTGTTTAAAGTGAATTCTATGTGAAATTCTTGGCTGATTTTGCAGTAGGGGATATTCTTGCTTAGTAGAGCACCATATGTTAGTGGTAAAGGACAAACATATGAAAAATTTTCTTGAAGATCAAATTAGGTAACTAGTTCTTAACAAGCAGTTTGCAATAGACTATTTTTATATCCTTTATTTGTATGTCCTTATGCCTGGTTTATTTCCAGATTTATCATGTAGGGGAACTTTTGGTTAGTTCTACTCTGAACGTGACTTAAAATCACAGAATTGTCTAGGTTGGAAATGGTCTTTAAGATCTCCAAGTTATCAACCTGACTTGCCATGTTCCTTAGTGCCACGTCCACACAGCTCCAGGGAGGAGGACTCCACAACTTCCTTAGGCATCTTATGTTGGAGATGTTGCACAAAAACGCCACCCACCCTCTGCTAACTCTAAGTTATCCTTCAAGACCTGACTGCAACTGATTGCAGGCCACACATACCCATCAAACATCCCCAGCATTTTGTAGTACAAGACAAATATCACAGTGCACTGAGCACAGAAGACTTCTGAAGGCTGACTCCTGCCACGTTCACTAATAGTTCTGCATTTTGTAATGTGCACTAGAAACCTAAAAAGTCAGTACTGCACTGGCAGACTTGTATATGTTTTCAAAATCCAATGCCATTTTGAGTCTAACTGAATGGATGGTGCCAATAGCTTGAAACTTATTCATTTCTAAATGTTGAATGATTTGCATAGACTGAGTAAGAGTGTGTGTAAAAGCAATGGTATGAATGTGGTTGGTGCTATACACTTGTGTGTAAGAAAAAAAACCTTTGCTTACTTGGAATCCTTCAAAATATTTCTGTTTGCTTTCACTAATATTCAGTCCTTTTCCAGGTAGAACTATGTGGGACATGAAGAATCTTCAGAGGTTGTCTGCTCCTAGTATAACTTATTAAGCTTTTCACCTTTGTGTTTAAGCATTGAGCATTGTGGTTTTTTTTTCCCCTATGACTAGTCCTTTTGAAATCAGCTGGGCCGCTCTAACACATTACTCTCTCTTATTCTTTCTGAACACTTGGGTTTTGAAATCATGTCACTCCTTGTAGTGGCAATGATACAGTATGGTAGAAAACAACATTTCTTGTAACATAATTGTTCCTTTGCTTTGAGAATTTAACTCAAATTGAACATGTTGTGGAAGATAACCTTCTCACCACTCTCCCCAGATTGTGTGAATTCTTTATTTTTAGAATTGGAGCTTGTGTGAGATCTAGGAAAGCATTAAGAATTCTAGAAGTTTGATTATTACTTTACTGAGCTAATCATTGCGTTAAGTGTTAGGACTCTGAGGAGTTGTTTTTGTTTTTTCCAGACGGAACCTCCCCTGAACACACCTGAAAACAGAGAGTATCTTGCAGAAATCATGTTTGAATCATTTAACATACCAGGACTTTACATTGCTGTTCAGGTGATCAAAGTGAATGTATACTTCTAAAGTACAGTACAGCTGCTATGTGTATTATCTTCCATACGTCTATGTGTAAAATGCTTGAAATGATTGTTTTCTAAGATTGCAAATCAGCACATTCTGCCTAAATACAAACTGTTTCTCATACAGGCAGTGTTGGCCTTAGCTGCCTCTTGGACATCACGACAGGTTGGAGAACGTACTTTGACTGGAATTGTCATTGATAGTGGTGATGGAGTGACCCATGTAATTCCTGTGGTATGTAGGAGGATGCATTTCTAAAATATCAGTTGTTTAGATAAATACAGATTTTGTTTTCTATATATTAAAATAAAAACTGTCCAAGTAAGCAGTGTTTCAAAAATTTTATAGTTACTTGGTTGTTTGGGATTTTTTTCGCCCCTTATGGTGGCTTTTGCAAAATATGTATTTGGTTATGTGACTTTATTTATGAGATTAATTTTAGTTGTCCAGACTATTGCAAAACTGCTGTAAGGAACCACTAGGGCATCTTTTAAAGGCTGCTTCTATGTAAATCCTTGTCTTGCATTATTGTGATTCTTCAGTTCTGTTCAATATTAATGTATATCACTGTTAAATCTCCTGCATGCCTGCGTTAGTTCTTGTCATACATACAGACTTTTTTAATATCTTGTATTTTATTTATGCTACGTAGCTTTTGTCTCTGTTTTAGAAATTAGTGAACTCTGGAAGCAACTGCAGGCTGGCACAAAGGCATGTTCGTATATTTGGTTGATTTCAAATGGCTTATTTCTTGAAGGATGTTTAAAAATATGCAGTTATCCTTGCATACTAACATATATTTTATTGATGACACTGTACTTCTGAAGCATAGAATATGCTTGAATGATCATTTATTTTAGGAATGAACATCAGACTCAGACTATAATTATAATCAGACTATAATTTCTTGCATTTCAGTATTAATCTGGTTGTATCAGTATTGTCTTCTAATGCCATAAAAAGAACACTTTCCATGTGAAGCTCTGAAACATGTAGAAAGCAAGAGAAGAAATAATGTTGGTTCAGCAACATGACTACTTTCAGTCAATACATCCCTGAAAAAAATGCAACAAATAGATTTCTTGTTTTCATTGTACTTATTGCTAGATGTATCTTCATTTGATTTTGTCATTGTTGTCTTTACCCGAGCTTTTAAATAATTTTATACTTTTTCCTGTCCATTTTTCATTTTGAAACAGGAGGTGGGTTGTCTTTTCATATTATATTTGGTTTTCAGATTATGCCTGAAAAAAAAAAAAGAAAGATTACATCTGATCAGACTTTGTCTATGTTCTAATGCGTGCAAGATTTCTTTTTGTCTGCTGCTTATGTGTTTCAATGTCTATTAGAGCAGAAGTATCTGTTTATAAGTTGTAATCAAGCTCTTTTAAAAATAATATCCACTTTGGGTGCTTTCACATTTTAACACTTCACTGTTCCAATATTTTACTTTCAATTAAAAATGAAAGCAAGCTGTTGTATAAGAAAGATAACTTTGCTGTTGATTCTTGATGTTTTGCACAGTATGACTTTGCCTAAAGATCATCTTTTTGTTGTTTTTCCTCCTCCCCCCACATAGGCAGAAGGCTATGTAATTGGAAGTTGCATCAAACATATTCCTATTGCAGGTAGGGATATTACTTATTTTATTCAACAACTCCTGAGGGAGAGGGAAGTAGGAATTCCTCCTGAACAATCTCTGGAGACAGCAAAAGCCATAAAGGTACACCCTTGTTTGTCTCCTAATACCTAAATACTTTGAGCAAATGTTCTTTTTTTTGCTTTAGCAAGTTGCTTGTGTTCACTTAAAAATGCAAGTAATAACACAAGTTTCTGCTGGTGTATCCAGTCAAGTGCAGTGTAAGGAGAAAGAGGAAGAAAATAGTCACACTAGACTCCTTGGTAGAGTTGAATGTGCTTTGCAGATTGAATTAGCATTTAGAACTCAAGATTTGTTTAAGATTTGTTTTTTGATTTAATAAATATGTAATGTCTGTAGGTTGACTTTCACGGATCTGATCTTGCGAAGACAGCTCGCTATTGAACTTCTCTGTAATGTAGATGAGTCAGTTTGGAATTTTATTGAAGAGTTAAGCACGTGCGTTGTCTTGATTGGTTGAGGCTTCAGTAGTTAGTGGGCTGTCCAAGAGATATTTATACCCAAATCTGTAAGAATTCTTACGTATTTTATTTTTCTAATTGAAATATACTTTAAGTCAATAATAAAATAATTATTTAGGCATTTTTTTAATGCTTGATATTTCTTAACAGGAAAAATATTGTTATATTTGCCCTGACATAGTGAAAGAATTTGCTAAGTATGATGGAGATCCACGAAAATGGATCAAACAGTATACTGGCATCAATGCAATCAACAAAACCAAATTTGTTATAGATGTTGGTTATGAAAGGTTCCTTGGACCTGAAATTTTCTTTCATCCTGAGGTAAGAGTTAAATGCTAACACTATTAAGTTACAGAAGCTTTACTGTATAAGTAGAGGGGGAGGGAATTACTGTTGTTTTTGATGCGAGTGCGCCATCAAGTGGAAGTAAGCTCTCAGTAGGTCTCCTAGCTGCAAGCCTTGTACAGACTCAGGTAGCTCAAGCACAGAGCAACATGAGTGCACTGGGTAATTTTTTTTCTTATCCCTTGCTATGTTTATAACATCTTATTTTCTTTCTTTAAAGGCAAGCTAAAGTTCAGAGAAACGAGTTAGAAACTTCAGATTTTATATAGTACACATTCTCTTTCTGTAAGCACTGGTTTAAACCAGTATGCTTTCATAATCCTGTTTTTAGTTATGTTATCAATCTGTTTGGGCTATACTCTGCATGGAATTATTCAATTGATGCTATTTGAAATCTTGCCTCTCGTTGTCGCTTTCTGTTGATGCCAATTTATGGATGCTACTTTTCTCCCTAAGGGAAGTCCGTTGAAATCTGTATTGGTAACAAGTAACAGTTTTGGGAGACATTTACAGTGCCTAGTTTGTCTCATTTTTGGTAGTTCAATTTGAGTGAAATTCAGGATGTTGTAGTATCCTGGGACAAGATAGAAACATTGAAATTTGATTCTCCACGACAGGGTATGTCCTGTCTGTTATTTTATGCTCCATTCAGCTTATTTCAGGCAACCGTAGTCTGTAATAAAGTATAAAAACTTAATCAAAGTCTGTATTGACACTAAAGTTTCATTTTGTTTACCTTCTTCCTACTGGAAGATTGTTTGAAAATTTCATTCCTTTGTCTTTTGTCTAAATTCCAACCTTAATCTGTTTGTTATCAATTTCTAGGAGTCTAATCTTACATCACCATTAAACCTCCAGGCTAGATAGCTTCTCCTCCCCACTGTTTACCCACATGATCTTATAGAGATCCCATGTCAGACATGGTTTTAATGTTTTCTTTTTCCCTAGGCCCCATAAAGACTGTGAGGAATAGGACAAAGGACAATCTTCCTTTTTTTATTACTTAATGAAGAATTAATAATGTCTTGGCTCTGCATTGAAAGCACTACCTTTCTAGACAAGAAAAACACAGCAGATGATAGGTACTGCTTCCAAGAAGAATTTCTCCCTGGACTTCATTAACTCCTAACTTTAAAAGGTTTTGAGTTAGCTGGGTAAAAGCTGTCTTTGGTAAAACCATCTTATGATCTTATTCTGTTTTCAGTTTATCTCTGTCTGACTAATGTACTCTTGTAAATCATGACACATGCAGAAGTAGGCTTCTAGTGCATACATTTTGAACGGTGGATTTATGACCAAGGAGGAGAAGCTGAGTTTGCCTGTAGAAAAGAAGAAAAGAGCATTTCTTATTTCCTTTTTACAAAAGCGGGCTTGTTGTAGGGTAAAATACTTGGTCAACAGGAGTAATACTCACTTTTATTTCCTTTTTTTTTTTTTTTCTTTTAAAAATACTGTTGCAAATTGTCTCTACAGTCTCACTTTTGCCTTTCCTTTTTTGGAAGGAAACACATCATGTCTGTTCTATTTCATTCTAGTTTGCTAATCCTGATTTTATGGAATCCATTTCGGATGTAGTTGATGAAGTTATACAGAACTGTCCCATTGATGTCCGGCGTCCATTATATAAGGTATGGCCTCTGTGTTCTAGGATTAACTGAATTCATTTGGAAGATAACTGTCAACATTATGATGCATTTGTGTATGGTACACATAGCTATGATTTCCTCTGCTGTGGGAAATGTGAACTTTTGAATAGAAATAAAGTTTAAGATAAACAAGGTACAATTTTTCTGAATGAGGAATACTTAATATTTGCTGTTTTTAATTTTAAACAAAAGATGATTAGCAGTGGCTTGGCATGCAGGTAAGTATTGTTCCCAAGGAACTATTTATATTTGATATTTGTAATACATAAGTAATAAAAAACACAGTCTTGTGAGTGGGAGTTCTTGGATTTTGCCCATTTTAAGGGTTGCCTCATGGTCTCTTCCTCATGTAGATTTTTTTTCCATAGTCTCAATGTGTTCACTGCAGTTTTAGACAGGTGTTGAACCTCGTTGAAGTACATGAAAACTTAATCCGTTAGAAGACAATAATTAAGGTTGTTTAGACTTGTTTAGGGCATATAGTCTGGAAAGTTTTTTCAGTCAGTGGTTCATTAAGAACTGAAAAAGAAGGTATTGACAGGCATAGCCTATGGCAAGCTCTCTTTCTGCAGCACATTCTATGCTTCCTAGTTGTTTTCTGATTGTGTAGCAGCAGTAGTGCCCTATTTTAATTTTTAATATTTTTAATTAATAGCATAAAGAAGTAACATGAAGAAATAGACTTGTTCATGTGAAAGGCTATGGTTTTGTTCTTTTAGAATCAGGAGAGTCTTGTCTATGAAAGTTGGCATTGTCTCAGGAACAATTAGATTGAAACTAAATATATCCTAGGGCAGTTTGTGTCTATTAACTTTTTGTAGCATATTTTAGTTATCTAGATAACATATTCTGTAATCTAAAATGAAACATAGTAACCTAGAGCAAATCTGCAGCGCAGGTTAAAAGGGGAAGTTCCACTACTAACAAATTTCTATGCAGAGTGACTTTTGTAGTAGATGGCTACAACGGCTTCAAGCTTAGGACTGCTGCAAAAGGTTTTTGGCAACTCTTAATGTTTGGCTCTCCTTTGTCCTTTTTCTTTCTGCAAGATGGAAATTTCCATAGAGGCAAATATTTTCTCGCTACTGTGCTGGGTGCTAGACTTACATTGGATACATGTAGGTGTTTCATCAATGTTCCTCCAGAATATATCCTAAAATATCCTGTTGCAGGTTACATGTGCTTTGTAGCCTTTGATGAATTGTTCTGTCACCCATCTTCTGATGTCCTATACTGTTTATCTTTTCGTAGTTTTATTCCTGGTATTCCTGTTTCCTGATCTTATCAGCAGTTCTCTTATGAGGCCAGTTGTGTTACCTTATGTTGAGGTTTGGAGCAGCAGGACCTTCACAAGACTGTTGCTGTTCAGCCATTTCCTAAAGCCTGTAGCTGTTCAGTTCCACATGCAGGCATTCTTCTACAAATTGCACAAGATAAGCTCATAAATTCTTTTTAATTGTATAATGGTTAGCAGCAATGTACTTTGTTTTTAATTCCTGTAATGATTACACCTTGATGTGATTGCTTGGAAACACTGATTTATATTTTTATTCTCTGTCTTCCCTGACTGTATCTGAAAAGGTTGAGAGTTCCAGATTGCTTGGAGTGAGATTCTTTCTGATAAAATAAGGAAGGATAGGTAAGCTGTAGAGTTTGGAACCAGAGACTTGCACTGAAATTTGAAGAAATAAGATAAACTATGTATCTGTTTTTAAAATAGAGAGTTATAGCAGAAACATAGAACAGTTTCAGTTGAAAGAGACCTGAAAGATCACCTAGTTCCAACCCTTTGTTGGGATACCTCCCACTAAACCCAGTTGCCCAGGAACCCATCCAGCTTGGCCTTGAACGCCACAGAGTGGGGCATCTGCAGCTTCTCTGGGCAGCCTGTGCCAGTGCTTCACCACTCTAGTAGTAAATAATTTATTCCTATTATCTAATAGAAGTCTTACCAATTTCTAATTTAAGACTACCGCCCTTTGCCCTATCGCTACACTTCTTGATAAAATTCATCCCAGCTTTCCTGTAGCCCCCTTTAGAGTGCAATGATGTCTCTTTGGAGCCTTCTCAAAGGAGCAGGAACAGAGGGGGTAAGTCATCTCTCTTGCTCTGCTGGCTGCACTTCTTTTGACGCAGGCCAGGGTACAGTTGGCTTCTTGGGCTGCAGGCACCCATTGCTGGCTCATGTCCAGCTCTCCATCCACCAATACCCCGTGTCTTTATTTACAGAGTTACTCTCAGTCACGTTCTTTAGCTCCAGTTTTCCCTAGAATATTGTTCCTCTTTCCTTGTTTTCATCATAGTTATATGAACACATAACATAACACAGGAATGCAGAGAGCAGTAGCGTGATGTGGAAGCAGAAGGTGATCTTTTCCACTGCTTTTAGGGTACCTTGAAAATATTACTAGACACAGTGTTGTTAATGCACATCTAGCTTGATATTGGCATGATCTGCTCTGTGATATATTTGCAAGGAATGATAATGTTGCATGGTTTCAGTACTGCTATTGAAAAATCTAAGTTGGAAGCGCTCTGTATGACCTTGAAACTTGTCCTGACTTTGTGTCAGTTATCTTAGGACACTTTTCCTCAGTGTCAAAAAAGAATAGCCAGACATATTAGTTGGCTGGTGGATATAGTCATAAAAACTTTTAAAAGTGGATGAAGGACTTTTCAAAGTAATAAAAACTGCTTGATATTCTAGTAAGATGTGACGTTCTTTATTTTTTTGTATCAGGTTCAGAAATTGCCATTGGTATTTCTTGCTGTTTCATCTTCCTTTTTCCTCATCCAGAGTTTCTCCCCAGATACTTCCAGAGTTCTGACAGTAACGGTTGATGAGAACAGTATCAACAGTTTTGAAACCTGTGCCTTCTGCCAGTGGGATGTGACCAACAACCTTACACTTGTGTATCCCCGTGATTGATTTCTTTCAACTCATCTCCATTTTCTGCAGTGTTTTTGGCACAAATACGTGGTTTAGGATAAAAGTGATGTCTGACAGAGTATTCAGCTGGTTTCAGAAATCTTTCAGAAAGGTTCTAATCAACCAAGTTTAAATATTCAGGTTGGATCAAGTTCTCATATGCTTGGACTCTTTTTTTTTTTTTTAAGCTAGTTTTTCAAGCTGATCATGTCACATGAGTTGGAACTGTGGTGTATTGGTGAATGTGGACTTCTGTTGTAGGTGGATTATTTTGGCTTTCAGTGAATTTTAAGGATACTGCTTCTTTTTGAGAAGATGACTTTTAGCTGGATGTGCAGCTAATGTGAGCAGTAGAGAATTTGAAAGTACTGCTGCAGTTGATGTTTGCAGTAGGCTTATTGTACTTGTGTTCTCTTGGAAACTGTTGGGTACCCAGCTTGCAGTGAACCATCACTGAATCCTGGAGAGGTTCGAAATGCAAAAGACTAAAGCTATAGCAGATGTCTCCCTAATGTCACTTCTAACTTAAAATACTTTTAAGTAGTGTGAAAGCAGCCTCATGTACCCCGTGTGGTGTGTAGATGGCGCTGTTAGACTGCTGTGCAGCTGTGAGCTGCAGGCAGAAATACCATCCAGTGGGTTTCTGATTCATTTGCCCTATCAACTCATTCCTTACCTCTTTCTCTGAAATTGTAGGTGTCCTCTAACAGAAACTAGCAAGGATTCAACTGACTTTTGCTTAGGTGCACTTCAGCAAAATGGCAAAGCTTGCTATTAATTGGTAAGTGCAGAGTAGGCAGGCTCTGCAGGTGAGTTAAGGCTGGAGAGCTTGCCAGGCTGTTAGTTCTGCATCCTTTTGGCACTGATGTAAATCATAGGGAAAGCAAAGGCATTCTTGCAACTTAAAATTGAAGCCCTAAGTGATTAACATTGTTAATGTAGCACAGGAGTCTTGAGAGGAAACCCTGTTCCTTCTTATCCACTGCTAATTAGGTTTGTAACATTGGTGTGCCAGCTGGTTTAACAGTGGCTGAGTTATGGTTTCTGTTTTATCTGAGTGCAGAAGTGTTTCAGTGGAACAGCAAGGACCACACTCAAATAGTAAAATAAACACCAAATATCATGAATTTAAAGGAACACAAATTGTTTCCTCATGATCAAAATAAAATTTAATTCCAGAAATAGTTTTTTGCAATACATTTACTTATTTGTGGGGATAATATTTGCTGTTTGAGATGAATATTTCTTACACTTTCTGTACAGTCTTGGTAAATGATGCCCTGTTTTAACTAAATTAGCAGAATTGTGCAGTTTTTAGGTAAGCTTTACGTAGATAAAGATTTCTGTTACTGTAACTGGGTGGTTTTGTTATGTTTTGTTTTGTATCTTTGTAGCATTGCACTGTACAGATATAGGATCAGAGATGGTATGGAATGACATTCAATATCCTAGAGCTCATAATGGAAGTGAAGGGAATGGATGGGCAGTGAGATGTTTCCTTCCAGCCCTCAAAGGTGCATGGCATTGACCTGCAGTTTCCTTCCAGAACTGTGTTGCTTTTGTTATTTACTACCTGTGGTTATCTTATTCAAGAGCATGGAAGATCTTCAACCCTTTCTTCTAAGAAAATATATTCTTTCAAACCAACGTAGCTTTCAGCTAGTTAGCTATAAAAGCAGAAACTGTCTGGAGCTTCTTTCCATCAGAAGCTGTGATCAGTATCAGCTGTAAAACCTGTGCTCTGCCTAGAACTGTTAAACCAGCTGAATTGTGTTTAAGCACATAGGTCAGATGAAGTCTCATTTAAAGAAAGCAGCTGGAAACAGATACTTGAATCCAAACTCTCTTGATCTCTTTTTCTGGGAGGCCAGAAAATTCCCAGGTAGGCTGGAATCCCAAACACCACCGGCAAGCTTTCTCCACAGACACGTTTAGCCTTTCTTGTTGTTAATGTTTTTCATTCCAGTTGTTACTGGAGTCACTGTGTAACGCTCAGTAATTTTAGAGAAGGTGTTGTCTGTTTGTTTATTTTAATCCCAACAGTTTTTTGCCACCTTCACTGTTTTCTTTCTGAAGGGTGGTCAGACTGTGAGGACTGTGTGTGGATTCTGCTTCGGTTGTAAGGCCTACTTGTCTTCTGCTCTCCTTACAGAAGATTGACCTGCTGAGTAGTGGTGACTTGTTGAAGCCCATATGTTATCAGCAGTCCTTTGCCAAAGATTTAGCACAGATTTGGCCCAGTGCTGACAAGAGCTACAGGGAGCAGGGGAACTGTAATCATGTAGAATAATGTTATGATGGCAGTTGGTGATAACTACTTGTATCCCACATGCTGTTTAGCCTGACTTTTCCAGGTGTGTTGATGAGATGATGCACCTTTTCAACTTTCAACACCCTAGTGTTTCTATTCTTTTTGATCTGCATTGTACTTTATCTTATTTTAGCATGTAGAATTACTTGAATAATCATAATCTCAGGGGGGGTGTGACATTCTAGCTTTTATCCCTGGAATGATAAAAGATTCTCCTAGTGTTACCACTAACTGCAGTTGCATAACGTGGTCTAAGATGTGTTCATAGAAATATTCTCAAGAGTATTCTGAAATCTCTTAGTGATATCACTGTCTACTTTGTGATGTATACTCAAAGTTTAATTTGTTTTGAATAGAACTAGTGTTTTCACTCCCTTTGCCAACTTCATTATCTCCAGGTAATATTTTCTGATGACAATTTTTTAATTGCTATTTCATCATTCAAGTTGGTGGTTGTCTTTTTTTCCCTTTTTTCTACCCCATTAGCAGTTTCCTCTTACAGAATGTGTGACCACTTTGAGGCAGGGGAAAATATGTTCTTATATGCAGAGGGAACTCTTGTATATGAAGGGGGCTAGTTAATTTTAGGACCAGCTGTGGTTTCTGGCTCCTGCTATAGGTATATGGTTATTTTTCTCATTATTTTTCATAAATGAGCAAACAGCTTTCTTCTCACCAAGGAAAATCTTGTTTGCAGCTTGTACTGTGGTGCTTAAATTGCAGAAAGTTTCTTCTGCAGCCTGAAAGCATAAATACTTTTGCACTTCGGATCTATATGTGAGTTTTGTGGCTGTGAGCAGTGGTTCAGGTATTCTTTCACATTGTGCACAATGCGATAGTGTCAAAAGCTATTATGAACAGATAACCCTTCGCCCAGTGTAAAACTCTTGATCTCAGTAAAGTTCCTTGCCAATGTGACTCAGGTATACAAGTGGTTTTAGTAAGCACCAATTGATGTTTTGGTTTGCAGTGCCACATACAGGCACTGCAGGGCACACATGCTTTTTTTTTTTTTAATCACGTGGAGTTCATTTCTTTTTGATTATGAAGTCTATTCTTGCCGCCACCATTGTTATTTTCCAGTGTTTTGAAATCCAACCCCAGCTCCTTTGCTCCGTTGAAATGACTTCTGCATTGGTCTGTAACCCTGAGATATTATCAGTAGCATTAAGGATGTGATGTTTTAGAACCTGTGTTTAGAATCAAAGCACAAATCCAGGGAACAAGGCTTTTAGTTCTGCTTTGAGAACTTACACTAGACAAGCAGGTAGAGAAAAGTGGAAGGCATTGTATCAAAAAAGGACAATAGTCCTGAGAAAAGTACATCTTTGAATCACTAGATTTGCTGGTGACTGTGTTTAGGAGTCTAGCTCTTATTTTTAAAGATGAGTTCTAGATAACTTTCCAGGCTGTGGAATGGTACTAACAGCAGCATAACCAGACCAGGGCCATGCAGTTTTAGCACTAATAATTAAGTTATCAGCATCTCTGAGACTTTTTGACAGTGTCATCTTTCTGCTCCAGTGCATGTATAGAGATACTCATTATTTTAATGTAATCCTTCTCTTTTGTGGTAGTATATTCTACACAAAGCTACTATTTAAAGAAAAAGGGTGAACATAAGGAGTTGTGGACGCGCTGTGGAAACTGAGCAATAGTAAGGTACTCTGTGTAGCTCGTCAGCTTCCTAATACAGTTTGGGAAACTTGTTTTGAAGATGGATTTAAAGAGTGTATTTTTATTGTCTTCACAGAATGTGGTGCTCTCGGGAGGATCCACAATGTTCAGGGACTTTGGACGACGGCTGCAAAGGGATTTGAAAAGAGTAGTGGATGCGAGATTGAGACTTAGTGAGGAACTCAGTGGTGGTCGGATAAAAGTAAGAATTTCAAGTAGATAATAGTAGAAAAAATGAAATTTGAAGCTTTTACCTCAAGTGAAAACACAGTGCTTTAGAATGAATAGAGTGTGTGTATGTATGTATTATTAAATCTCTTGGTAGCTTTGCAGCATATGATGTATCTTTACAGGAAACTTGAAGTTACTGTGAGCAATCTGTATGGACATTTCTGATGCCTCTTATTAGGAGAGAAGTGATCGCAGCAGTGGACAAAAGGAATTTAACTGTTGTGTCCTTCAGTATACTAGTCAGGAATTGTTATATGATTCGATCTCCTAGGAAATACGATACTCTGAGTAATTGTGAGATGAATGAAGTGGTATGAATGGAGGGGGGAAGATTTCTAGACATTTTGAGTTTAGAAGGAAATGTAAACTAATGATGAACTGTTTTTCTTAGCCCAAGCCAGTTGAAGTTCAAGTGATAACACATCATATGCAGCGTTATGCAGTTTGGTTTGGTGGTTCCATGCTGGCTTCAACAGTAAGTTTTCATGAAAACTATTCTGAATCTTTCATTTCACATTGTCTGCTGGCTATGTTTGTTCTGAGTAGTGCTTTCAAACTTTTTGTGACAGGCTGAACTTTGTCACGTTCTGCAATCCTATCACAGCGTTTATCTCAGCAAAATTTGTACAGAGCAAGTGGGGGCTTTACTTGAGTAAGGGTATCATGATATGACATAACTCTGAAATAGTATTTATATGATAGCTGTAGCATAGTTCCTTTATTCTTGAAGTTAGCACTTGGGTTTAGTCAGGATTTCGGGAGTATAGGATCTAAACATTCTTTGACAAAAGAGAGAATCAAATGGAGGAAAACAGGAACAATTCTTGTTTTCAAAGTGAGATTTCTTATTGCTTTTTTAAAAAAATCAATTCTATCGCCTGTACAGACTTTCACTGTTTTCATATCTAAAGAAAATCTAGTTTTATTCTGTTGCAAAGATATAATATCTTATCATGAAGCTCCAATCTTTAAAAAAAAAAAAAAGCATTATTTCAATTGTCTGCTTTTCTGCTTTATGTATTCATGTGGTTTTGAGAGGATTTGTTTTATTTTTTCATAGCCGGAGTTTTTCCAAGTATGTCACACGAAAAAAGACTATGAAGAATATGGCCCTAGCATTTGTCGTCATAATCCTGTGTTTGGAGTCATGTCATAATGCTTATCGGATGGAAACAAGGTCTGTGATTTCTTACTTGTGAAGAAGCTTGTGTCAGGTAGAGGAAGGCAGCAGGTATTGTAAATACTGAAACAAGATGTGGCTATCTCTTGGAAGCATTTGGATCACCGCCATGTGCTGCAGCACAGCTTACTGCCCCAAGTCATTTCAGTGAAAGCCATTTCTCTGCAGACTACTTTAAAGCCTATCCTTCTTTCTTCCTAAATGTGAGGTAATTGACAGTAGGTAATTCTCTGTTTAGGAGGTTGTGCAAATACTACTGAAACTGAATCTAGAAGAATGAAGCAGCGTTTTACTGCTTGTGGAAAGATTTAAACCTTTCCCACTTCTGCCCTAATTCTGCAATCAAATCTTTAGCAATGGAGCACTAAATACCACATTGCCTTCAGGAGGGTTGAAATGGTTGCAGATACCTGCCCAAACAGATTAGATTGCAGGATTGGGACTGTACTTTGTAAATGTAGGGTTTTTTTTCATATCATTTTGTATTTTATGATATCAGTAGGGTGAATTGATGACTAGTTCTAAGCACGAACAGCTATCAATGTCATGGAGTGATGTTACACATTTCCAGGTGTGAGGCATGTATTGGAGTTGTGCTGGTATGTTTTATTTTTGGGGAAAAAAAATAAAAGCCATGTATGCTAGCAACTGATTTATTCTTGTTTGAATGACACAAATTAAGTGATTTACAGTACTGTATGAAGTTTATTATAGCCACTGTTACTTTGTTTTGGATTTTCTGAAACTGTTTTATAGAAGATGTTTTGTTCTGATGTTGCTGAGTGATGGATGATACACGGGCCTTGCACCAATGAAATAAACACTGTTAACATCTTTATGAAAGTCTGTGGTAGTTTTGATTTGTGTACTCCTTTCTATTATCTCCCAAGGTTAGCTTTCCATTCATAGGTCACTGTATGTAGCATCATAGTAAAACTCAAATTGAAAAGGATCTTTGGGAATCTCTGGTCCAGACTCTTGCTCTGTACGAGAGTCACCCTAAAGCTAGGTCTAGTTGTTCAGGGTCAGTGAAGTTTCACTCAGTGATCTCTAAATGGAGAATCCTCGACATCTCTGGGCAACCTTTTCCAGGACTTACATGCATTGCACGGGCGCATGTTCTTGTGTTAGAAGATGCATTGTGTGCCCATGATTTCAGTCATTAATAGGGTAGGATATCCTTCTTCTTTTCATGCTGATATTTATTTGTTCTGTGGGAACAGAGGTTTTCCACATTACCTCTTGAAACAGTTTATGTTGCTCAATAAGAATTTTGCTTCCTTAACCTGTTGCTCTGGGCACTCACTTGAGAAGGAACACATGCATTGGGAATGATTGCTTTTGGACAGGAAAGAATTGAACCTGAGGCAGACCCAGAGGGGACAGATATCTCTTTTTGCCTCCAGTCACGTGCACCAGCACTTACTAGTAGTTCTAGAAAGCTTGATTTCTTAAGGTGTGTTCTATTAATACCCAGAGCTTTAGCGCAAATTTCTGGAGCCTGGTGAGGCTGGTGGATCTGTTACCCATCCTGCTAAGACAAGTCTGCCTATATTTGCAGGAGTGGAAAATAGTATGTTTGGATGGAAGAATGCCTGTTTTTATCTACTTGAAAGTGGTGAGGTGATGCTGGTATGACAGTATTCAGCAGTGTAATTTTGGATTTAACTATGTGAAAGCTCATACAGCTCTTTAGAATAAAAGAGGTTGACATTTAGAAGTAGCTCAAGCAGGTGTTACATTTGACAGGCTATTTGATTTCATCTGCCACTACACTCTGAATTTCAGAGTTTGAATCTGACACATGAAGGATCATTTATCTGTGAGCTGCCATGTGGCCTATGCTGGGTTTTAAACAGTATCTGAATTGCTGCAATGGCATGCTGCTGTTGAAGGGTTGTGGTCCTGCTTGGTCTCTGGAGCAAGCTGTGATAATCACAGAACTCTTCTGTGAGATGATGTGATGTGCATGGAGACTGAACACAGGTAAGCTGAAGTGCAGCAGGGGGTTCAGTCTGTTCTGCATAGTTGTAACTGGGACTTCTGACTTGGAGAGTTTATGATACCATGCACTTGTTAGGAAAGGGGTTCACCTATCCCCAACAACCAACTACCAGGTGATTTATTTTAGCTTTGATTTAACCTTGATTTAATTTGAGTCGATACCATAGAAGTGGAAGGTGTTGCTTCCTGCTGACAATCCCCAGAGTTTTTCCTTTTCGGTAGTATTTAAAAGCACTCAAGACTCTCATGAACCTGAAGAGTGTTGTGCTTGTGTTCAATGTGATACTTTCAATTAACTACAATTAGTGAAGTCTTCACGCAAACTGAAATACCAGTCTCTCTGTGAATAATTTATTCTCTGTGATAAGTAGGTTCCCTTTCATCTGGAAAAATTTCTGTTGTGCCAGATAAGCACTGGAGATGGAACAAGTGAAGAGCTGACTTAAAACCACCAGGGATACTGAGCAGAGATATGCAACCTTCTGCTTAATTGAATAGCTCATGGATGATGTTAAGACATGCCATATGGCAGCTAGAGTGAACAGCTAGAGCAGTTAGAGTGAATGAAAGCTTAGGTAAAACTATGGTAAAGAAATAGCCAGATATCTCATTTTCATACACTGGACTTTAGTAAGTGCTTCTTCAAGAAGTAAAGAAAAACAGTGTGAGGGAAAGTAGCACATGAATGCCCATGTAGTTTTTAACATTTGAATTTTATTTTCTACCCCTCGCAACAAACTGGATGTTGTAGTTCATGAACAGTTGTACATTGCAGAAGTTGACAAAGAATTGCCTGTATTCACAGCTTGCTTCTGTGGTTTCTTTTGTTCTTGTTGCTTCAACTGTGATGATCATCCTGTTGGGTTCACTGATCCTGCCATTTTCTAGAGCACTGGCCATTTCTTATTGCTGTCTCCCATTGCCAGTCTTGACTGTTGCATCAGGGGGAAGACACTTCATTTTTGTAAGCTTTTCTTTTTTTCTGATCTTTTCCTGAGGGACTACCTCTTAGGAAATACCTTAGCAATTGTCTGCCTCAATTGAACTATCAGAAGATAGGTACAGATGTCTGATGTGGTCACTCTGGGGGGCAAATAATCTTATCCTAATATGTGTACCTAAAACAAGTCACTGCCTTTGGAAGTGCTTTCCCCTCTCAGTTGACTATAGAAGGCTATGGTATCTAGCACAAATGTTGCATCTAATTCTCAGTTGCTCAAGCTAAGTGGAAAAGAATGTCACCCTGGCCTTGGTTTTAATGTCTGGGCACTGCAGATTGTCCAGGTGGTGAGGGAGCATGCTCACTAATGACAAAGGCTGACAGTTCACTGCACCATACCCATGGAAACTGGTGACTCCAGAAGGACGTTTGTTGTGTTGCTTCAGCTTCCAAGCTTCCAAATGACTTCCAGGTATATTACTTTAATGTTCTTGAAAAGACCAGCCTTTGAAGTCCTGCTTATGTATTCACAACTGTAGCCTAAGTGCCAACCTGTTATTTGTTCCTTAGGCTTCATACCTGTTTTTTTTTAATTTGTGAATGGTTTTAAAGTAACTCCCGTAAGCTGCAGCTTATTCATGTGGGAGGTAAGGGTGTGTTAGTGTATCGAATTTGATACGCCTGGAGAAACACTGCGTGTCTAACAGCTGCCATGCTGTGTTCTCACAGTACTCAGCACGGAGCTCCTGGGTGGCTGTGGCCTTCTCACCTGCAACAACACTTAGTATTAGTTACAGTATTAGTCATTGTTTCTTACCTTTGTCTAGTTTTAAGTTTGCTGCTGTTTTGCTTGTAGTCTCAGGAGCCCAGCAAATGTCCTAATTTGTGATGCCTTTGCAATCATGGGCATCTCCATTATGCTCTTCAAGCCTGGATGACAGGACCTATCACGTGTATAGTATACTCATAAAAAAAGGATCAGCGTAGTTTGACTAGAAAGCTGCATTTGCCTCAAGCTTCAGTTGCGTAGGGTGACTTGATGTTAGCTTAGTGAGCAGAGGCAGCACCAGCCCCTTTTGAAGTACTAGAAGAACTAGGCATGTCCTGATTCCTGTCTTTTCTCTGGATCATCTGATTATGTGCTTCAGGGTCACTTAAGATTTTAAAGAGATTCTTGAACACTATTACTTTCCTGAGACAAACAACTCCGAATTGTGTTTTCTTTTAAGCTTTTCCTTTCTGGTCCCATATACTCTTAGGCACAAATAAGCAGTTTAAGCAAATCTCTCTGCTTCCTTGGCTTTTATTTTCTGTGACACAGATAAAATTTAGACAATGTAAACATGAAGAGTAAGAGATGACCAGATGAATGCTCCTCATTTGCAGCTGGATGTATGGTCTGTTGTGGCTTCATTGCATTTTGGACTGGGTCAGCATTTATTGCAGCCTAAGTCCTTACAACATCTTTTCAAAGAATAGGTAGAAGTCTGTTTCCACCCTTTGCTTGATTGTGGATTGACGTGAGTGGCAATTCATGACAGATTTCTTTCAGTACTTTCAGTTTATGCATCCAGCAGGGTACTTTAGAAAGCCAGCTGTTGTTGCAGCAAAAACACAAATGAGAATAGAAGTTCTAATGTTTCTAGGCTGTGTATTCTGTTGCTTATTAATTGTGCATCTTGTTTAGTAGCCTGCATCACTATCTATGCTTCTGCTTTTACTATGGCTTGCTTGCAGAGTGTTTTAGTATGTCTGTTCATCTAGTTATATTCTATGTCTATTATGCATTAAATAATATTGGCTATTAAAGGATTACAGCCAGGATGTAATTATGGCCCTGTAGAATAAAGTTTTCAAATTACTCTGCCACAGTCTATAATTATACTGAATGTGCCCCAATGCCAAAGATTATTAGGAGGATTACGAACTGCTTTTCCATAACATCCATTTCTTGAGTACACAGTTTACAGTTTGCTGGCTTTAAGGAGTTAGTGACCTTTTATGGGAAATGTTACTACAGGATAATCAAAATGTAATGTTTTTGTGTTATAATACACTTGTTTTCCTCTCCCACCTGGACTTTATTATGCAGTGACTTGTCAAAATGGCTCATATCTGGAGTATACAACTCTTAAATTTGAGTATCCGTGAAGTGAAATCTATAAAACACCCTTGAAGATGATAAGAGACATCTCAGGAAAGTATTCCAGACCCTCCATTTATGTGGAATGAAGATGGGAGCCTGCATAAGTATATCTGAAGATGTTTTTACCTAATGACAACTACCTTTGCATTCGACACTTTTCTAAAGAACTGCAGATACTTAGTTGTAATGAACATGAAATGAACAAGAGTATAACTAAGGATCATCTCTGTAATAGCAGAACATCATTGAGCTGCTGATTGAATCCCCAAATGGAGATCTTAGGCTTCTTTTTACCAAATTAAAAGTAAACCAAGTATTTTAATTTTCTGTGAACTTGGATGACTCTCTTCAAGGATAATATAGAACCTTTTATTAACTTTGGAATGAAACAGCTTGCATCCCATGTCTGTTCTGAGTGATAGAAATGCTTATAAATTAAACTTGCTCAAAACCATTCTCTGGCATTGAGGTCTGCTTGCATGGTGCAGCCTGTTCTTACTCAACTCTCCTGGCTTCCTGATAAAGTGAGCACATCCAAACTACCTTTTAGGATGGTCTCTGGATTGTACTAATTCCTGAGCTGCATTCTGACATTAGTTGGCTCAGTGATGATGGCTGTGGCCAGAATGGTGCTGTAGGTCGTGCTTATGATTTAACCAATTGATGGTACTCTGATGCCTGGGAATGTTTCCTGACATCATTTAATTTACCAGCATAAATAAAACTTGTGTATTTTCAGTGTCAGAGTGGTGAAAAATATTTTAAATAATGGGCTATTTTGTTTTCTTAAGGCTCCAGGTCTTTGTTATGCTTTTGTCTTATGTGAGTCTGTTTTGTGTGTAAGGGGAATACTTCTGCTATAATTGGTTCTAGCATGGAAGAAACTGTGAATTATAAGCCGTCAGACAACAATGATGAACTCCCAATGTGTTTTGAAAAGGTGTCAATTTCCAAACCACTGTTGCAGTTATTAAGATCAGTAATATTAAAGGGTGTAAGTTGTATGTATGTAAGCACACAACTCAGCTTACATGCTTAACTTTCCACATTGTGGGGTCATAGGTTCTGCAACTTTTCATCAGTAAAGTTTTATTTTCTTAATCTTTTTTTGTATCACTATTTTGCATGAGTTATCATCCTGTACCTCCATAAGGCTCTATGATAACAGAGATGTATCTAGCATCTAATTTGTCTAAGAAATTTTCCTCCTGATGGCAACACTCAAGAAGGAAGAAGAAATCAGCTTGACTTCTTCAGTTCTCTGGGTGACTTGATAGAATTATATATTGAACAATTTGTTCTAGAGCATTACCACCAATCAGACCTAGGAGCTGGAAATAGCCTGCTATGCACCTTGCATCAACATTAAGGCTCACAAGACTTTTTTCTTGATTAGAAGTTGCTTTTAAATTGTAGTCAAAATTCTGTTTTCTTCTCTCATATTTGCATGGTATACTCCCTGTGTTTTCCCCTATTTTCTTCTGTCTTGGATCTAAGAATCTTGTGTAGATGTTTCAGTGAGGTGGTCGATTTACACTAAGATTGACCTATGACAAAATAGTACTTTTCAAAAGAAGGAAAAAGACTTTTTTTGGGTGACTCTGCTGGAAATGATCTCCTTTATTAGTAATTTCTTTGGAAGAAGGAATACTCTTATCAGTAATTGGCAAGATGCAGTCTTTTGAACCAATGCATTCCCAAATGCATAAAAATTGATGGAATTGTGAAGTTGCCATGATGGTTTGCGTAGCAGCAGAATAACACTGGATTAATTGCCAATACCAGAGAAAAATTTTTTTTTGTGATGGCATAATTTTCTTCAAAACCAAAAGAAAAAGCAAATCTTTCAAAGAATGATAATTTCAATCTTCTGTGCTGTGAGTTGCAGACTGGCCACGAGTACACGGCCTTAATAACCAAAGGTAGCTGTGAAATTCACTCCTTTTTCTTCTTCTGGGGGAAACTGTAATCATATAACGGATTAAGAAGTGACATTAGTCAGGCTGCATTGGTATGAATGTCCAAAGAGGTAGTTACTAAGTATATTGAAGCAAAGCAAGCTCAGTTCTTTCCCAAAGGAAGGTCATGCTTCCAGTCATGATTTGCACCACAGATGATTTTCTAACAAGACTGCACAAATCTTACAGAAATTGTATCAGAGTAGAATCAGCCACTCTTAAACATACTGGCCTTCCATCTTTGAGAAAATTTATCTCAGAAACCCAGTGAATTCTCTTCATGGTTCCTAATTTTCTTAAAATCCTTTTGGTGGCATGTATTACTAAAGCTGTTTCTTCCTCATAGGTGTACAAAGAAACAAGCATCTCATGAATAAATCCATGCTGGGGTACTGCCCGTAGTGCTTGCGAAATCGTGAACCATTGTCTCTTCAGAAGCAAGAAGACAACTATGCTCCAGAGAACACGCTTTAATTGTTCAGATAGGTGCATTAAACTTTTACACTTGAATAAGTCAGGTGGAAGTAGATCTGCCTCTTTGCAGCTGCTTTCTATCTGCTCCAGGCAGGTCAGTATCCCACTGAGATCACTCAGGTCTCTTCTGAATGCATCCAGTGGGTTGGATTCCCAATACCGTACCCAAGCAGCATCAATCCCAAGGAGGAGGATTTTTGGATCAGCGCGACTAGCAGCTAAACTGGAATCAAAACATCAAGTGCTGTGTTCACACTCCTCAAGTGTTGTGTTCAGTTTTGATTCCCTCACCAAAGAAAACATCGAGGCCTTGGAGCGTGTCCTTCCTGAGAGTCTACTGGAGAGAAGCGCCAACAAACAGAACCTGAACCTCCTTTGTAGTCGTTGGGGTTAGTTCCTGCTCTGTTAATGTAAATGTTTTATTTTTTTCAAATTTCCTTGTGAATAAGTTTTTATTTCGGTGAGAAATCTAAGCATTAATTGCTTTTAGCTTTTGTGGGCAAAACTCAAGTTAATCTGATATTTTGACCAATTCTACTGCCCGTGTAAGAGAAACACTCAGCACGTTACCAGGCAGTCAAGCACTAAGTAGCAGCAGATACTAATTTTCTTCAGTAGAGATGATCTCTCATATAATTATGAGAAAGGTGGAAGCTAACTAGGAAGGCTAACATATGACAACCTGCTATGCCTGGTCTACACTTGCTTCTCTTGCTCAAAATCTCTCTCACTCTTTTTTGGTTTTGTCTTATGTCTCCACTTGTTCAGTGGGCAGCCCTTGTGCAGGCAGTGAAGCTAAATGTGAGCAGATCTATTTGGAAAGCGATTTAGGATGGAAAACTTGTTAATTTGCAGCCTTCTGAAGGTGGCAGCTTTCACATGTTTGGTATCCTTCTTGATATTTGTGTGCTAGTGGATACAAGTAAATCATGGTTGTGTAAGAAATTGGAACCATAATCCTGAGACACGGCACTATTTTTGAGGATTTTAAGGGTTCTCAGAATCAGATATATCTAACTAATCCAAGCTCATCACTTTGGGATCCCTTTAAATCCAAGGAGAGAGGTATATACCTGTAAGAGCAATTCATAGAGTCTAAATTAGGTCAGACAAATGATTCCATGGCAGCACCATCTATTTCCTTTCAACTAGTTAGATCAAGATGCACAGCTGAATTTAGCTGAGAAGAGATTTCTTTCCAGAAACTCAGATCTCTGTCAGAACCGTAGGCTACTGTATCTAGTCCCTAACAAAAAAATATTTGCTACCACTTCTGAAAATTTCAGTATTTTTCTGATTCTCAATCATGTTTTCATTGTAGCTATAAAAATGAACACAGTTCCTTCACTCCTTGTTCTCAGTTGCCTTATGATATTTGATACTATTCAGTGGTTGTCTGTCGTAAAAGCTATTGAGCTGCACAATATCCAGCTATTTTTCTTGCACCAAAGGTTATTGGCAAGAGTCCTGTTGTTTCAGCCATGTTGCTTCTCATTTGCTGTTACCTTTGTGATCCATTTATGATTTGTAGTGAACAATAGCAATTGTCTTTGACATCAGAGTGCTGTAAGTCAACTCTGAATTTTGAGGCACACCTTGAGTGCCTCATAACAATGATGTGATTCAAACAAGTGAGGTAGGTTAACCCTTTTAAGATGAGTCTGAAAGAAGAAAAGGCCATGATCTGTTACCTATTTGTACTGTTGTATCTGCTGCTTCAAGTCACACCGTGGTTAAAAATGTATAATTGTAAAAGGGAACAATAGATTCCATATCACAGGTTTTCTGTTTGTAATTCAGGATTTGTGCAAGGCATCTCAGTGTTTTTATGGCCCTTTCACAGATGGAGGATCCATGAGGATGGGTACATGATTGGCACTTAGAAGGTCTGTGGCTGTGTTGAAAACAGAGCTGAAGTATCAGAGGCTTCTCTCCTAACCCAGAATGGAGTTTTCCTGCTTCCTCACCAGACTGTTGGTATTCACTTGCTGTGGGCTGCTGTTGTATGTGCGTATTGCTCTGAGGACAGGCTTCTAATTCAATTGTTTACAGATGGATGATTTGCTGGACTACCCACACTGTGTCTTAATAAAACTGGCATCCTGAGGGTGTAGAGTGTTACAGTAAGAGCTCAACAGTGCTGAGCAAGTCACGGGGCTTTTGAGTTCATCACAGGACAGTTTTCTCTGTGAATGCACCAGGGGAAGTGCAGCGACTCAATTTCTATCTGACTGACAGGAACAACACCAACAGCTCAAACGTTGGTTATTGCAATCTGTCTTGATGCTATTCAGTACAGTAGCTTTTTCATCTTCTGGACTGTCTGTCACATGGATTTTGTTTTGTTTGTGTTTCTGAAGGCATACCAACGCTTTGGGATGTTGGCAGCTTTAACAGACCAATATTTCACGATGAAAGATCTTGAATAATGTTCATTTGTTTGGTTATTTGTTAGCAGCTTTAGAGCAAAGCTTTTGGGACACCAGCATACAGGGAATGAATTCTCTTTCTTCCTCAATTGGGAAGAATCTTGACATTACATATGCATACCAATTGGGTGAAATTCTATCACATGCATCTTCTTTTGGAGATTTCTTGGTTCATCTTGGTATTATATTTTGTCCTTTTGTCTACCACAGTACTTATGAGTTTCTCTGCAGGTTTATGATGTGGGAAAAGATACGATGATTTATCCCATGGGATCTGTAAGGAAAGTATTTTAATTGTTCTGTAGTTTTCACCAGGGAGGTTGCTAGAAGTTCACATGCTTTTAGAAAGCTGATATACTGTCTATTTGTTGTTACTGTTCTTAACTTGAATAATCATTTAAAAACCTTTCATTTTATCAATTCTCATGAAAATATTGTATGAAAAATTTACCAGTTACCATTCATCACCACCGTTTTGAACAGTGACCATTTATCTGTCCACTCCTGCTTTCTGGTCATTTTAAAATCCTTCTTGCAGAGTAAAGTTCCTACTAGTAATCTTGTAAATTAAGAGGAATCCAAGCTTCTAACTAGTTCATTGCACAATGTTTTAACTGATGTATGCCTTCATCTTCAGCTATCATTTGTGGAATCAGAAAGAAACTGGATGAGCAGCTATCCTGCAAGGAGAAAATTTTTAGTTATTGAGCAGGAAATTCTCCCCAGCATTCACCCCAGTGCTCTTTCTTGAAATTTAACTAGGGCACACAATGGTAGCATGGAGGCAACTCAAGATTTAGCTTCTTGGTTTCACATATGAGAATGAATCAGCAGAGGAGAGCTTTCAAGCAATGCTGCTGATTGGGATTCTGCTGGAGAGATGCTGATGTTTTTATGTCCCCTTTATATGGTGCAAATGTGTCTCTTAGCAGTCTTCAGAGGATACCCACCCCTTGGTAATGATTCCACCTGGCAATGTGCAGTCTTTGCTGTCCCATTGGAGATCAAATAAACAATATGGTGTTCAGCAGTGAGTTAAGCTGGGCCTGGGAAGGCTGTTTGTTCCTCATCTTCTGTTTCTACCAGCTGCAGGAGAACATAGTTTAAGGGAGGTGGTGAAGTTGGAGGATTTAGTATCCTTGGAGATCTTGCTTATATAGAAGATTCTTTGTTCTTCCCTCTGCTGCCTGTGAAGGATCATAGAATCATAGAATGGCTTAGCTCGGGAGAGACCTTAAAGATTATCCAGTTCTAAGCCCTTGCTATGGGCAGGCCTGCCAAACATCAGGTCATGGCTCTGGGCTCCATCCAACCTGGCTTTGAGCACCTCCAGGGATGGGGCACCCGCAGTCCCTGGGCAGCACCGCCAGTGTCTCAGCAGTCTCTGAGCAAATAATTTCTTCTTAACATCTAGGAGCTCTCTCTTCTCTAGATTAGCTCAGCTTCCTTTGCCTTTCTTCATAGCAGAGGTACTCCAGCCTTCTGAACATCTTCATGGCCTCCTCTGGACCCACTCTGCATCCTTCCTGTACTGGGTGCCCCAGGCCTGGTTGCGGTACTCCAGATGGATCCTTACAAGGGTGGAGCAGAGGGGGACAAGTTAGCACAAACTGCTAAATGAAGCTAAGAGTAGAGATATTGATGACAACCCAGCCAAACGTTTCACAACAGCCATATTATTTACAAAACATTTTATCTGTCCTCCACTTCCTCCTCTTTTCCTCTAAGCAGAAGTACCTGGGCTCCTAGGAGATGTTTGTTACAGATTTAATTTCATAACAGAAATTCTCCACGTAGCAGTGCAATGCTGTGATTTGCCCAGTAGGACACCTGCTCATTGGGAGATGGGTATTAGCATCCCTGCGACTGTGTGAATTAAAGTAAACTGACAGACAGCGCTTGTTTGTTAGTTATGGGAAGGCAATTAAGATACTAATTGGAAAGGAGATGCATAAATTTGACTGACATGAGTAGGAAATGCCTGAGGAAGCTGACAATCCATCTCTACAATGTTGTTCTTCAGAATTTCTAATTAGAGATAGCAATTTGGTTCTTTTAATTTTCTTCCACATGCACTCCAAGCAACAAGAAGCCAATTAACTTTCTTATTGCGTCTGTACATTACTTTATGTACAGAGCATAGCAATAGAAGACGTTTCTATTTGAATTCTTGGCTTCTGGCCTTTAATAGGAAATCAGATATTTGCAGTTTATTAGACTGTTAGAGAGTAATAGGAACACACATTTTTATCTTTTATGTCTATCAGAAAGGAAATCCTAGACCTTTATAGCTCCAGAAGTGTTTCTTACCGTGCTTGTGATTTCTCAGCAATTTTATAAACCCTGATAAGAGTGCACGTTAATTAAGTTTAGATGAAGGAAACTTCTTTGCAGTTAATCTTTGAAACCCAACTGCTACTGTGCACATAGAAATCTTCTTGGCTAGAATTAGGTATTTAACCAGGATTTCATCCTAGGGAAATATGCAAGCTTAAGTTGGAGTACTGTGCATACATACAGAATGTGAGTTTTAACTAAAATTAAATGGTTTGGGATGATTTGTATATTTAACTTTTCTGCTCCTGAATTTTTTGTCTTTATGTAAGACTTATTTATCAAAGAAAGTTACACAGAGATATAAGCTAGTCTTATGGGGATTCATTTCTCAGGAAAAGTTATACTAAGATACAAGCTAAAGTCTTATGGTGATTCTGATCACTTGGTTAAGTGTTGCCCTAATGAAGAGAAATCTGGGAGGGAGGGGATAGGGAGAAGCAAGATGCAGGTCCTTCTTAAAGTGGACATTATTTGACCCGGAGCCCCATTTATACTTCTTTGTTTATCAATTCTTCCTTCATGGCACCCAGTTCAGTTTGGGTGTTAAGAAAAACTTCTTCTCAGAAAGAGTGATAACACACTGAAACAGTTTGTCCAGGGAGGTGCTGGCATCACTGTCCCTGGAGGTGATCAAGAACCGTAGAGATGTAGCACTGAAAGGACATGGCCAGTGGGCACTGTGGGGATGGGCTGGTGAACTTGGTGATGATAGTGGTCTTTTCCAACCTTTATGATGCTATGATTCTAAACCAAGAGCAAACATGATGGCTTCTGAAGAAGTGTCTATATCTGGAGACACTCAGCAAAGGGTGAAAACGGGCAGAGACTGAAGGATCTGGGATTATTCAGCTTGGAGAAGAGAAAGCTCTGGAGAGAACTCGTGGCTTTCTGGTACTGAAGGGAACTCACAAGCAGGAGTGGGACTGACTTTCTACACAGTCTGATAGTAATGACTTCAAATTAAATGAAAGGAGGTTTAAGTTAGATGTTAGGGGGGTTGGAACTACATGATCCTTGAGGTCCCTTCTAACCCGGGTCATTCTGTGTTAGGAGGAAATTCTTTTCTCAGAAGTGGTGAGGCACTGGCACTGCTGCCCAGAGAGGTTGTGGATGCCCCAGCCCTGGAGATGCTCAAGGCCAGGTTGGATGAGGCACTGGGCAGTCTGATCTGATGGGAGGCAACCAGCCCAAAGCATGGAGTTGGAACTGGATGATCTTTAAGGTTTCTTCTGACATAGCCCATTCTATTATTCTGTGGTTCTATGAATTTATGTCCGGTCACTGTCTAGGTGTAAGTTTATGGTGTTACAGACTCTGACAACCTTTCACCATGGCCTCACATGGTACTGTCTTTGCTCTGTCATGCAGAAGAAGGAACAGGTTCTCCACTCCCAGCATGGGAGCTGCTTCAAGACCTGTCCCCCACCTCAGCCAGTGACAAGGCAGCAGGTCAGTCAGTAGTACAGCTCACGGACCAGGAGTCTGCGCCAACTTGACATCATTCAAGGGGGATTTAAAATAGATGAAACCAACCTTTTTTGAATTATATTAATTAGCATGACTGCCGTGAGCACAGACATCAGTCTCATTAAATTCCCAGGAATTTATTTTGCTGAAGGAGTGTTTGCCTCTTTCTTGGCCAGTAAGTAGCTGTGCGTTACCTCTGCTTTCAGCGTGCTGGTTTCTTGGGGAATGTTTTCTGACAATTTAAACAGTCCTCCAGCTAGTACTGCTGGATCAGTTTGAAGAGGTGCTTCATCACCTGCATAAAACTGCAGCATTTCAGGTGTAATTGAACAATTTCTGCTTAACCACGTCTTCCTGATGAACCTAAATAGAAAACCTAGAAACACAGGCTGCTTTACGTGGCTTGTCATAACAGTATTGAGTGTTGATTGCTGTAATCGCTGACATTGCCCTACAGCTTATTTGTATTTATTGCTGTCCTCTACTCAGTGGGATGATGAGAAGTAAACTTTCATACTGTGTATACACTGTACTGCAATGCTTTCTGTGCTATTGAACACTATCTCGTTAGCTAGAGGGAGCTCTTTGTCTAACATATCTACTTTTTCAGCCCTGTTTTTCTCATTGTTAAACAGACTGGTGATATTGAAATTGCTGTCACAACTGTTTTTTTTCCAAACTTTAAAATGGCATTTATAGTTATGGCTTTTTGTTTAAGAAACAAATTTTATGCTGATTTTGCTTCTCCGATTTCAAGAAAAAGTAGCTTTGCACTTCCTTTGAGAAGAATTCTTGCTGTAGGAGGTGCTGAGCAGCTGCTGTGTTCTGGCTTCACGTATGGACATGGATTTTAGACCCAAAGGGCTGCTTTCTTAGGTGAGTGCTCGAGGTTTTACACCAGTCTGGCTTACATGGGAAGTGTCCAGATGGGAAATTGTTGTCAGCAGTCAGGGAATGGAAACACCGTGCTCTGTTTGCAGGATCCCAACCTCCTTTATAAACAAACTTTGGAATCAAAGTTAATGAGCCAGCTTTAGGAGCTGAAGAAAAGCTTGAAAATACGATGTGCACAGGCAAAGAACTCAACAACTGTTTGAAAAAATCTTTCCAGTATCTGATGCCAGAAGATCTGTATGCAAGTGGTGCTTTGTAGCCAGAAGCATGCTTGATTACAGGATAGCTTGCTCCCTAACACCTTGATCCACTGTTGTAATGACAGCTTTGGTGGACAAAGGAGGAGTGACTTATGTTGTCTTTGTGGACTTCCACGAAGCCTTTGGCATGGTCCTGTACCACATCCTTATCTCTAAACTGGAGAAATATGGATTGGAGGGGTGGACTATTTGGTGGATGGGGTGGTTGGAAGGTCGCAGCCAAAGTGTTGTGGTCAGTGGCTCTGTGTTCAGATGGAGGTTGTTGATGTGGACAAAACATCATTTCTGTGACGGCTATGAACATTTAGTCCAATCACCAACCTACCATCACCATACCACTAAACAATGTCCCTCAGTGTCACACCTCTGTGGTTCTTGAACACCTCCAGGGATGGTGAGTTCACCACCTCCTTGGACAGCCTGTGTCAGTGCACTGCCACTCTTTCTGACAAGAAATTTTTCCTAATATCCAAGCTGAACGTCCCCTGGCACAGCTTAAAGCCATTATCTCTTATCCTATCAATCATTTTGTTCTGTAAGAAAGCAAGTTGAAAACAGCATTTCTTACCTGCAGTTAAAGATGCTCCAAGTGGCAATTGCTGCTGAGGTCACTACCAATCCTGTCCTGCAGAAATGCTCCTACTGGTAACATGCTCTGACTTTCACTTCTCTCGTTGTGGGCACAGCTGCCAGGAGCTATGGGCAAACTGGCAGCAAGCAGAGGAAGCTCTGTGATAGGGAAAGCTGTGACAGCATTCATCACAGCTGCACCTGCAGACTGTATATTTAGGCACTCATTTGCAGGAGGCAGGATAAGAAGAATATAGGATCCTGTGATCAACACCAGATTGATGCATGTTCATCTGATCAGGACTCAGTTCTGAAGCTGCACAGCCCACCCACTCTTATTGTGAGACAACTGGCCCTATGAAAGGTCAATGGAATTCCCACTACTACTGTAATTATTTTCTGGTCTGGGAAAGTGACTGCTTCATAGGCCAATATTTAATCTCTCTGAAATTCCCAGGTCTGGGACATCTGCCATTAAAAAAATCTCTGGCTGAAAGGATCCTGACAGTAAATGTTTCCAGGGCAGCATATGAGTCTGCTAATTTTTTTGCCTGTGAGGTAAATAGGTAGTTTGGGGGGAAACTTTTAGAATGCAGCTGTTGAGAGATGCAAGACAAGTGTTTAGCATGTTAATCTCAGAGCTGAATCTTGGATCTAGACCGAGTCTTCTGGTACAGTGGGAGAAATGAAAATTATATGGAGAATTATGTATCATCTGGCTTAGATACCAAAGCTTGTGGGGCTACCTTGGATGTGTCTATAGGTGAAGCAGATATTTTAGCTCTCATAGCTGATGAAGATGTAAGCAAAATAGTCAGTGGAGTTTGTTTTGCTGTTAATTGATTCACCTCTTGGACTGCTGATGGAATCTGTTGATGGATTTTCTATCAGCTAAATAGAGTGGTCACAGGCATCAGTTGCTGGTTGGACTAGGTGGTCTTAGTGGTCATTCTAACTTTAGTGATGTTATGATTCTATGAATTAAGCCAGGCACTTGGGCACCTGGCATCTGTGACTAGAGGTAGTGACTTATGTATAGGTTTCTTTAATCGAGACCTGAATACTGCCAAAAATGAATAGAAAAGATAACCTGGAAAAACTGAGAAAAACAGCCTGAAGTTGAAAAGATTAAAGAGGAGTGATGCTAGTCTTCAAATACACGGAGGAGTTATTTTCCATGTCCCTGAGGAATAGGATGATGAGAAACATCCTCTTGTTTGCAACAAGGAGGATATAAAATCAGCATAATAACAACAATAAAAATAGTCGTAATGAAACACTGAATAGATTTACTGAGAAGTAGAACTGACAACACTGGAGATTACTGACAAATTATAAACAAATATCTGTCGGAGAAGGTTGGCTTAAACTCCTTCCAGTTCAGCGACTAAAATATAAGGTCACTTCACTATTGTAATATAATTGAATGTCAGTTCATTAAGTACTACACAAATTGTGGTTTTATTTAGAGGGACAGTCCCTGCCCTGCTGCTGGGGTTGTGACCTGACTGGGATGGTCCTCACTTACAACTTACTGACCATGCTCACTTTTTCCCAAAGAGATGCTGATATGGCAACAAAAAAGATAAGCTTTCTGGAACAATGCAAAAAGCTTAAGCTGCTTAGAAAACAAAGGGTAATTCATCTTTAAAAGCAAGTGGTATGAACATCTTTTGGCTATTAAAAGGAATTCCGTTTGCCATTTTGAAGATGTGGGCTATTGTGTCACTCAGAAGGAGCTTATGAAGCTGCAGGAGTCCTAGAAAACCTTTGTGATTAGTATGACACACACCTTTTGTACACAGCCTTGGGGCTGAGAATTTGCAATAGTCACATAAGAAATGCTTGGATACCAGATTTTCGTGGCAAAGAAGATAAAGAGAAATAGAATCTTCAAAGGAATTTGACATAAAGTCATTTAAGCCTTGTGAACTGCTGAAACAGCATGTTTGGGGCTATCTACTGTAGCTATTATAAATATCAAGCAATACATTACTGTGGCTGTGTTATCTCTGACAAGATTAAGAGCTTTCCCGTCATAGAGAATTTTCCAATAAAGACTTCATTGCCTGTCCCCCACATACAAAATGATAAGTGACCCTGATATTTTGCAGCTCCACTTTATCAATAAAGATGGTTCTGCTTGGATTATTTCCGTTTGTCTCCAAATGAAGCGACACTTTGTGAGGCACCAGTCAATCCTGGAACTGAGAAAGATGTACAGACTCGCATCCACATCCTTAAAGCAGCAGATATGTACCACAGACTGAAATATGCTGTGCTGTGCATTTAATTTGTTTTACTCATAAAAGGATAAATCACCCATTAAAAATAATTACTGAGGTAAGGGAATAGATTATTTGATGAACCACATTGCTCACTGTGAATCACGCCAACACTTGCTGAAACAGGAATATGATGATATGGAATTGGAGGCATCAAAACTGATTTAGGAAGAGACACTGGCAATGTTAAATCAAAATTACTGCTTATAGAGCAGAATGTATGCTCAGCTGGATATAGACATTCTGTGAATCACACGGGGGTCCCATGAATATTAAAATACTCAGTGCCACATGTGAAAATTGCAACAGAAAACTCCCAAATATGCACATTGACCTCCACTGATGGGAACGGCTGCTGCACTGAAGCCTGCCATCCTGATCTTTTCATCATGCAATCAACCTTGTAATGAACCCTCTGTGGTAAACTGAGCCCAATGCAACCAGATCAGTTGTGCTTTCTATGTTAGTACAGGAGAGCAGAATAAATTACCCACTGGCCTCACTGTAGCTCAAGAAAATCATGATTGCTGAGGCAGCTTTTCAGGGCTTCTAGTGAACTCAGTGTTGTTTTAAGAATACTTTTAGCAACAGAGAGGGCTTGGAAGGTGATAGAAAGAGTCTCTGGTCATAAATGTAGAAGCTGGGAGTATCTGAGCTTTCCTGGATTGGACCATTAAGGTGCTGCTGCTGGTGGCTGATGGACACTGCAACCTGGGTTATACCTCCACCAGGAGCAGCCCAAGCCATGTCTTAGTCCCCAAACAGGAGGGGAAAAAGATGGAAAACTGCATAGGAAAGACTGAGGATGGTATGGTTTAGTGTGTGGAATTTGCTGTCTAAACTGAGGTGTGGAGCAATGTGTAGAGACAAGAAAAAGGAACAGAGCGGTGATGGGAGAACTGACACTGTGGCAAGGAGAAGTGATTGATTCCCTCTGCCCAAACAAAGACCTACTAGTTCTTAGCCCATTGGCTGTACTTGTGGCTGTGGACTACAGAACAGCAAGACCAGAGACTCAGAAAGTCTACATCAGCCTGCAGCCATTGGTGCCGCTGGTTCCAAAAGAAGTGCATCTGCTTTCATAGGTGACATAACTTTCATTGCCCATTGTAACGTCAAACGTGCTGAATTTATGATGCAATATATTTATTTTAATGTGCAGTGTCTACATCTCACCAGCCATATGTATTTCAATCTTTAATGTAGCCATCTCATTGTATTCTAACACTCTTGCTCACAGTCTCTCAATGCAGAATTGCACAGTATCTCGTGGCATTTTACTAATTAAATAAATTGTGCGTTTTGCTGGCAGTGTGTTGTGAACATTAACTTCTGAAAGCTTTTTCATTTGTCATTGTCTCATTCCTTGGCATTATGATTACTGCAGTTTTATATGTGATAAGACTTTACAGCAAGTTAGACAGTACATCAGAAATTCCTGCCTGCAGCAATCTGCAGCACAAGATAGAGGTTTAATGGGATTCACGATGTTCACTCACACTCTCTTCATCAGCATTTCCTCTCTCCTCTTCACAAACTGTTTTATTTGTGTTGTTCCCTGTCCCTGAGGGGAGTGAGTGGAGCTCCTTTTTGGTTTCCTGCTTTAGCCTTGACTCTGAAACACTCTTTCTTATCAGGAAGCTGAGGCTGTTGGGTGGTGTTTCAAATGGCCTGCGATGCACACGGCTACGGAGGGGATACGTGCTCCAACAGTGCTGTCAGCAGACCTCTGCCTGTTAGAGTGTGGAAAAAACTACTCCATCCACAGAGCTGCAGCCTGATGGCAACACCCTGACAGGGAGTGAAGCATAAAAGCACCCAGATGGACGCTCCCAGCAACAAGTCAAGTTGATCTAGCAGTTTATGAATCCCACTGTTGGCTTTAGGGTTGGTGTTGCTGTTGCCACGCAGTGGTGTTGTGTCCATTTTATAGAGCAGGTAAGCTCTGTGCATCAGTCTGAGGGTGTTTATCTCCCTCATTTAGGATGTTGATTTCACAGAAATCTGCCTTGACTGTACTCCAGTATGAGATGGAAAAAGCATTCATCTTTAGAAAAACAGATGTATATTAGTCCTAATTTCAGAAACTGCTGCTGGAATTCAGCTTGTGCTCAATTTAGGGAAAGCAAAACTCTTGGATCATGATGTCTGCATGTGAGCCAGATGCCTGAGCTCCCATTTCAATCCATGAAGATCCAGTCAATTAAGCCAGTTCTGTTCAGCTCTGAGAAAATGGAGGGTGAGCAGAATGCTCTCTGGATATCAGTAACTATAAGACTGTCTCTGGGAAGCTCACAGGTGTATATTCCCTGCCAGTTCTGCAGGCTTAGTGCACCTGGGTGACCGTTCTCAGCTGACCCTCCAGGGGCAGCCCTTCTCCTGTGGTCTGATGAAGACGTCCTTCTTCCTTCTCCTGCTGGCCATGTCACTTGATGATATGCCTGCTCATGTAAGGGTGCATTTCAGAGCCCCTCTCAGCACCTCAGCCTTTGACGTTTTTAAATATTCATTGGGTTCTTTTTCTTTAAGGTAGGGTACTGCTCTTGTAAGTTATATTATTTTAATTGATTTTTTTTCTCAGGCAAAATAAGATCAAACAAATCTTCTGCTTAATAAAATTGATAAAGAACTAATAAAAGCCCAGTGATGCACCATCTGGCATGCTAAAGAGGAAAGACAAGAAAACCAAACCACTGCTGAAATCGTAACCTTCTTTATCACATTAGAAGCTCATTCACACTTCATAATAGCCCAATATTTCATTTCAGCTACTGATATTAGTGCTAAAGAATACATAATCACACAATAATTCTCTGTATCTTTCTATACAGATGCATTGAATGAAGTCATCAAAATAAACAGACCAGCCATTTGTTCTCCCCACCATATTCACTGGCACAGCATCAGCAATAACCGAGGCAGAACCTCTGCAGGAATAGAGGATCTTGCTGTTCAACAAAAGGCAGCTGGAAAAAGCAGATTTTCCAAAGCAACACAATTATTTAGGAGCAAAACTTTCATTAAAGTCTACAAAATTTCAGCCTGTAACTCATGCAGCCTCGTGTTCTTGACCCATCAATGCGCTTTTGAAATATTCATGTGACCCTGCCTTGTCACCACAGAATGTCAAATTGAGACATGGGTGCAGATCCGATGGGATGTCACCCCATCTCAGCCTGTGGAGTTTATCTTGCCAAAGGCTGCATTGGGATTTTGGTCTCCAGAATGAAATTGCAAAAGTCACACAGGGGCTCTTGATGCTCACTGCACTCAGCCGTCACATCTATAACATGAGTGACCTTTTGTAAACTGAGTATGAACAGAGCCTTAGTATGAATCATGACCCTGATGCACCCTGAAAATTGTGGGATTTTCTAGAAAGTATTGATAAGTTGTCCAAGTAATCATCCCAGGCAGGGCCCCACAGACTTGACTGCAGACTTATGGATTGTTAAAGGCTCTGTTCTGCCTGTCCTGGTGCTGATCATTCCTGTAGTAATGCAGGATATCACATAACACCAGCTGATGTATTGAGAACTGCTCACAACCCAGGTGACAGGTTTCAGCCATCTGTACCCTCAAATTCTAATCTGGGTGCTGCCCTGCTCATGATGTGTTGGTGTAGTACAGAATCACAGAATCACAGAATCATCAAGGTTGGAAAAGACCTAAAAGATCATCCAGTCCAACCATCACCAATACTCCCCAGCTAAATCCTATCCCTCAACACAACATCCAAACGTCTCTTGAACACATCCATGTTCAGTGACTCCACCACCTCCTTGGGCAGTGCATTCCAATGCCTGACCACCCTTTCCGAGAAGTAATATTTCCTAATGTCCAGCCTGAATCTCCCCTGGCGCAGTTTGAAACCATTGCCTCTAGTTCTATCACTGTGTACACGAGAGAAAAGGCTGACCCCTAGCTCACCACAACCTCCCTTCAGGAAGTTGTAGAGTGCTATAAGGTCTCCCCTGAGCCTCCACTTCTCCAGGCTGAACAATCCCAGCTCCTTCAGCCGCTCCTCATAAGGCCTGTGCTCCAGGCCCCTCACCAGCTTCGTAGCCCTCCTCTGAACACGTTCCAGGGCCTCAATGTCTTTCTTGCAATGAGGGGCCCAAAACTGAACACAATACTCGAGGTGCGGCCTCACCAGTGCAGAGTACAGGGGGACAATTACCTCCCTATTCCTGCTAGTAACACTGTTTTTGATGCAAGCCAGGATGCCGTTAGCCTTCTTGGCCACCCGGGCACACTGTCGGCTCATGTTCAGCCGAGCATCAATCAACACCCCCAGGTCCGTTTCCTCCACAAAGTCCTCCAGCCACTCCGCCCCAAGCCTATAGCGCTGCCTGGGGTTGTTGTGGCCAAAGTGCAGGATTCGGCATTTGGTCTTGTTGAACCTCATCCCGTTGGCTTCAGCCCAGCTCTCCAGCCTGTCCAGATCCCTCTGCAGGGCCTCGCTACCCCCAGGCAGATCCACATTCAATGTACATCTGCACAGGTACATGGGTGAGAGCTGCATACCGACACAGCCTGCAGATGCATATGCTCTGTGTGTTTATAGATGTGTGGATGTAGATGCAGATAGCTGTGTGCTGTTGCTGTTATGGCTTTGGATTAAAATTGTACTGACGTTTATGGTGTAGATATTTCTCTCTTGAAATGCTTGATTACAAAGCAATCCTTGATACAGCTGCCCTGAGGAATTACATGAATTTGGCACATTTATTAAACCTCACAATAAATACCAGCTGTCTTAAAAAAAATGACTTACCGGGAGATCTCAGTGGGTAGATTTACTGGAGATTTGCTTGAGGTCAAACACCGAGTGCTGCTCTGTGCAATGCATTTGTTACTGATCTAAAAGAATAGACCAGTTCATCACTAGCAAAGCTGGAGCAATAACCGGCAAATGGTGAGTAATGGTAAGGGCAGTTACACATCCTGGAATGATTTAAGTAGCAAGTACTTCTAATGCAACCAATTGCCAGCGTACGCTTCTGGGAAGTGGAGCTGTGCAGTGCTTACAGGATATGGGACTGCCTCCTGGAAGCCATTGACAGGACGGGAGGTTGTGGTCAATAAACATGGCGCCATGGCTGTGCAATATGACAGTGTGCTGAGAGGTAATGGGAGCCCCAGATGTGCAGCCAGGGGAAAATTAAGTAGGAAAGTTCTCTTAGAGCTATTTGCTGCAACAGCATGTCCCTTTGTCTGAAGTGATTCTGGGGTCTGAATTACTGCACAGTGCTGTAATTACTGCTCTAATACTTACAAACATTTTTCAAAATTACCCGAGTTTAGGAAAACAGTAAAGGCACAGTGAGGCCCGGTGTCTGGAACTTTGAATTGGCATATTCAGGGTAACAGTGCAAAGTAACTTTATGGGCTAACAGCTCTGACAATAATGCACTAAGGATCTTGTGGTTTCTCGAGCACTGCTGGGTTTCTCTAGGTAAGTTATGTTCAGTGCAAGCAGAAGTTATGCAGGAATTACCTGGTGAAATGTTACACCCGATGTTATGGTGCTGTCATACTCACAGATCATAATGTTCGCTTCTGGCATTACAGATGTATCAGCCTAAGAAATGCATGACCAAAGGGCAGATGTGGTACAGATCTGCGTTCTTATAAGGAGAAAGCTATCTGGGTCATCTTCTGGGGCAAGAGGCTGCGTTAGGCTGGGCAGATAGCAGAGGTGAGAGCTGACCTTTGGCTTGTTTGCAGTGACTGGAATTGCAAATACATTTTATTTGCAAAACTACATCTGTTCCTGCCAGTGCCAGGAAGCCTTGCTTCTGCTAAGTTCTGCTATAGCCAGTGCAGTCACTAGATTGCAGAAAGGCTAGACTTAATGCTAGAGTTGTAGTGGAGGAAAGCTGTTTGGGTGGCTGCTGAGCAGAACCAAAATGTTCATTCAAGCAACATTTCAGCAATCCTGATCCAACACTGCACCATCCTCTGCTGGCAATACTCCTTTTAATGCATCCCAGAATACCACTGAACTTCCAGCAGCAAGGGCACAGCAAGGGCTCTTCCTTGTTCAACTTGGTGTCCATCAGGATACTCAGATTTTTTCCTGCAAAGTTTCTCTCCAGCTGTGTCCTCAGCACGTGCTGGTTCCTGGGGCTGCTCCTTCCCAAGTGTAGGGCTTGATGCTTGCCCTCCCTTGGGACACCTCTACAGAGGAGGGTTTGTGTGGCAGCAGCCCCATTAACTTGCACTGGCAAGTGCTGATCTAGGGTTGCTGATCTAGGGGTGCTTATCTAGGCTAGGGACACAGGTACCTAGGAGAGCTCTTGTGGTTCATGAGGTGTCAAAACCTCTTGCGCTCCTAAGGCAAAGTGAGATTGGAAGACCATTGCTTGGGTTATCCTACCCATTTCCTATCCACACCTTGCATCTGATTTGAGACTCACGAAATCACAGCAGCTCTCTGGAACTGAGCAGAGCTGTGTTCTCAGCTTCTTGGAAAGTTAAGGCTGTTACGTTGTCAGATAAGCAATTGAGCAGGCATTTTTCAGACAAACAATACCAGATCGAGTGGGAAGACTGAAAGGTGTAACAAATAAAAAGAACAGTGCAATGGGAATGGAAAACTGTGGTGCAAACTAATTGCAAAACAGTGGTAAGAGTAAAGCTCCAGTCAAAAAATCAGGTAGATTGACATGGAAAAAAATGTAAAGTACAGTAACAAATGCAATTTCAACTGGAAGTTTTATGAAGAGTTATTGTTCTGAGGTAAAGAATCAGAGGCTGTAAGAAACAGCCAATAAAGAGGGAAGAAAATAGGTTATTATTTGAAGAGTTTAAGGTTTAGGAGCAACGTCTGTGATTGTCCTCTTATATCAGTACAGATCTGAGTGCTGTTATTCCCATGGGTAACCTTGAAACACCTCTGGGGCTTCTCCAGCCTCTGAAATGAAACCAGCTGTAGCCTGCCCTGTTGATGAAATGATTGCAGGTCCTTCTCCATAATTCAAGAATATGGGACAGTCAGAAACTCAGAGACAGAAATTCTCAACCTGAAGGCTGAATGAATTTGATGAATACTTAGCTTGTGAAGTGTATTGCTCTAGGCTGTCACGGCGCCCATCACGTTGAAACAAGTGGTTGAAAAAATAGTAAAAATGAAAAAGGCTACATTATAAACAGGTTGATATTAAAGCTCAGCTTGCCTGTCCTATTGAGCTGCTATAGGCCCTTTTTCAGCTACTGGGCTCATGAAGGCATCAATACAAGTAGCACCAATACAAGTAGCAGGATTCACAGATAACATTCCTGTCATTGTGACCACTTGACAATTCCCAGTGTTAGAATGTCATATGAAGTTGACAAAACTTTTCTAGACTTTATAGATAAATTTTCACTGATGGACAGCTCTGGGAGGGTGGGTTGGTGATTTCTCATTTCCTCAGCTTGTATCTCAACCATGCCCAGCTCAAGCATTGGCTAGACTGAATAACCATGTGAGGTCAGACCAAAAGCTTCTTCATGCCTTTGTTTGTGGCAGTCAGTAAAGGTTGCAAAGGTAAAAATACAGAACAAAAGAACAAGCAAACAACATGAACTCTTTACTGCCAGCTGTCTACAGCTTTGCTGCAGTATACACTTCTTTATTTTGAGGTTTATTCTCTTACCTTCACAACCATAGATCATGATGCTGAAATCAGTAGCCATGCTCTAGATTTAGATGAGAAAATCTGATGTTTTCTTTGGAATGGGGTCAGCGAAAAGCCCTTTGTAGGCCAGCCTGCCACATTGATAAAATGCCCTATCTTCAGAAATAGTTCAGAGTTTGAGATCGTCAGCTGTTAGGTCTAGAGACAAATAAAGACTAGACGGGATTGAGTGGCTCTCTATGAATAGCGAGACATTGATGTCCCATTCTGTAGGAATAAAGGCGGTCCTGTTTGGTTTTCTAGGAATTATGTTTCACCAGCAAGTACACTTTGGTACAGAATTCTTTTGAAAAGCTCTATAAGACACCTGCTGGTGTTTCAGAGAAAGTCAGAACTGATCACATAACAAAGCTGATGTAGTAAGGCAGATGAAATTTTGGCCAGAGAATGCCTGAGGCTCAGCTAATCAGTTGTTTGAAGCCAAGAGTGTTTATTCTTTTCATTACTGTAAATACAACAAAACTGGCTGTAAATTGTGCTTGGTTGTGTATGGACAGATTATTTATGGGATTGATAGCCACATGGACTGGAATTACATTACCATAGGTTATTGGATTGCATATCATGTCTTGCTGAGTTTTAATATCAGTTGGTTTAAATGCAAACACTAAAGTAAGGGATAGTTTTTGCTTTAGGGCTGTGAATTAGTTATTCAAGATGATCGTACTATTAACTGTGCAGGGAAAATAAATTGGTTAAAGGAAAAACTTGACATCTTATCAATTTTTTTCTATATAGGGGCATTAGTGGAAAAAAAAAATGCTTGCTACAGCAGTTTCTTTTTAGTTTCTTAATCATGTGTTGAGTAAGTCCGTGCTCTGAGATTAATAAGGAATTTTAGAGTGCATAGAGCTGATGAAACTTCAGAAATTTCTGCATGTAGGGCAGATGTTTGCACTAGGTTTCCATGCAAAGAGTTGTGCTGAATAACAATGGAGATCATGGGAGGAACACAGCTGGATCCCTTGTAATTGTGTGCCATGCCTGACATGACTTTGTAAAGAAGCTGCTGCTTCTTGTCCCTGAAGGCAGTGATATTTGATGATTCAGAAACTTCTCAGACAGCAAACTGGTGGGACTGGAAAATAGGACAGAGAGAAAAATGAAATGAGAAGAAATTCAGAGAAGAAAATGCTGACACAAAACGTGGATTCAAGTGGAGTGACCAAGCAGGGCAGTAGGCAGTAGGAAGGGGGGCGGAGTGAGAACATAGGTGTTGTTGGAGGGAGCTATGGGAGAAGCGTCTCCTCCACCCTCCCCAAGCTTGTGTGCACTGAGTTTTCTGGTCTCCCTGGGCAGCTCGTAGCTGGGGGGCAGTAATAGACTACATAGAATTCAAGCACAGGTAAAATAGGGGCTATATGGCAGAATTTATGAAGAAAATTTAATAACCAAATGTGCAATTTGTCTCTGCGACAGTCTGACATTAAAGCAATGTAAATGCAGATGAAAAGGAAGAGATGTCATTTAACATAAAAGAAGAATGCTGTGAGTAAGGGCTTTCCAGCCATTTTATTTATTCTTCAAGGAAGTCTGCATATCAGTTGAGGTTAAACTCAACCTTTTCTTCACTTCTTCATGCTTGACTGCAACTGAGATGCCCTCCCTCAGCCTATGCCCTATCTCTCCTCCATGGAAGGCATTTTCGACCACAAAGATGAAAGGGCCTGGAACATCTCTCATATGAAGAAAGGCTAAGTAACGTGGGTCTGTTCAGCCTGGGAAAGAAAAGGCTCAAAATGTTCATAAACGTCAAAGGGGAGGTGGGAGGCCAATGGATGAGGCCAGGCTCTTTTCAGATGCGTGTAGCAATAGGACAAGGAATAATGGCCAAAAACTGGAACCTAAGAACCTCTGTACTAATAAGCAGAAGAACTTTACGGTAGGGGTGATGGAGCACTGGAACAGGTTGCCCAGAGAGGTTATGGAGTCTCCTTCTATAGAGATATTCAAGACACAATTGGTTGCCTATCTACGTGACCTGTGGGGTACCTGCTTCAGCATGGGATTGAAGACAATAGTTTCTTGAAATCCCTTCCAACCCCTGCGATTCTGTGAGTCTCAGTCACACCCAGCTTGAATGGAGGGAGTACCATCTAGGAGTTAGCAAAACTCCCTTCCCATTTCTGATGTCAGTGCTACGCTGTGCTCTGTCCCACCTCCCCTGTAGCCCATAGTCCAGACAGTGTTTGAGTTCTAGCCATTATCTCCAGTGCTCCAAGCAGAAGTTGCTCCTTGGGACAATGGCACAGGATGACAGGGGTACATTTGGCCTGAGCAACCAGCAAGATGGTTGTGAAGCTGACAAACCTCAGGGGAAACTCTGACCATCATAAAGTAGAAACCTGCTCACTACAGTACGACTGTCCTGCAAGCTGTGCCCCCTCCCTGTGCCTGCAGCCCTGTTTCCAAATCTTTCTTGGGTATAACATCAGCTTGAAAGATCCTATGGCTCAGAGCAAGGGAGCTGATACTCAGCTACCATGAAAGTATCCAGAAGTAGTAATTTCCCATTATTTCTTAGATTGCATTTTAATTATTGATAGGAAAACAGCCAGAATTGGATGGTGACAACTGCAGGGGTGCCCAAAGGCATTCTGCAGTAGGGGTTTGAATGATCTGAGTTTTTGCCAAACTTATCTCCACATATTATGAGTGTCAGTAACTAAAGTTAGAGACTATTTCATTTAAGTACTTACACTTTATTTACATGAGATATTTCATATACTGCTGTTCAGAAAATACAGAAATGTACAGAGAAGAAGATTTAAGGATGGGTTAGTACTTTTGGATGGTCGACCAATTTCCTTCCTCATTTTGCAGAGTTATTTTTCTGCAGCTGGGTAGGAAATTAGCTCCTATATAGTCCTAGTTACCTTAGAAAACTTCCCTTTTCACTGCTACCTGTCCTTCTGCCTCCCATTCCAGGAAAGAATTTTACAAGGGAGTTCATAATTTTTTTTTTGCAAAAGGACCATCAAGATTTTTGTGTTCCTTTCCTAAGTGCTGATGTACCTATTTTATTTTTCTGTCACCAGCCCAAGCAGTCAGAGAAACAGTTTAAATTCCCAACTTCCCTCAATAAAGTATCTTGTGAGAAATCAGCATCCTGTCTTGGTACTAAATTCACCAACCCCCACTCTTTATTACACACCCTCAGAGTCACAGATCAGCACATTCATGTTTAAATATTGCTCTTACTACTGGCTTATTAAATTCAGAGATCCATCTGCCCATTTCAAGTTAATTTTCATCCTTCTACTTTTGGAAAATGCTCTTTCTTTTCAGCTAACTTCTAAACCATCAACCTTTCCCAGAACTCTTGGTAGGCTCCTATGCCAAAGAGGAAGGTACCACCACCATTTTTTTTTTTGCTGTAAGGAGGTTTTCCACAGGACTTCCATTTTCTTTTTCCCACACCTCCTGCATTTGAGATTATCCAAAATAAATAAACACAGCAGCTACCATACATTTAGTAGACGAGCTAAAAGCATGTCATGCCTTGAGTTGCTTAGTAGGTACTGCAACAGATGATGCTGACAAGCTGATCATTTCAGCTTGTCTTACCTGTAAACAAGACAGCTGGGGCTGGTTGGCAGAGGAAGCAGGGACAGAATTGTCAGCCATTTAGTGGCTAACAGAATTGTCAGCCATTCATACCAGCCTTGCACCTGGGCAGCTTGCCTGGCTCCTGCTCTTGAGTAGTGGGCAATTCTTTGCAAGTTGAACACATGCAGATTAAAGAGGATCTAAAATACAAGTTTGCTGCATACATCCATACAGCTTGATTACAAAATCTAATATCTTTAGCAGGATTTAGGGCTGAGATGAATGAGATAAAAAGTTATATGGTTCCTTACTCTAAATCAAGAAAACAATCATCTTTGAAGGCAGTCTATTTTTTCCTGTTTTATCTTTTGAGAAGAAATGCATAAAAAAAAGATGTAGAGTTGGAGTCTGATAGCTCTGCTCTCCTCCACAAATGTGGAATATGCATTTCTATTTGGTCAGCCATCTCTGGAATAATAGCTTCTTTCTCCCTGTCAGAACCATGCATGACCTTCTTGAATGGGAGCTATAGGAAATATGAGTTTAATCTATACTTCTAGCTTGAGACAGAGAGCAGGAAAGAGTTGAACAGTCATTCACTTTGGTGAGTAAAGGTAATATGCTGTACATATGTTGCAACTTAGTCTTAATATAGCCAGCTATTAATGATCTGATTTGTTTATTTCTACCAATTCTTGTATAAATAAAAGGCTAAGTGCAACGTGCATCATTAGTGATCTAGTTTTATATTAGTTTATGTAAAGGAGAAGGGGTAAAGTGCTTAATTGAACTGTAGACTTAGTATTAGCATACTGGGAAGCAGAAAAAAAAATTCCCAGGAGACCTTGTGCTTTGTGCTCAGCTCACTACTTTACCTAATTCCTTATCCTGGTAATAGATTCCAAATAAAGTAAAATAATGCTTAATAAAACTTAGCTTGGAAAAGTAATTTGCTCAGGCTATTGATTTAATTAGCTTGAGTCCGTTTGTTCAAGCACTATTTTTGTTTTAAATGCATAATACAGAACCTACAGAAGAGTGTTCTCACTGCACTGAGTTGAGTAGTATATGCTAAGGCTATGAAGAAAAAGTAGATTTTCTCCTTGATTGTTCTCAGCTGAAAATCTAAGCACTGGCATACTAAAATAACCAGTCAATGGCTTCTAGATGTGGTTAAAAACTAGGATTGATGTCAGTGCACTGGGAGTCCTTTTCCTTCATGGTTTGCTGGAACTTGTATTTCTAGAAAGGAGCGTTGGCATCTTTCTTGAAGCTGTTATCAAAGAGGAAACAAAAAGTCAATGAGGAGATGGCTGGTGCCATATTTATTGTGTGCAAATATTTCTTAGTGCTGTTGAGAATAAGCATAAATAAAAAGAATGGCTCTTAAATAATTAACAATCATATTAATTAAATATTTTTGAAGTAAGGAAACGCTAGGGCCTGGAAAGCTCTGTTTTTGTTATTCATTAGTTTTAGAAAATAGCCTGAAGTTTAGCCAAGCAATATTTTTACTGCTGTAATGAAAATAATCACAAAATCCATAATGTGTCCCCTTCCTCCCCACCATCTCTTTGTTGAGCTGTCTAGGATGCACTTGGCCAGTTGCTGCAACACACTGATACTTTTAAATCTAGGCCATCCATTTTGTACTTGGTTGCAATTGGTGAGGTCAAGAAAGCTTTGCTGAATCAGCTTTTTAAGACTCAATATAAGTAAGAAAATTAAAAGTCCAAACTTTTGAGCTGAGGAATTAACTCAGCAAATTCTTCCTTTAATCACAATCAAACCAGATTTCTATTAAAACTTTTTCTGCACTTGATTGCTCATGTTATAGGAGCTATACAAAACGATTAGGTGGTAGTTGCCTTTTTTCCTTTCCTTTTCCTATGACCCTTAAATCTGTACAACAACCATTAAGTGCAACTAACCACAATTCCTGTATTTAATCTTAAAATGTAATTAAAACAAAGAAGTGTGAAATGAAAAGCAATCAGACAGAAAATATGGACTCCAGTTAGAACACTTCTTTCCTTTCTTTTGGGATTATCAAATGGGCTGGTTGTATAACTTGGACAAGTACAGTCTAATCAAAGTAATACTGGAAACCTAAATGAATTATTGAGAAGAAAAAAAGAGATGCAATCTATAGATTATTCACTGTGTATAGGAAAGGGAAGGGAATATGGAGAGGAGAAGGAGAAGGAGAGGGAGGGGGAGGAGGAGGAAAAAAGAAGAGGAAAGAATTCCTAGAATTCCTACTTTTCAGAATTCTTTTGGCAGAAGTTGGAGGCTCTGTATGTGTACAGCTCCCAAGCTAGTGGGATCTTCACCTCTCTTGACTACTTTCATATTACTAGGATGTGAATAATAAATGAATTGTTCATGGCCATGCTGTTTTTATCCTATGATCAGCTCATTTGGCTCAAATATTAAGTAATAATAATACGAACATCAGTTACTGATACAGATAATAAAGCTCTCAATCAGCATGTCTAAGTGTGCTTTATGGAGGTGGTCAGGTGCAGCAATAACTGTTCTGCAGGCGAGGCAAATACATAATATTAAATGTTCTCCTTTTCAAGATAACACAGATAGAGGTCCATTTGTCCTCATCTTTGTCTTTATTTTGCACTGCTTGGGATACAAACTGTTCGAGTGGAAAATTATTCTTTTATCAGTATTATCTACAGTCTCACAGTGGAATAGCAGCTCGTAATATTACATAGCTGGTTTTAAAACAAATACTATCTGTATTCTTTCAAGAACCTTAAAATTAAAGGAAAGATCTCCATCATCTTTGGCAAATTTTGCTCTGTTGGTAAATTATTTTCTGCATTTGGCATATTATCTCTATCAGGCCTTCAAAGGAAAAAAAGGAGAGACATTTCCTGTCAACCAGGTGATGCAGTCTGTTAAGCCCCTGAAGTCACTGAGGGTTGTCAGGCTGACACACAGGTGGAAGCAACAGACTCACTATATGAGAATGGCAGATCTATTTACAACACTTTTTACTTTCTGATCCACCATGCTCATACGTTTGATCCACCTAAAAGTTACCTCTACCCAATATGTGCTCTGACAGAGTACCATGTGGGCTTCAGAGATGGGGGAGGTGGAGGCAAAGCCCCTACAAAGCCTAATGTCCTCTGACAGCATCAGAGAATCCAATTGGGCTTGTTTGAGGGGATCAACAGGGAGTCTCCCCAACACCAACCTGAGAGCCTCACTGGCAGCCATGCAGTGGAGAAGACCTGCATCTCATTTTCTCAGGCCACCGTGTGCCTGAGAAGGGCTGAGAGATGTCTAGGAGCAGAAAAAGTTCTGACTACAAAGCAAGACCTTGTCCCATAGGAGCAATTGGAAGAAAATTGGAAAGAATTGGAAAAATTGGAAGAAAATCCTGAAAATCACCAGCAGTGTTTTCCAGCTGGTATTTTTCCTATTTTAACAGGGAGGATGACTGGTAGTTATAGCATGGATCATGACTACAGTGCAAAGAGAAAAGAAAAGCAACAAAATACAGGGTTGAATGGAGAGCAGCTCCACCAAAATAATTCTTCACTGAGAAGACTTGTTGGCTACTCAGTAGAGGTGCTAGGATCTCTGCCTACCCATCTCTTCATTTGGTTGGCAATGTGGCAGTAACACAAATTAGTTGATATTCCTCATTCTTCCCACTGTTGGTAATGCTTTTCTCCTTTCAGTTTTCCTGCTCTCTGATCCTTCCCTTGAACATTTTAGACTTGCCCCCTTCATACACTACCTTCACATAATTTCTTCTTTCATGGCTTCTGCCTCTTATCTTCTTTTGAGCCCAAATTACTTTTCTAAAGCACCACCCAGTGTTCTCTTGCCAGCCTTATTCCTCCTCTTTACAACCAAACTGTGGTTTCCCAGTAGGCCTGGCTCATCTCAGCTCTTTGAATTCAATTAATTGATCTTCATCAGGAAGATTGCCGTTGGCAAAGAAACCCAGCACACTGTCTTTGTGTTTTAACTTCTGTTTTATCCTCATTTAATTTGTGCCCTTTGGAGCTTACTGAGCCCTAATTACCTCTGCTACCACCTCACCACATTCGATTACAATCTTCATCTTGCTGACCTGATGTCTCTGTCCTCATCAAATCTCACCTCTCTGACTTTGCCTATTATTTTTGTGCAAAGTCAATACCCTCCACAGGGACCTCAGCTCTTTCTCTCTCTCCTTTAGCTTCATTTTCTTCACTACTTCCATACACAAAGGACACGCTTGCTTTGTGTTCCCCTGCCTTCGCCTCTCCTATATATTTGGTGTGCGATAGAATGTTGTAAAGAAGAGATAGAAGCAACAAGGCTGCTACCAGAGCCCAGATGGACCCTCAGCAATCAGTGGCTTTAATCAGAGCACCTTTGCCTGGTTTCTGAAAACTTGATCTATACAGCAGCTCTTAATAACAGGGGTAAAAGCAACTCCCACACCTATTGCCCAGTGGTGAGAAGCTCTCAGATGCCCGTGACAAGCTATTCAATACAATTATTTTAAACACTTTCCTGAATAAAGCTTTTGCACTGCTTTCTGGGTACCTCCTCTCTCCTGCTCCTTTCATTCCTTTCCCTATTAGCATTTCTCCCACTATTCCATTGCAGTGGGGTCATAATCCTTAGGTATTTCTCTTTCAAATAGCATATTTCCCACATTCTTTTTTCCCTGACCTGTTTTTTTCTTCTGCCCCTTCCCCTTTTCCTTCTTACAAGGCAATCTATGTTGATGAAGAGAGACGCACACTCTCTTAACATTTTCTTCTCTCATGCCTTCGTTATTCCTGCTCTCCCCCTTTGTTCTGCTCTGTTTATCCCTACTTCTTCTCTTTTCCAGAAACCTTAGTGATTCATATGTAGTGAACATCCTTTGCTTTTCTCCTTGTTTAATTTTAACTTTTTTTTTTTTTTTTTAATTTCCTCTTTCTCAATATGGTGATTTCTGAGTGATCTATTGGTTGTTACTAGGAACTGGGGATTGTTCACCATGCTATCTGCTCTGCAGAAATGCCACTGGAGGTTAATCTCTCACCAAACTGATCCTTTCAAGTGCTGGGGTTTGACTGTTTCCCCCTCTTCCTCCTTTTTTAGCTTCCTGCTCTGAAGCCCCTTTCTATGACTGCTGTAACCACAGCTCTGTCCTTTTCTTTCAGCAGGTTTCTGGCCCCTGCTTAGATCTCTGTGGGTGACTTGAATATACTGATATATACTTTATATACTGATGCCACAGTGCTTCGAGCTTTGGTATCTGTGAATTCCACTTGCCTCATCAGTGCTTCTTGAAAAAAAGAAATTCTGCAATTGGTGAGTGCTGTTATAGTGCCCCACATCTGGAGTGCTTTGACAGGAGAAGATTTAAGTGTGAGGATCTGTTCTGGGTGCCCAAATTTCCTTCTGTGTAACTTCTTCTACGTTCTTCTATCTTCTACTGTTTTTGTAACCCATCTGAAAGGGAAGGAGTTCTGGGCAACTGCTGTTTCTACAATGCACAAATTCCAAACCCATTGATCAGGTTTTTCATTCCTTGTGAAGGTGTGTTTCCCATTTCAGTTCATTTCTCTTTTAAGAATTGAAATTCGTGATTGATGCCAGCAGCTCCCTTCCTTTGCTTTGGCTGAAGACCAGAGCCAGTTTCTTAGCAGTGAGAAGTGGCCATGAAGATGTCTGTGTTCCAAAGGCTTTGTGCTGTGGATTGTACCTAACACTTGTCATGCTTCTGCACTTTAAGAGAGGGGTCAACATACTGTAGATGAGTCCCCTATATGGGAAAGTCTCTGAGGAAGACATTGGGCTGTTCTCTCCTGCAATGATTGCTACCGGCCCCAGTATTAGAGTGACTCCTAAAGTCAATCACCAATTATCCAGTGCCATCTCAGAACTAAGATGTTTTTCAAGTTTGGAAAGTGGGCCCATGATAATCTTATGAGGTTCAACAAGGCCAAGGGTGAAGTGTTGCAGTTGGGTGGAGCAGTCCCAGATATGAGTTCCGACTGGGAGAAGAAGAACTTGGGAGCAGTCCTTGGGGGTCCTGGTGGACTGAAAATTGGACATGAACCAGCAGTGGGTGCTTGCAGCCCAAAAGGCCAGTGGTATCCTGGGCTGCATGAAAAGAGGGGTAGCAGCAGGGTGGTTGTTCTTCTCTGTCCTTATAAGGCCCTATCTGGAGTACTACAGCCAGGCCTGGGGCACCCAGCAGAAGAAAGATGAACCGTTGGAGTGGGTCCAGAGGAAGCTGTTAAGATGCTCAGGGGGCTGGAGCATCTCTCTTACAAAGATAAGCTGAGGGAGCCTGGAGAAGAGAAGGCTCTGGGAAGACTTCATTGCCTCCTTCCAGTAGCAAAGAGAGTTTTAAAACAGGAGGGAGTCTGACTTTTTACATGCTTTGATAGTGAAAAGACAAGGGAGGATAGTTTTAAACTAAAAGAAGGGAGATTCAGGATAGATATTAGGAAGAAAATTTTTACTCTGAGAGTGGTGAGGCAATGGCATAGCTGCCCAGAGAAGCTGCATATGCCTCACCCCTGTTGGAGCTCAAGGCCAAGCTGGATGGGATCCTGGGCAGCCTGATCTGGTGGGTGGCAATCAGCCCACAGCAGGGGGTTGAAACTGGGTGATCTTTAAGGTCCCTTCCAATCCAAGACATTCTGTATTTCTTTCATTCTATAGAATATTCATGAGGATTTTCCGGAATTATTTTCTTGGAGCTTGCTCCAGAAGAAATTAATATTTACTGCTCAGTCTCACGATCATAAACATGGTATGAAGGGTTCCTCATCTTACCTTTTTTTAGAAGAAAAAAGTGTATTTTACTATTTTTTCTTTTTGGCATTACTGCACTCCTTTTTCATGTACTTCCTGAAGAGTAAGCTCATATCCTAACTTCTTTTGCCAGCCACAGACATCTTTTCTTCTTCTCTCTCTTCACACTATAAAGATATTTATATGAGTATAAAACTAAAGAAAGCATAATTTAGGAAAATACATATCTGTTCTGATTATGTGGTTGCTTTTGTCCTTTCCTTGTAAATTGCCTTTCTGTGTAGGACACTTTTAATCAGTGGAGAACTTTCTGCCTTCACTGCTCTTTGAGATGTTTTGTGGCACACACAGGTGCAATAATATGACAGCAGAGCTCCAGGTATGCTCAGATTCCAATTTATTCCAAAGCTCTGAGAGAAAGCTAAATGTTATGAGGCCATCAAAATATTCTCTTTCTAAGGCTCCCAGAGCAGTTTGAGCCCAACCCCTTCCTAGGGTGCAGTGAAATGAGTTCTTCAGACCTGTTGCAATATTTATCCCAGGGCATCAGAGGGGAACGGTGGGGCTTCATGTTGTAAGGTATTACACCAACATTTTTTATCATACCCAATTTATGTCTCAGCTTTACTTTAACTTTCTGACCTTTTAAATCAGTGCGTTTATGTTTTAGATGTGTAGCGTGGCCGATTATGCCTGATGAAAAATAGATAATGCGAGTGCTTCTGTCTCCTCATAAACATGTATAGAAACACTATGAGGGGCAAAACTTCAGCAGATACTAACAATCCAATTTGATGTATTTGTCACATCAGCTAACTTCCAATTCTTAGAGCTTTATGTGGCCATTTCTCCCTTTACACTGTGCATGTGTATTGAAGATCCAGTTGCTTGTAAAACTGGAGCTTGGACTGGAGTTCAACCTAGTGCAGGATGAATAAAGTACATGAAAATGGGGATGGCTCAGTCAACCTATACACTGGTGGATGTCAAAGTGTATGCTTGGTGTCTGCGTTTTTCTATTGTTGCTGCCAATACTAACTGGACCAACATAGAGGCAAACCTGCACTAAATTAGGATTGGTAAAGAATAATTCAATAACTTCCCAGGATCAGATCTTGATGAGACATTTCTTGTCCTCGGGGAAAGTGAATTCTAATGTTACTGACACTACATCCAGATACAGGGCAGTCTGCATCTCTTCGTCTTCCTGAGGGCTTTCTTCCAGGACCACAGGTAATTTTTCTGAGGCTGATGATGTTAAAAATTAATAATTCCCCACTTGAATTAATTAATGTATTTCAATTGTCTTAGTATTAGGATTGTAATGAAGAAAAATTTGGATCTGAGGGAGGAAAGCCCATTCAAAATGCAATTGTTTCATGCAATTCACAACACTGCATTAGTGAATCTATGAACAGCAGTTTCTGTAGTTAAAAATAAAAGGAGATTTGGTGATGATCATGACCACGCTGGGAGTCCACCTACATTAATTTATCAGGGTTGACCTTCAGAACTTGCAGTTCAAAACAATAAAAAGAAATCCAAGACATCTGTGCATGGAAAGAGCATATGTTATATACTGCTCCTTTCTGACTTGCTAAGAGTTTGTTAATCACTATCATGCGAACAGAAAAAGCCAGATAAAAGAGGAAAATGTATCATGTTAGGCAGATACTGAACCACCATTTCTAGTACTGGATGTATGTAATGTATCGTGGTGGGAACCTTCCCCCAGCATGATAAGATGTTGATAGAATGAATATCTACTAACTAAATTCAATCTGCTCAGAAGTCTCCAGGAAGCACTGTACTGCACTACACTTTGGCAAACTGTTCTATGAGGCTCAGCCCCATATTAGCATTTTAATTGCTGGCTGATTGCTTTTATGTTGCAAAACTCAGTTCACAACAGTATGTAAGTTGCAATTAGTTTTTACTGTGTGATTAATTAGTTCCTATAAAGCATGTTGTGCTGCAACATTTGGAAGGTAATATACTAGAAACATTACTGCTTGCATTAAAAACGTAGTATGGCATTGAAAATGTGTGAGAACACACAACACCATGTGTTGGCAGGACATATTCTCTCAGATGAGATTTAGCTTACAGCTGAAGGTAAAATTCCCATGTAAACATTTTGAACTTGTTCTGTCTGTTGCATATGGGTTTACAGCTGTGTAGGTATGGACCAAAGTGGGTGGAGTGGACACAGGTGTGGAGTTTCCTTCCTGAGGCTTCTGAGCTCAGTCTGGTTTCTGATGATCCCCCGGGAAAATATCAGAGAATCATATCATCATTAAGGCTAGAAAGACCACCAGGATTTTCCAACCTAATCCATCCCCTGCATGCCCAATGAACACATCCCTCAGTGCCACATCTCCACAGTTCCGGAACAGGTCTAAGGGTGGTAACTCCACCACCTCCCTGGGCAGCCTGTGCCAACGCACTGCTATTCTTTCTGAGGAGAAATTTTTCCTAATATCCAACCCGAATCTCCCCTTGTGCAGTTCAAGGCTACTACTTCTTGTCCTATCAGACATGAATCTGACATATTTAATGACTGGAGGATCACGTTTCTTTTGGAAATGCTGTTTTGTTCACATTGTGATAGTGAGGTGTGTAAATTAAACTAATCAAACACACACAGAGGGAGGGGAATAAATTATCAAATGTCATTAAAACTTTCCTGCCCCTTCTGTCCTGTATTCCTCAAAGAGTGCACATTACCAATGAAGGGGTAAAGCTCAGAATACTGTTCCTATTTCTGACAGCATATTGAGTTTTTCAAGACTGATAAATAAAGAGAAGTGCGTGAAGAAACACGGCTGAAAAATTTCCCCTACTGAGTGGTTTCTTGTGGGATTTTCCAAGGTTTATTTCTTCTGTTTTCCCAAAAACCTTGTAGATTTGAAGTCAAACTTGTGTTTCCATTGGCTTCCAGAAATTTTATGCAGGGACCATTTGCCCAGAAACATATTTTTGCCAAACTGTTACATTCGTAATTTCACAGGAAATTAGGGAAAATACAAACTTTCAGGACTTTAACCCAGGCTGTATTATATCACTCAATTTTCTGTCATGTGTTCTACAGCTGCAGGAGTCAAAGGCACCTGCAGCCATTCCGTTTGATTGGAAATAAGTGCAAGCTTTGTGCTAGCCTTCCTTTCAATCCCCCAGCTTAAGCCTCTTGCTGCTCACACCAGGCTGTAAAGCTACCTGTGGTCTGTGCCTGGATTACAGCTATGTGCTCCAGTCAGGCGGTGATAACTCTGACTTTGGAATGAAAGTTTCTTCGTTTCATTTAGCTTGAATTGTGCAACCCAATCTTCATAGTGTGAAGATGGAATGGCTCCTGGAAGCGTGGATGCAGCAGCCAGACACGGGGTGCAGCAGGTTGGCAAACAGGTGAGATAAATGCAAGGGTTTTGTGTAAGGTGTGGGAGTCAGGATTTATGGCTGCTCTTGCAGCATGAAAATGTTATGAGCTGAACTGACAGAAGAAGAGGTAGCAATGAAATAGGAAGGATGGAAATCTTCCCTGCTGCTTTTTCTTGTTTTTGTAGCTTATGTTGTATAGAGTCTACCCAGTCAAAATCTTTGTTGAAATGTATGCTGTCAATCTGCTGCCCCAGCTGTGCTTGTGATGTATTTCTGCTTGCTGTTACGGCTGAGGGCAGCTGGATTTCCCTGAATGTGAGTTTGCCTCCCTCAGATCAAGGATTGAAGCCCACCTTGAGTGGTGTTAAGCACTCCATTTGACCTCAGAGGTGCACCAGTTATCTTCTGTGGCTGTATTTTGTGTATCTAAGGTCACGCACCAGGTGTAAGAGTGTGTCAAGCAATGTCCAGATAACCCGGAAGCACCATTTGATTTACCTAAATCCACTCTGTGAGATAACGAGGTCTTATTACAGTTTATTCTTTTGGTGAGAGGGTGGAAATGCACAGTCAGGACCGAGCAGGTAATGTGTATTGGAGAAGGGTGTTTGTTCCATTCAGATCTCTGCCCATGTTCATTCATTTTTTACTGTTTTCCTAGAGTGGTATAAACTGATTAAAATGACAAGCTGCAAAGAAGGGCTACGTTACTCTAGGGTGGGAGTGTCTATGGTGTACACGTGCTCTCACCTTATAGTGGAGGCAAATCCTTAACTTGGAGTCAGTAACATCTTTGCACATGGTGATGGAAACAGGGAATTTTTTTCTCACAAAATGTTAAGAAAAGAGTTGATTTCTTTGATGAATTCCCATTTAAGAAGTGGGTACTTACACTGGGAATTCCTTCTTTTACCTTTTCCCAGTATATTCTTTGACACTGGGAAGGATGAAGTGAGAGGATTACCAAAATTTCTCTTTAACCCAACACTGTTTCCTGTGATAGAACATGGCCATCCTCTGTAATCTGCTATGAATTTACAGTATGCAGCTCCAGATGAGAAATTGCCTCTTAATAAGCTAGAATGAGTAGTAACTTGTGTGCTAGGAACCTCTTCATCTCTGTAAACCAAGGAATGTCTACACTCACTGAATTGGCTGAATTAAGAAGCTTTTAGTTTCAGAGGTTTCCTCCTTCACTGGCTGCATTTAGAGCTGATCTCAGACTATCAGCAGTGCTAACAGGATTACTAGTGCGACAACACGTCATCAGTAGGGTAAAACTAAAAAAGCAGTGGAGGTGAGTTTGCTTAGTTCCTTTTTTTTCTCCTTAGATGTACAAAAAACACCAACACAGGTCTTCATGAGGGCATTTGAAGAGATATGCAACTGCAAAGTGCTGCTCAGATTCTTTTTGCTTCCTTCTCTTTTTTTTTTTTTTACAAGCACTTCTGTAAGTGGAGAAAGTTGAATAGATGCGGCAGAGGCACTTTGTGGGAGTCTGTGCTGCTCTTAACATACATCAGTGGCAGTGCTGCCTCTTTCTATAGACTTTTGATGTCGAGATAGAGGATTTCTGAAAATTTCCTGGATGCTTTGATATCCTGCAGGGAGACAGATTTCAGTATGTCTTATGGGATTGTTTTTCTGATGTTAGTGACAAATGAAAAGCTTAACTGCTTTCTTTCTGAATTCTTAAATCATATAACATTGCTTTCCAGAGAAGCTGTGGGTGCCCCAACCCTGGAGATGCTCAAGGTCAGGCTGGAATCCTTGGCAGCCTGACTTGGTGGGTAGCGACCAGCCCACGGCATGGGGTTGGAAATGGATGATCTTCAAGGTCCCTTCCAATTCAAGGCATTGTATGAGTCATCTCCAGTGTTCTAGCATAATGGAAAACTTTGGTGTAATGGGTGGCCTAAATGCCATAGGGGCTAGCAGCTAACTCCTCTCCAGGAGGAGGAGGGAGCAGAGAAATCTGCACCCCATAGAGGCTCTTCATTATAGCAACGTGAGATCTAAGGCAGCATAAAGCAAATGAATAAGGAAAAACCCACACTTCTCACTTTAGGGTCAGCCCAGCAACATGCTCCAAGATGCCCAGGTGCTCCATGGTGATGGCAACGCAACTCATGGTAAGACAAAAAGTGTCAGTCACTTTTCACCCAGCAAACTAGCTGATCTCAGAACCGTGGCAGATTGGTTCATAATCAGTTTATTTATCTGTACATTTCTCTCGCACTTTCTGCCTCCATTTTTGGAAGAGTAAAATGTTTGTGTGTTTGCAGAGTGTGGGAGTTGATGTGTCAGTGGTGCTACTCTGGGTGTTAGTTAAATGCAAAATAATTTCGTGTGTTTTGCTAAATGTAATTCATCAGAAGCTGTGCAGATTCTCTGGGTAGAGCTACACTGAACAGAATGGCATCTGCAGATAAAAAATGACAAATGACAATATTACTTCTGCTCTGTGATTCATTGGGAAGAGCTCAGAAGAAATTATTCAGTGAAGACAGAACAGCAACTATAAAACAACAAAACCACCTCCTTTATGTGGCATTAATTTTTATTTTTTTTTACTACAAGTCATCCTTGTAAAATGCTTTCTTTTAAGTGGTTCATGAGACACATCTCAAACACTTTTATGATTATTAGTAAATGGAATTAGAGCACCTTATTGTAGTTTTATTACATTTTGCACAGCCATAATGGATTATAGGGAGGCTCATACTGCTATAGCTCAGGCTGTGCAGCCTCAGTTTCTGTCTCTAACTGAATCATTCTGGAGAGGCTCCTCACTCTGCTCTGAAATGATCCATTCTTGTTCTCAGCTGGAGGTGGGAGCAGTGGAACTTAGCTTTTACAAAGAAATCCCATTAGGTTTGTACATGTCTGGCCTTTACAAACTGCTTTTGTTTCTTGTTTTATCCAGAAATTAGAGGGGGATCTGCTGCACCCACCTGAGCTGTTAAGAAGTTGTAAGACAGGAAGAGGTTCACCTTTGGTATTGCTGAGTGTCTGCTGTGTGGGCTTCGCACAGGATCTTGCTCTCTAAGCTTCCATAATTCACAGTGGTTCACAAAGGAATTTCAGGTCTGTGCTCTCCTTTGATGGCAACTGGTGGCCAGCCATGACAACACATGGTGCCCACCTCCTGTCTTTAGGGGCTGTTTTTAGACCTCTGTCTGCACCTAGGCTAGTCAACACTGGCTACATGTTGTAAAAGTAGGTACGTTTAGGGCAGGACTGGCCTCAGCTTGGATGTCTGTTTTGGGGCATGTTTGACTACAACATGAGTGTCTTCGTTAAGTGTATGCAGACAGGAGTTTTGGACAGAAACATCTACCTTTGGTCAGATAAGCCCAATCTATTTAATTTGAAGTAGGTATGTGGGCTTTTCCAAGGGTGACACAGGAAGACAGATTTGTCCTACCTTTCTTGGAAACCTTCAGGTGGGGTGAGTTGGTGTCTGGAGGTCTTTCCAGCTGGCTGCCATAATTCAGTCACTCTAAAAACTGCTCTGAGCTTCTGATCTATGTCAGTATGTCTGAAAACATTAGCAAAGAAGTATAGTTTCTTATTCTGGTGGTGGCCTACCCAATGGCATTGGTGGGGACTGTAAAAGCTGTCTCACACTTTTCCCAATTCACAGGAGGACTTGTGTGCTAGATATGTGTTCAGCTTAAGCACAAGTGTAAGTGCTTTGCTGAATGGAAATGGGTTAAAATACATGCTTTGGGGCCTTAGTTAATGATGTGCCATATTCTGCTTAATTGGCACTATACTAGAGACAGCTAATAACTTCTGATATATCTGAACACACACACCAGTCCTGAACTGTAATTTAGCATGATAACATCACTGTCCTCAAAATCCATAGAAAAAGCAGAAAGACATTTGGATTCCTGCTTCTTTGGGAGCTGGTAGCTTGTGATTGCAGTCTCTGAAGCTGTTTTTGTTTTTTTTAATCAGACCAGTATATTTTTCCACTGAAACAACTTCTTACTTGAGAGGATCCAAGGCATCCCTGCACAACTGGCAGACGCTTTCTCGCATAATAATGTAAAATGTCAGCCACTGGGTGTGCTTAGAAAGCATGTTTCTTTGGGACCCAGTTCTTTGGGTCCCAAAGACCCAAAAGGTTTTTACCTTTTTACCTTTCTTGTAGTACAGAGGGACAGTTGCTAGTCTATCAGAATGCAGATATAGGTCAGTGTCCAAGCTGAATACAAGCTAAAAAAGAAAGGAGACATTTGAGGATGGCAGGTGCTGTGATCCAAAGGCTGCATGGGTGAGTTCACTAAATATGAGACCTGGATGCAACTGCTGACTTGTTATACCTAATTGTGGACAGGGCTTACAACTTCTCTCCTTTGTTGCTCTCTTTCTTCCATCAGTTTTTCTGTAGGGCAGATCTAACAACCTTTTTTTTTTCCCTGTATGCTGGCACGATCCTAAAGATTTGAAAGATATGCTGAAAAGTGTGCCAACATTCGTGGCCTTGTTAATGTTTCATTTCTCCTTGTAAAGGGTGGGGTGAAAGGAGAGGTTGATGACCTGAGCAGATTTGTCTGTGGTAAAATTGCTGTTTACTTGCAAGAAACACTGAAAAACAAGTCCTGCTCCTCTAAAGGCTGTAGAAGTGAAGTGTGCAACAAGAGGTACAGGCTACTTGTTTTTCAGCAGTCCATCCATAAGATGGTATCTTTCCTCACTCAAGCTGACAGGAAAAATAAGTAGGTTGCTCCAAGGGCTGTGTTTTATTTATTGTCATGGAACCTACAACAGATACAAAGAGCACAGTAGCACTATTTGATGAATTCTCAGCTGCTAAATACTATTTCTTTTCAACATAGGCAGTGCCATTAGGTGACTCATACAGATGAGCTGACCAGGGTTCGGGTTAGGTTATAACTCTGTTATACTTGACTTCGATCCATATTATATTATGGAATCTGCTATAACAATTAAATTACATTACTAAGAACATTTCAAAGGCAAAAGAGCACTGAAGAATGTTCTCACCTCTGTGGATAATGGTGCCTCACAAAGGGTGAGAGTTCAATTATTGACTCAAGTTTGTCCCCCAGGGATTTCTGCTGTAGGTTGATGATAAATCCTTTTTTTTTTTTTCCCCTCAGTCCCTGTGTCCCCTTTGTGAAGGTGTCACTTCTGGTACACTTCTACAAAGAAAAAAGCAAGTAAATGAGCTCCATTATGGATGTGCTCTGTTGTAGTCCATCCATGTGAGATGCTCCCCAGCCCCTTTCCAGTCCTGTGGCTCAATCTCCATTTGTCTCCCCTTGAAAATGCCCTTGGATATCTTGATGGGCACATGGATGCTGCTCCTTTTTCACTGGTCAGATGGGTTGTTTTGACTTACTGTGCCTGCTTTTAAATGGACCCAACCCCTCTTAGCTGTGTGCATCTAGAGGTACCTGTGGGAGAACCTGGGCCCCTCTCCTCACCACATCCTATCTACCTGCCATATTTATCAGGAGAGTTGTGTCAACAGAAAACACAAGACTCTTATTTTCAATTGAATTTTTGGCTGTTAGTGCATCCTGGTGCTACCTGAAAGAAGCTTGCATGGCTACTGCCCAGTCTGGCACTGAATTGCTCAGACAAATGGAAAAAAACAGAGCTGTGAGGCCCTGTTTTGAGATTGCATGACTTTGACTCTACTGCCTTCTTTTCTCCTTCATTCTGCTGTTATCAAAAAGCAGAGTTGGGGATTGTGCTCACAGCAGATCTCAGGCTGATAACAGCCTGTTGACAGATGATGCTGGACAACATAGACCTTGATTATGTTAGCACAACTCTGCTATCAGCTACCAGTAGGTTTTGGTTTCATTGTTATCAGGCTGCTACAGAGACCTTAGTGTGAGGTGCAACATAAATTAAAGACAAAGAGGTGTATCTAATAATTCATTGCCTTTCCAGCTTCTAATTTGATGCTGGGAGAATACAGCTTCCTAAAACAACACTTGGTGTCTGGCCAAACACTAAACTCGGGTATTCTTTGTTTACCATTCACATGTGGAGATGAATATTGCTTGTGTCGAGTTGTTGTTGTTACCTTAGAGATAGTTTGCTTGCCCTAAAAGCTTACCCTTTTATAGAAATGGGCAGAAGGTGTGTCAGATACAGAGGGCAGAACAGCTCACAGGTGATGCCACATCCTTTCCTTGTACATGACTTGATTCATTCTTATTATTTACAGCATGGAGAGAGCTGTAGCACATAACTTCTAGGTAAATATTATAGCACATGACTGAATTTTTAAGGCTGGAGGCTATGACACTGCACTTATTATCAAATTCTTTGCTATTGCAGTTTGTTTTCCTGACAGACGTGGATCCCAGAATAGTTTATCTCACAAGGATATTGATAACAGGGGAACAATATCTCCAGAATAGGAACTTTCTTTGGGAAAATCAATGCACGAGCTTCCTCTTATTGCTGTTTAATTCTCTCACTGACTTGAGAAGCAAATAGCAGGGTTGGACCCCATCTTGTGCATTTCAGCTTGTCATCTGCAAAGTTGTGGAGAAGTGTGGGGGCAATGAGAGCCCTTGGCTCTGGGTATGATGTAACCAGAACACACAGGTTTTATAGATAAGACAGGTTTGTATGTAATGTATTCTGAGTATCTTCATGATAAATGTCTATCTGAAGATGTCCTTAGCCAGTGCTTTACAGCTGACAGTGTAGCATTTTAGTAATGTGTAAATCAGAAACTGGAACAAAGAATTCAATGCAGTAGTGACTTCAGTTTATAGTGAGCAGCTACTACCTGTCCTGATGACTCGCATTGGTTCATTTTCATCTTGTACTCGTGTACTTTTATAATGGGGCCAGATCTTCTTCTGTTCTGTGTGCTGCTTGAAAAGGACTCCTGTTCCCCAGTTCTGTATTTGTGTTTCACAGAACCATGTCAGCCCATGCTCACTTGCCATATCCCTCAGTGACACATCTCCACGTTTCTTGAACACTTCCAGGGACACTGACTCCACCACTCCTTCTGAGACTAAACTCTAGCAAACTACATCCAATGTTCCCCATCAATTGTAACTGTGGGAGTCACCTCCTGGCTGCCCATTAACAGCCTAAGACTGTGGCTCCTAGTGCACCAACTGGCCTGCACTGAGGCTCTGCCTTAATTCATCTGAATAGAAGATGGTTACCAACTTGCTGGCTGTAGTTTTACCTGTAATGTTTCCCTTTGTAGCTGTTAATGGGCAGAAACAATGCAATGAAGATTCAGTTTTGCTCTATTTATTATTATTATTATGGGCTGTTCAGAAGCTGGAAATTGGATTTTGTTTGCAAGCAATGCCTGCCTCTCTTGATTGTTCAACTGTCAGATGTGGGGGAGGCAAAGGTTGCTTGCTTGCTTTCCAGCTCCTGCTTGGGAGCAGTTTGGCATCTTTTCTGTCTGACATTGTGCTACACACAGGATGCTGAAACAAGAGTTTTATGACTACTATCTCTTTGGGAATCCTAAGGAAATGAGATATCTGTCTCATGAGGCTCTTCCAGGGAGGAAATATATTTAATTAAAGGCACAAGGCTGGAGTGATACCATTCTTTTCCCATATGATAACAAACAGATTGGTTTGCTTTTGTTCCTCCACTTCTGCTGCATGTGGATTCATACTCATGCAGATGGTGATCACAAGCAGAGAGAGTGGTTGGTCCACAGTGCTTTGGGTAACATTTACACCAGTTCACATGTGCCTGTTTAAACACCAAATAAAAGTAGAATATGTCTATATGTGGATTTATATAAGCATCACAGAGAACACTTTTTTCTGCATCCATCAGTACTACTCCATTTATGGTTGGTTGTTAGCTGGTGACTCAATAAGTTAAATTTGGCAATTTGGCTGCCTATCCATTAGGAAAGGCAGCTCAGAGGATCTGATGCCGAGTCTCTCTACAGCTGTGTATTGCAATAGATTTTACTTAGGGTCAGATTTTTCTGGTGCAAGTAATACATTTTGCCCTTAGCTTGGATCTCTGCACCCCAGCTGGGAGTGGGGTTTGGAATGCAGTTGATGTAGCAATAGAAACATATTTCCTCTGGAGGAAAGCTATTTTGCCTGTGCTGCAGTCCAAACAAATGCATTGGAAGCCATTGGGGGATTCACTTCCAAAGCTCCCTGCTGCTTTGAAACAAAAACCACCCTAATGTAGACACAAGTGAGTGTGAATTAGACATGATAGGGATTTTTCTTCCACATGACTGTTCTCACTCTCTCCTTGTGCTTGCAAACACGAAAATATCAATTCAGAAAGGCTTCTGTGAGATGGCACATAGGGATGGGACAGGAGGCAAGATATAGAGCCTTTCTCTGGTGTCACGCTGTTCTGAGAGAATGGTATGAAACTGTGACAGGGAAGGTTTGGTTTGGGTATCAGGAAAAGATCCATCAATAGAAGATGGTGGGCGTGGAACAGGGCTCCCCAGCGTGTAGGCTGTGGCATTGAGCTTGCCAGTGTGCAAGGAGCATTTGGATATATGGTGTGATTTTTTTGGGTGATTGTGTGGAGACAGGAGTTGGTCTTGGTAATCCTTATGGACCTCTTGCTGCTGGTGATATTCCATGAGTCTTCCTCTAAGACTGGATGAGTGAGCTGTAGTCAGAGCTGGGGAGCAATGAAAGTTTGTGGGGTTCTTTGGTTGCAGCTCACAAGGAGATGGCCCTGGGCATCAGCATGAAGACTCCCACTAAAAATTGCTGGACTGTGCTAGAAGATGTATTTTTGAGCATACTTTGCAATCTCTTTTTCTCTCTTTCCTTTTAATTCACAGTGATTTGAGCTTTTCATTTAAAGTTTGAAATTATCCTAAGAGACACTTTGAGCACAATTTTCCGGTACAAGGCTGTTATTACACACTTTTGATCAGCCCTGTTGAGTGATGAATTTGTAAGGTTTCCTCTTGGCATGGTAATGCAGAGTTTATAAAGAAAATGTCTTATAACAAGACTCAGTAGGTGGTTATTTGGGAGGGGAAAAAAAAAGGCAAACAGACGCAGTTAGAAATAAAATCACACTATGATGCCTTTTAATTCCATATTAATATATAATTGAGTAATAAAGTAGTAGTCTAATGTTTTTCATAGTGCAGCTTTACATACCCATTCCATAGCCTGTGAAGTTACCTGCTTTCTTAATCTCATTATGGTTATAAAATTGGAATTTCATTATTTGAATGAAATACTCTTTCTTCTGTCTTTTGTCTGAGTCTGCCAGGCTGTACTGAAAACCCTCAGGACAATTTCTTAGGAGCAAAAAATGTTGATTATCTTTCAGCGAAAGGACCATACAAAGCTAAATGACATCTTTCAGTGATGTGGATGATGATTAAAAAAAAAACAAACCCATCTGAACTTCATTATTTTTTTTTTTTAAAGAGGAAGAGTGAGCTTGGTTTTAATTCAGATAGAATCACTAGGGCAATACAGCAAGCATCTAGAGATGATAGCGTTATGCTCATGTCACAGGTATTCTGGTTTTCAGGAATCTGTAATCTCCCTATAATCCTGGGAAGAAAATTACTCACCAACATATTTTGAATGAAAATGAAACAGGTTTCATGAAAGTGATCTTTTGGCAAAGCTTCTCTGTCACCTGTAGATCTGTCTCATTCCTATGTCTAAGCATTTCTAATAGAACAGTCATTCTGGATTTGGTAATGTACAAAACAGAAATAAGCACAAATATATAATTAAGTTGTGACAATTCACAGAGGACAGGAAAAAAATGAGTTATTTGTTTGAGAGGGGTGTTAGCACAGCCACTGCAACTGCTTCAAGTGCTCTACGCACAGATTGCTCTTGGCTTTGGCAAGAAAATTAAATTAAATCCACAAAATGGAGCACATCAAATAACATAGGGGCTCCTTCATTGTCTGTAAATTGGGTTTTCTACAGATGCTCTGGCTCAATGCAATGTTTTCAAAATCTTGGAAGATTTTCCCCATTTTTTTGAACTGTCCCTTACAGAGAAAAAATAGAGCTATTACATGGATAGTTAATTTGTGAACCTAGCATGCCATAAACATTGCATTTAAAAGCTAGGGTAGATTCAATATTTAATGGGAGTGGAAGTTACTCAAAAACCCTGCTGAAAAGTGAGGTTACTTTTGTTAATACACATCCAGTCAAGCATCCTATCCAAGACAGAGAGTTTGGGAAGGACCTCGGGCTCAGGGGGCCTGATCTGATCTGTACTCTGAAAAGATTGTGACCTTTTTGGGAAAAATGGGTTTTTGGTTGCCAGATCATTCACAGAGAGAAAGTCAGGTCTGGGACAGAAGCTTCACTTTAGACAGTGTTCGACGAAACATTTCCCTTGATACATTATAGAATTATGAAGGTTGTAAAAGATCACTAAGATTACCAAGTCCAACTACCAACCCATCCTACCATGCCCACTGCTTATGTCCCTCAGTGCCAAATCTCCATGGTCCTGGAGCATCTCCAGGGATGGTGACTGCTCCACCTCCCTGGGCAGCCTGTGCCACTGCAGCATCACTCTTTCTGAGAATAATTTTTGCCTGATGTCCAACCTGAACCTTCCCTGGCACAGCTTGAGGCCTTTATCTCTTGTCCTATCACTGTTACCTGGGAGAATAGGCTAACCTCCATCTCGCCACAACCTCCTTTCACGGTGTGGGAGAGAGTACTAAGCTTTCCTGGACCTCTTCTTCTCCACGCTGAACAGCTCCCCCAGCTGCTCCCCATCACACTTGTGCTCCAGACCCCTCACAGCTCCCTTGCCCTTCTCTGGACACATTCCAGGGCCTCCATGTCTTCTTGCAGTGAGAGGCCCAACACCAAACACAGCTCTCGAGGTGTGGCCTCACCAGAGCCAGTAGAAAGGGAAAATCGCCTCTCTCTCAAATGCGTGTTTTTCCTGCCTTTGAATGCACTGTCACTCACTGGAAGCCTCAAGTTTATTTGTTGAAATGGCGTATGTTGTCACTTTCTATATATTTCATTGTTTGTTTCCTTAAACCTACTAAAAAATAATCCATATCTGTTCCACTGACAATTTTAACAGAAGTTTAGCCTTGTTCTTTTTATTCTTATTCTTTTGGTTGCTGTGTTAGGAGTAGGAAAAGGTGTAATATATTACATGTTTCCAAAAAAGGTGAGAAAAACAGCATAGGAAATCCTGGAGATCTGTGCATTTGTCATACTGAGTTACTGAACAAAAAAAGTTCAGAATTACAGTGACTTTACTGATCAGTGCTTGGAATAGTCCTAGAAGCCCTTTTTTCCTCCTCTCTCCAGAGGAAATGACTGATTCAGGGTGAAAGTTTTTTTTCCTTAAGAAGCTAAGTCAGTGATATCACAATTTTTTTCCATATTTTTCTTTTTTTTTTTTTCTGAGACATCAAAATAAATTGATTCTGCTTAAATAGTTCATTTTATTTTTGTACTTGTTTTCAGTGAATAAGCTTCAGTGTCATAAACTTCAGTGCATCCTGGATAAGTCCATTCCACTTCTAAGACATTACCTTGAAATTTTTGGTTGCTATGATGAAGAGGAAACCATTACATAATTATATGTATGGGTGTGTTACTCTCAAAGCCAACAAATTAATTTCCTATATTTTTTTGAAGTCCATTGGTAGATGGCATGTGTCTAAAAACTCGTTACAAAAACTTTCAGATCAAAGGATGACTCTTTGGTCTTGCTTTCTGCTGCATTACTTAGTATGGCAGTGAAGCACCTGGTTGGAAGCAAATATTTATTCTTGTTTTCCTTTGAATAGAAGACATATTTAAATTAGAATTAGCAGCCCCAAATGAGGTTGCACTTTCAAAGTCCCAGCTATTTATTTGATTGCAGTAACCTTTTTACATCTACAAGCATTCTAAATTAAGTTACACTGCTGCCTGGCAGATAATCAGACAAGTGGATTATTTCTCTTTGAAGCACAAAGTTACAAGCAATTTTTGGAGGTATTTTGGTATATCCAAGGCTTCAAGGCTTAATAGAGGAAAATAATATATTTCCAACGATTTCATGTACTGTTTTATCATCTGGAAAAGATGTATATATGAGGGCTGTACTGAAAGTAATACCTTCTATTTTCTTAGTTGGTCCGTGACATTGGAGGCCGGTGTTGGTGGTGTGGCAGTAAGGATTGAACCTTCCCACCAATACTCCATTGCATTTTGTTACTGTGTGACAGATGGCAGCAGAGGGGCCGTCTGACAGAATGACATCTCACATGGAAGTCTCAGGATTCAATCACTTAGCATCAACTGAGCTCTTCTCTGCTATCATGTTACATGGAGCTTGTATTTACTTTTCACTACCTTCACTTCAGAAGCTAGCTGTTAGTGCTGGAAAGAGTAAACGTGGGTATATTGTACCAACAGAGAAAATCTGGTTAAAGTGACTTGTGTTAACCATTGCCAAATGCAGTATTTCTAATCTTGAGCAGCCCTGTGAAGTTGTGGAAAATCACAGATTAATTTTGAATATGGCATTTAGAAGGAGATATCAATGAAAGATGTTGTGGAGTGAAGTAGATTCAACACAAACATTTATTTCAAGAACGCAGCTGCAGGTTAGGAAATCCCCTGTATATTCCTATCAGTAAGTCAATCAAATACTAATTAGAAAACCATTACATACTAATTAGAAAAACTTGAGGAAAAATGTTGCAAAGAGGTACCTGAGTTGTCTATCGTACTTATGACCTCTGATTTCAGTTAAAACACTGCAAAGGAAGAAGGCTTTTTCTTGTTGTCTGAGGAGTAGTGCTCCAGTGGTTTTCTGCATATGCTATTTGCATCATGTAATGGGAACAGAACAATTTTGAGCTGAAGAAACAGGCAATGGGTTCTCTGCTCTGCATTCTATATTAGGTATGTACTGCTGGGTGTAGAGAAAGTTGTCAAGAGATTTGGACAAGGGTTTTTGACATCAGTGAATTTTAATTTTCCTTTGGAACTGTTGCATGGGAAACACTGATTTTCCTGCTTGACTTTTCACAGGACTGATAAGTGGGACATTGTTATAGATTTTTCTGATAAGAAAAAGCTGAAGAGCCTAAAACCCTTGCAAAGTAAATGCTATTATCAGCTCCTCTGTGCCAAAAACCATGGATGTGACAGTAATCATGGTGTTCCTGCTTGTGTCAGATGCAGACTGTTAATGAGGAGGCTTCTGACAGTGGGAATGTGATGTTAGGAATAAGAACTATGTGGCTGATGCCAGCGCAATATTTTTAAGTAGATGATAGCAGCCAGATACAAAGCTGCCTAGGAGACTATGAAATGCAGTTGCCTTCATTTTTGACAAATCTATGAATGCATTAGCAATGCATTCAGTCAGGCAATCAGGCATAACTATTACAAATCAAAAGGCTGATGCTGAAGAGGAAAATAGAGTATTAGATTTTTTCAGTAAAGGTAAGGAGGAGGAAGAGAACTACATTAATGTTTGAAGTAGATATCAAATGTATTACAAGTGCTTTACCATGTGATCAGTGTATTTTATCAGAAGAAAATATTGAGTTGGGGCACTTGTAAAAAAGTGTGTGTGTGTATGTGTATATAATATATATATATAAGATATATATAATATTATATATATGTATTATGTATATATATATAATACTTGCAAGGAATTAAAGTATTTTTTTGACTAGGAAAGAGCAAGATTTCATTGCAAAATTGAACTTCTTATGATCTTACAGTTCATCACTACTCAGAACGCTGTGCTGCTACTGAACCGTCCTTCAGAAAAGGACATCATACTTAAAGCATGTCAGTGGCCATAGGCATCTTCGGAGAGTGTGTTCTCAGTGTTCAATATGTGAAGTGTTAACTACAACTGCCTCTTCTGAGATTTGTCCATTGATGATTGTCAGATTTATTTTCTTTAGCATGGCATATTGGAAGTTCATAGGTATGAGGTCATGGACTCAGACCAAAGTTTAACAGGCCATCTTCCTTGAGAAAAATATACTGCACTTTGTGAAGTGTGTTCCTTGTGCAAGTCCCATAAAACATGGTATGTATTTGTCAGTAAAACAGTACCACAACATCTTCATACGTCTACTCCTTCATTTTCTTTATGCACACTGGAATGGGACATTAATTTCAAAGTGAAACTACTAATTGTGCAAGATTCAAGTGTATGTTGGGGGTCTTGTCTATGTCTGGATTGGCTTGAGTCTTAGAGGAAACTGGGGAACAGTGGGATCTCCTTTAACCAATTTGCTGGGTGATCCCATGAGAAGACAATAGACAGCGATATGGAGCTCTCAAGGGAAAAAAATCTTTACAAAGAGGAAGTTGAGTAAATTCCTGAGATCTCAAGGCTGAGATCATTAAGGCTCTAGCCCATGACAGGATCATCCTTGCAAGAGGTGACCTGAAGATAAACCTGGACAAAAAATGCCTGCAGGTTGCAGGTGATAAACTCAGAAAGCAAGATTAGTGACAGAGAACAGAAGCACATCATGCTGAATGCAGTCTGGGAAGACCATTCATCACCATCAGAAATCCCTCTACCTTGGAAGCAATTTAAATTGAGGTTACAGAACACTTATATTTTAATACCTTGCAAGATAAGAGTCAGTAGATGCATGATCTTAAAACCATTTCCCTCTATTCAACTGCATTGAGTACAGTGTCCTTTTAGATGATTGCTTCAACGTTTTTAACAGTCAAATGTGTTAAATAACAGCAATGCTGTCTCTTATTTGTTGCAACTACTACTGTGCAGTGGTGCATGCCCAAGCGCTTCACTTCCTGTACAGTCTGACATTTTAGATTTCTTATCTCATTTTTCTTTTAAGTGCCCATTTGGTTTGCTATTGAACAGATGAGGAAAGCAATGAGTTGTTATGTAGGTTTGGATTCTCATCTGACTTTAGGTTTCCTCGGGGTTTTTTTGAATAAAACATCCACAGAAACAAAGCCAGATCTTGAGGTCTGAGTTATTGCATGGGTTAGCCTAGTGGCAACCTAAACCTCATTTCATTAATGTGGAAAATGGAATTGGGCTCTTCTCAATCCAGTTAAACCTTTAGATATGAAGGGCTTTGTCTAGGAGCATTGTATTATGACAGATTGTTTAATCAACTAAATTTAACATTTGGAGGATCTTGTTACCATAGACATGAACAAGACTGCTCCCCGAATATATGTATCCTTTACTACTGACTGTTAGATTAAGAAAATGACCAGTGCTACATTTTCAGCCAGAACTTTGCTAAGTTAATGTGCTCAGACCTTTGCTTTCATTGTATATTAAGAGTGGCTTAACTCTTAAACTCTTGTCATGTTTTTATTAATGATTGTCTTAAACTCAGATCTTGTGGTGCAGTAAGGAGGTGCAGTAGTATGAACAAATGAGATTCTGTCAATGTAGACCATGGCTTAAGACCATTAAGAACCATTTTATGTTATGCTGAAGCCTTAAAGGACTAGATGAACATATTCTGTTTATGGTCAGTGAGCTAAATCCCAATTCCAGTTACACAGTGGATCAAAAATAACTGCTCTCAGAACAATAAATCATTGAGTGTATGTTGCTGAAGTGATTCCCATGTTTATCAGGGTGCTGTACAGAACAGCATCTTGCCTACTGAAGTTGTCTAAATATGAAAAATTTTCACTTTTACTTCAGTTTTTGTATATAATGGTGTAATGGAAATGCTAAGTCAGGGCTTGAACCAGTGATGGAGCACCTGGTGGAAAGGCAGGGCCAAACCAGGGGAGCTCAGCTGCATGCAACGCACCTGAGTGAGGAAGGGTGGAGCCAGGATCCACCCTTTCCCAGACCTCATTTAAAGGTTGGCAGTGGAGGCAAAGGTATTTCACTGGAGATCCCTGCATACCTGAGGTCTTCTGAAGGTAAGTAGCTTCTTTTCTACTTCTGTGCCCTCAGCTGTTGCATTTGAGTAAATTCTTACTTATTGCAGCCTAGGACTTTGCTACTCTTGTCAATTGCTGTGCTTTCCATTGTGCTATGTGTTGGAAGAAGGGAAAAGTAATTCTTTTTTTGAGGTGAGGTGAGGGGGAAGGAAGATAGATATGTTCCTGGTGAAGCTTTTGATTCCACAGATGCCATTATTTTCCATGGGAGCTAACATTTTGACTGACTGATTATTCCCACAACTCTCAGTTGATATTGCAGCTCTGTATGTTTGCTTTTAGTACAACTTAGCTGTATAATGCTGTGGTTCTGTTTTCTTACCAACTCTGTGTGAATGTGTCAACAGTGACTTTCATCTACTCTACTAAATCAATGGCCACCTTAATTCCCTTTGTAATCAAGTTGAGCTTTATGTCTGCAATGAAGAAATCAGTAGACCACTTATATCTTCATGAAGTTGAAAAATGAGATATGAAAAAGCAGAATGAGGTATACAGAAATCTGAGGGGAAAAAATGGCTTCAGGCAAAACAATTTCACTGGTTCTAATACACCTTTCCTAGGGAACTGGTGACTGCTGCATGTTTGTAAGATCAAGCAGATCTTTTGGTGGTTATGCACTGTTTCTTATGAGTGATTTATGAGTAATGTGACAGTACTTGGGTTGCTCTCTTTGCTGATCTGCTTTGTCTCCACTCCTCAATGTGAGGAGAAGATTTCTTCTTGTTTTGTTTTTTCTTACTTGCCTACTATTTGAAGCCTCTGCATTGTTCTGAGCCTGCCAATGTTGTCTCCTGCCTCACAACTTTCTCTTTTTATCTTTCTCTTGCTTCTGGCGTGCTTCTTCCTTTCATGCAGCATTCTACAGCTTCTGAATTATCTTCTGTGCTAATTGCGATAATTATCCTTCCTTAAATCTCATTTATTTTCCAAAGCTGTAATGAAAATCCCCCAGGCTCCCACAAAAGCTTCTGAAACTGGCTGCTGCTTCTTGCATTGACACCAGCAGCCCCTGGAAGAGTCTTCTAAGATGTTTTTCCTTAATATTTTAATTCATTAAACTGCAAGGCCTTCCTGGTCTTCCAGTGTTCTAGCTTATAAGCTGTAAATATTACTAATGTTAACTAATGAGTTCAGTAAGACTTAATAGGCTAATGCTGAGACTGGGAATGGAAAGATGGGTTGCAGAAATAATATCCAGGTAGGTTTAAAACAAAAAACAACAAAACAATGTTCAAGCTCTGTAACCAAGGGAGCAGAAATCTTGGTTTCTTGTGGCTTTTTTATTGTGTGGCTGCATTATCCTCTCTCAAGCTGAGTGCAGGCACTGACTAAATTTTGTCCTTAATTTTAAGACCATTTGTAACAGTCTGCGCTTAGAGGAATTCTCTAACTTTCTAATCAAACTCATAGTCAAAGTTGCTGGAATAGTGTTCCCTCGTGACTTCTGCAGTTAATGAACATCTTTTGGTGCATGTTTACCTTGATTTGGGCACTGATTTTTTTTGAACTATGAGACCACAGAAGGGATTTGGAAGAGGTTGTGTACTGGTGGAGAGTGGGGTGGAGTGGGTAGCTGTCGTGTGGAGCAGAAAATGAAATACTGATGCTTATCCACCTAAGAATGCTGTCTGTGAAAACAGAAAGGACTGGCTTCTCCATCCCTGGATTTTCAGTATCTGACAAATGTAGGTAGTTATACAGAATTGAGTTTGTCCTTATCCCTTGTGCTGCATTTCTATGTGTTGGACTTGAGTGCTTTTGGCCGATGAAGATGCTAAATCACTATCCGGTGTATTTGGAAAGTTGAGACAGCATGATGAAATGGTCACTGACAGAAGACAAGAAACATAACTCCCATTTTTACAAAGAAAGAATAGGAAAACGGAAGGAACTGTAAGTCAATCAGTCTCATCTCTGTGCCTGGGAAGATCATGGAGCAGATCCTCCAAGAAACTTTTCTGAGGCACGTGGGAAAAGAGAGGAGGGGGGGGACTGCTGGAATTGTATTCCTTCAGGTGAATGAGACTTCAGCAGACCTGATAAATGTGCTCTGTGGGCTGCAGTATCTTGAAGTTCCTCTAGCAAGGTATTCCTGCTACTCCCAGTTTGTATTGCTTCCACTAACGAGAGATAAGTTTCCTTTGCTGAAAGATTTTTGTAAGCCTCAGGGTTTCAGGAGTGGGAGGATTTAAATGGAATCCAATGAGAAAAGTGGGTCTGTCACAACATCAAGGCATGTCAGTGTTTCACCTGACCTCTGTTCCATAGCATACAGTGTCTTGCTTCAGACTATGCTGGGGTTGTGGTATCTGTGATGAAACAAGCTGCTTCAGTGAGAAATAACCTAGACTGACTTCTGTGTACAGACTAATAAGTCTTCTCTTCTTTAGAAGAACTCAGCACAGCACATTGCAGGAAAGGATTTTGATAGTAGGGGCAGAGTTCAGGGAAGTATTGAGTTTCTTCCTCTTTCTGGGCAATAAGCAGATGCACTTTCCCATTATGGTGCCTTGTTGTTGCTACATTATTCTGAAACCTGGAAGAAAAGGCCAGCAAATACTAAGGGTGATATGGGAATTGCTGATTTTTTTCATGAAGGCAGCTAGCTTGCCTCAATTCAGCTGGGAATTAAGAATATTAAAGTGTACTCTAACCTCTGTTTTACCTCAGTGATTCATAAAATGTTGCTGCTTTGCTTTAAACTATTGTGGCACTGCCATGGTTATTCATTTCTTCAGAAAGGATTCCTAAGATGGGTGCTAAGACTAACTTATCAAAGTGAGAGGAAATCAGGTGGTGGCAGTTTTTTTTTTTAAGCTTAAATATTATATTCTTGCCCTAGACTTTAGAGCAGAAATTGAAACTAAATCTTAAAAGCAAACAAAGACTATAAACATAAAGCCTTCTGGAACCCTTCAGGAGCTCTCAGTACAAACATTTCTGTTGATAGCTTTGTAAATTGAATCTGGGTTATGTTTCATAAGTGGATGCATAGAACAGTAGCTGTGGTATGTGGCAAACATCAGTTTTCTTGAAAGCCTACACCCCGTTGGTACTACCACCTTGAAATAATATTGCATGTTGTTGTCTTTTTCACTATGAAACTGGAAGTTCATGTTGTTGAGAACGGTGGCAGCAGAGAGCTGGAATATAATCTTTCTCATGGAATATAATTCTTTTCATTTTAACTGAGTTCTTTGCTGTGCTTGTTAAGTTCTGAGTTATAGTGGGCTACAGAAAAGCTTCTTGCAGTATAAATGCGTCAAAGAAGCAGATTTTTAATTCATTAAAGTAATGATCCTCTGCAGTACATTTCCCCAGAAATCAGTAAAGATTTACCTTGGATAACCCCAGAGGAGGGTCTGCTCCATCTGTACAGTGTCAGAAAAACTTAATGTAGGGCTGATATCATTTTTCCTGAGTTCACTTTGCTGTGTATTTAAGGGTGACTTCATACCATTCAGCTCTAGATAGATGTGTGTGATCTGGTCACCCACAGCTGAACCCAGAGAGTCTGTGCTCCTCCTGGTCAATAGGTCAGGTGAGTTAGAACCTTCAAGTGTCTGTTCCAGAAAGTTGGATGAAATATAAAGTAGGGATCTCACCTTTGTGAAAGAAGGCAGACAACACATTAAGTTTTTTAGATGGATAAGAGATTGTTTTGTATGAGAACAAAATCCATGGTGCTATGTGTCTTGCAGTGGTATGCTGATGGGCAACGTGAATACCCTTAAATTTGACCTGCAGGAGCAGTTGACCTGCAGGAGCAGATCCTTGGCAGGTGTTCTTGCAAGCGAATTCAAAGGGAATGATCAGAGCAGCAAATATTCTGCTAAATTACTTTCTGCACAATTGTCCCTTCCTGCTCTTTTTCACACAGAATGGCCAGGGTTGGAAGGAACCTCAAGGATCATGAAGCTCCAACTCCCCCGCCACATGCAGGGCCACCAATCTGTGCATTTAGTAGTAGACCAGGCTGCCCAGGGCCCTATCCAGCCTGGCCTTGAACACTCCGGGGATGGGGCATCCGCAGCCTCTCTGGGCAGCCTGTGCCAGCACCTCACCACTCTCACAGTGAAGAACTTACTCCTGACACCCAACCTTTTTGCAGCACAGCCCTGAAAAGACAGGAAGGAGAAGCAGCAGTTTTCTCTCAGGGGCGTGAGAGCCCTTGCCAGGGCTGTGAGCTGATGCAGTGGATCCACTGCTGTAGGAATAAGGTGAGGGCATATTTGTATATATATTTGTATATGTATAAGGTGTTTGCAAGGACAGGTGTCAGCAAACTGCAGCATGTCCTGCATGTGCCATAAGCCATGTCCAGTCCTAGAGTCAGATGTGCAGTGATGCAACTAACACAGCCTGTCTTTTCCTCTTGTGTTGCAAACTGTTTTTTTGGAGTTAGTTGCTTGAGGGAGGTGGAAAAAATTAACTTTTCATCTGTGTTCAGAGATATAAATTACATCTGCGAAAACTAGTCTGTCTCAGGGAGTGGGCAATAATCTAAATTAATCCAACACGCAGCAATGAAAAGAATGAGTGAAAGCAAGAAATGAACATTTATTTCTGAGCAAAGGCTTACAGATACTGGAAATGCTTAACCTTCTCTTCAGTAAATGTCTGTTCCCTGAGAATTCAGGCAATGTTTTAAGTCCAACTGTGCAGTCCAGTGGAGCTCCAGAGACATCCAGCTGTTTTATAATGATGACTGTGAAACATAATAGCAGTATGTCTTATTAGAAAAATTCCCTATGATACTGTTTGGGAGTGGATTTTGTATGCAAGAAGTGTCTTGGAGCAGGATAGGAACTTGCCCATTTTTCCTCCTCTATAATATTGTCTATGTGAGAGATGGCTGTTGGAAGGCTCGTGGGAACTTGAGAGTTTGACTGAAGGCCATAAAGTTGCACAAATGTGTTCAGAAGCTTTGTACAGTTACCATCGGAATTCAGGCTGTGAGTTTCTGATGGGAAGGAACCAGCAAACTTGCCTGCTTATCTTTTGATGTGAATATTTTTGCAATATATAATTTGAAAAATTAAAAGTTAAGAAAGGTTGGAAATACACTCCTGGATTTGGCCCCCATGTGAGGAATTAATTACAGAAAAGAATTCTTTGCATCAACAGCTGTCAGCATGTCTGTATCTAGGACTGCTGTTTGTTGCCATTCAGAAGTACTTTCAAACTGTTTCACACTGTTGTGTTGATTAAGATGTTTTCATTAGTTTCAGCTCAGATATTTTAATCTAGATTTTTAAAGGAAGTGATTTTAGCAGATAATGAAATGTGGGCAGCCTGGTGAAGGCTACGGGGAGCTCATTACCCTTCTCTCAATTCATCAGTCATTAATTCCACTTCAAGCTTTCCTGTTGCTATAATGTACATTGTCAGTGACTTCATTTTTAATATTCAACAACATGCCACTTTCCATACCTAATATAAAGGTAGAATGCAATTATTGGCAGAATTAGAGTACTTCAAAAAGTTCAAATAAGTGGGAAAAGGCTCCCCAAGGAGGGTGTGCTTGAGAGTGTTTGAAACAGCAACACAAATAACCTTGTAAAAGTGAAGAAAAAGAAGAAAGGGAATGATGTGGAACTTGCTTTCTCTTATATCAAGAAGTCACAGAGTGAGTTAGATTGGAAGGGACCTCTGGAGATTTCCTGTCCAGGCCCCTACTTTGAGGAAAGCAAACTTTAGTGTTGCTGAGGACTATGTATAGTTTTTATTTTGAGCATCTCCAAGGATGGAGATAACCCTTGTGGAGAAAAACTTTTCTTTGTATCTGCTAGGATTTTTTTCTTGTGGCAACTAGCATCTTCTGCCCTTTGTTCTGTTGCTGTGCACCTCTGAGGCGAGTTTGATTCTGTCTTCTCTATATAATACCCACTCCCTCACCACTGAGTAGTTAAAGGCAATAACAAGCTTCTCTCCTAGATCCTCTCTTTTGCAGGCTGAGCCAAACCAGCCTTTTCAGCCTCCTGTGGTACTTCATGTGCTCCAGTCCCTGGAGCATCGTGGTGGCCATCTGCTGTGCTAACATTGGTATGTCTGTGCCATTCTTCTGTACAAGTGGATCAAGTGGGATACAATATTCCATATGCTGTTTTACAAATGCCCAACAGAGAAAAATATTCACTTCTTTTGACTTACTGTCTGTGCATTTGCCTTTATTTGCTGTAAGGACTCACTGCTCACTTGAGTTCAACTGTCTGACCACCAAAACCCGTGGGTCCTTACCTGTAGAGATGCCTTCCATCTGGTTCAACTCTAGCTCGTGTCCACAGTGCAAGCCATTCCTCACGGTGTACAAGACTTTGTATTTGCTGAACTCCTGGAAATTTTTGGAAGTTCATTTCTCCCATCTCTTAGGTTGTTTCAAACAACAGCCTTGTTCTCTAGAGTATTGGCTTCTTCCCCTTTTGGTATAATCTGCAAAACTGCTGATTGGAGTCCTTGCTATTGGCCAGGTTGTTACTACAACCTTTAAACACTATTGGCTCCAGTACTAAACCTTGATTAGTACCAGGAGTAACTGCCCTCCCTTGTGCTTTTGAAGACCTACTTCTAATTCCCTGTGTTTAGCAGTTTAGATGTCATACACTTGCCTTTTAGACAGTCCATCTGGTCTACATCTTACCAACTTACTCATAAGGATACTGAGGGACACACTGACAAAATCTTTGCTAAATCAAGGTGCTACACATACTACTCTTTTTCTTGTCCTTTCTTGTATCTTGTAGAATGCAGTCAGGTTTGTCAGGCATGACTTTTTCTTGGCAAATCTGTTGTAGCTCTTTTCAATCACTCTCTTGTCCTGTACATATCTGACCTGGTTTCAAGTAGGATATGCTCCATATCTTTCTTAGGACTAGGGAGAGTCTGGCTTGTCATTTCCCAAACATCTTTCTTGCAGTTACTGAAAGTTCATGTAACACTTGCCTTTTTCAAGTCATCAAGAACCTTCAAGATCTTTGAAAGATGAGAGGCAGAACTTTGGTAATGACATCAACCAGCACCTTTAGATCTTGCTTGGTCTTTGAATATAGTAGTCACTAACTAGCTCTTCTACTGTGGCTAGTATTTCACCACCCAGACAGTTCTTTAAGCACAGGGATGTGAGGAGAGAAGGCATTGCCAGTAAAGACGAAGGCAATGAAAGCACAGAAATTTTTAGCTGTTTCTGTGTGGATAATTAATATTCTCAATACCCAGATACACTTACACTGGTGTACTCATGACCTTATAACTACCCTTGTAGTGCACACACAAGAACCAAAGGACACGTAAAAAGACTAACCAAACAAAAAACCCTGCACCCTTGACAACCCAGTCTCTGTGAAACACTGCAAATGGACAACACACATAGTAAGGCCCTCACTTGGGATCAGAATGAATTGAGCTTAAATGGTTTATAACTGGGCTATGCTTTAAAATGTCACAACCTGATCGGATCTAGAATTGAAGAGTCCCACTGGAGAACTGAAATGAAGGCTACTTACAAGTCAGCATTCAAGCAGATGTGTGAAGGGAAAAGTGTGAAAGAGAACTACCAACTATTAGGAAAGCTGAAGTATAAACCTGATGCAGCTCTATAATTCACAGAGCATATTAAGCAGTGAAATTCTTATTCCTCATTTCTTTGACAAATGATGCACCAAGAGCAGAAAATAGCTAATATGAATCTTATCTCAAAATGGTGCTTGCAACAGTAATAAGAAATGATGTAAATGTAACTCATTCTTGCTATGGAGGACTAAAGAGGATGACTCAGACTAGAGGAGCAGTATGTAGCTAGTGCAGAACTTTGCTATGAAATAACACTTTAATCACAGGTATCTATAATTTTTTTGTACAGTTTAATCACCATGGTTGTTGTGTGATACTCAAAATGGCAGGAAAAAAATGTATCTTGCCTTTACTTTTGACCATTAGAGATAATTTTATATAAATAAATGAAATTTGGTATAGAAATAAGGCGTTAAAACACTTGCTTACAAGCAATGTGTTCTGTCTGTGCTTAGTGCTGTTCTGCTCTACTTGAGTGTGGACTCTCGCAGAAAGCTCATCATACAAAAATCATGGGGAAAGAAAGACTTTGTTCTTAGAGAACTCCTTTGCTCTTTATTTTCCCTGCCTTTTGAACCCAAGTTGTATTTTCTAAGTAAAATGTTATTAAACTAAATAAGCTGTTATTAATCCACTAACTGGCATAACCTTCCAGTTGTCTTTCATGCTGCTCTAAAGTGTTTCCTTCTCTGAGGAGGGAGTAGAGTCTTTCTAAGTATTGCAGACCTCTGTGGTAATAGGTTGTCTAGCTTGTCAGAGCAGGGATTGTCTTGCCCATTACTTTTGAAAGGATAGTTATCTGTCTCTTCGCTTGTTTCTCTCAAATTCTGAGAACTCCTAAAAGCTGGGTATCCTTATAGGCCTTGTCTTCATCTGTGATTATTGGCTGTGATTGAGAAAGTTTCTTACTGGAGCATAGCTTTGGCTGATGCTGTCCATTTGCCAAGTTCTCACCCTTTTCTTGAAAACCATGGAAACAGTATTCTTTATTCTTTAGAAATGCTTTGTTTTCAGCATCTCTGTTCCTTTGGTGTGCTGGGAATTTCTCATTGCCTCCATTAATCCAGATTTTCTTATGCTTGTATTCAGTCTGGTACTTTTCTTCCCATCACTGCAGCGACAGTTTGTTCATCTCTGAAAACTATCCCTGACAACAGTGTTAGTATTTTGATAGATAGAAGAGAATCAACCAGCATGTATATTCTACTTTCAGTGCTGCTTCTTGAGTGACTTGTTTCTTCTTCATCTTACAGACATGCAGATTTGGTTTAAACTTCCTAATGTGCTTGCATACACTCTTACAGTTTGTTTCAAGTCATTATCTGCTCTTGGAAGTAGTTGTGCCATTATTGATGGCACCCAAGCTGAATCTCCATTGTGATGAAGTACTTCCACATTTGCAGAATCCCCACTGGAGATTTGTGCTAAATTTCTTTTTTGGGGGGGATATTTATCGATTAGTTTCCATTTTGAAGCTGCACTCCAGAGGAAACTAGGAAATGTTATTCGAAGATCCTACTTAGATCAATAAAGAAAATATACCATCTATTTCACTATGAGAATACATAGTCCAGTAAGCAACCTGCAGTACAACTCTCTCTTTGCTGCTTCTGGGAAGAGAGTTTGATATCTTTCAGTAAGTCAAAAGTTGCTGTGGAGATCTCTTAAGAGTAGAGCTAAAGAAATCTTTCCTGTGTTTAAAACACATCTCGCTGTATTCCTGCTGGTTGTTGTGTTGCTAGCATTTCTTCCTGCTTTCCATCCTTCACGGATAACATCAGGCACATCTTTGTTGCATTTGCTTCCTAGTTTCGCTTAGAGAAGCTTATATCTATATATTCTGGAACTTTCTCCATGGATCTGCATAACTGTTTCTTTTGCTACTAAATATATGTTTATCTGAGTATACAATGACGTCTGTAGTGTGAAGTCCACCCTAGTAGATCTTACAGATTTGCTCTGTAATAGTTATAACCTGTCTGTTTTTTAATAGGAAAGTCTTTTATGATCCTGTCTTCAGAGGAAAGAGTCCTTAAATTTGTCTCTTCATTTTGTTTCCTTCTTACTGCAGTTCTTAAAATAAGTAATATACAGTGCTCTAGACTTGCATTTCCATCTTTGCTTATACTTTATATTAATTTTTGTGGAATACAGTATATTCACGTGATGAAAAAATAGATGATACTTCCCTCAATCAAATGACTTGTAAAGAAACCTTTTGCAGGGATATAATGAAAGGAGTGAGTGAAACTCTGCTGTTGTCCTTAAAATCCATGAAGACCTTGTGTGCTTGCCTTCAGCATTTTGGTGCATCAGAGTAATGTTTTTCACAGCTGCAGATGAGTTGTAAAGGAAATGAAGTCCACATTCTTAAATATCTTTGAGATTTAAGTATCTCCAAAAATTATATATGGGACTGCCCATGGCTTCTTCCAGTCCAGTTCTTAGAGCAAATACTACTTTTTTTTTTAATCTTTGTCTATCTCATGTCCTTTCATGCTCCAGCTGCTAGATCATCCTGTCATGTCATACTCTTCAGCAGCTGATGCTTACACCGAATGCTAAAGTCAGTTGATCTGCTGAGGTCAGCCATGTGTAGACAGCTTTCAATGTCAGTGATCCATTCAGGTCTATCGTACCGCAGAACTTCTATTCTCTTTACTGAATATTTCTGTACTGCAGGTCAGGGTGATCATAAGGTGCTGGAGAGAGGCAAGGATGAGGAAAACAAGGGCACAGCTGATGATGTCAGCCCACTCAGTCTGGGATCAGTGTCCAGGAAGCAGTAATTTGCATCTTGGAAATAAAATACATGCCTCCATACCAGGAGACTTCTGTTTTTCTTAGCTAAGAGTGATTGCCTACAGGTTTATGAGCAAAAATTGAGATTGGAGGAAATCTTTGATTTGTCCCAGATGTAGCATAAACAATCATTACCTGGATGGGCATAAAAACCAGACACGGTTGTTCTACAAGTAGTCATAGCACCAGATAACAACCACTATAACACAGAAAGGATGTGATTTAGTGGAGAAATATTGGTGGTATGTGGATGGTTGGAATAGATGATCTTGGTCTTTTTCCAACCTTGGTGATTCTATGAATTGTGAAGAATAATCAGAAGGAGGTAAAATTCATAAAGCAGATTGTTGTTTGTTACAAGGAAAATAAATTTTAGAATGTTTCAAACAAGATATATCTGTGAAGGTGCTGCTGATGTACTTTTCTAAAGTAGGATGATCTTTGATTAGATGTTGATCAACACAGATAAACAAGTTGCTGAGCATTGTCCAGCCAAGTGGTGGGTTAGGTGAGAATGTTCATGAAATAATATGTTCATGATCCATAGGACTTGAATAGCACATAGCAAAACAATATCAATGAATTTCAAGTGGGAAGGCTTCAATAAATCTGTAGGTGTTGCCTGGGAGGCAAGCCTAATGGAGTAGGGAATATAAGAATGCTGGCAGTTCCTTTAAGGAGAATATTAATAAGGCTCTCTCATTGTAGAGTAGAGATAAGAAGTCAGTAAGATATGAGTTTGGCTGAATTATGAGCTTTTTATTGACTTCAAACACAGGAAGCAAGTATAGAGAAAGTAGAAACTGGGTCAGACTTCTAAGAAGGAGAATAAAGGCATTGCAAGAGCTCTCAGACCAAATCAAAAAGGCCAACATAAAAAAGAAGATATGGCAAGGTGCATTTCTTATGATTGGTTCAAATGTTGATACTTAATACGTAAGATTGGAAAAACCTGAAGCAATGGATCCTTTATTCTGTTTTGTTCTTCACTTGTGATTGGATGGATAGCAGTATGAATTATCAGTGCCCAAAGGAGTGAGAAGCCATGTTAGAGCAGGAGAGGAATGAAGCAGAGAGAGTTTGCAAATGTTCAGGGATATGCAAAGATCTAGTCAATTAAGGGCAGTTCTACCAGCTCTTAATTTTTTTCTTCTGAGCGTGGTTGCAGACTATATACCTACCTGGTGCATGGGTGCTAATGAGTAATGGTCTAGAGGAAATCTGATCAGTATTCTGAGAACAATGTAGTATACTACGATTTCATATTGAAAAGTAGGATATTGTCAGTGAGGTTTTTCAGGGGTCTGCTCTGAGTGTTGCTCTGCCCATTTTTTTTGTTTACTGACATGCATGATGGAGAGGACACAGAGATAACAACCACTGCAAGTATGCTAATGCAGATCATCATTTAATCTTGACAGAATGGGGATATGATATAAAAAAGAAGAATATTAATAAGGAGTGACTATATGCTTATGTATGATCATGTATATGAATATAAGATAAAAATGAAATTCTTTGGACATTCAGAGATGAGTGAAGGGTGGTAGTGAATTGGAAATGACACAAGTGAATGATACAAGATTGGTAACCCTCTTAGTGTCTCAGGGGACTGTAAATAGGAGCACAACCTGCAATGTACAGTAATTAATCTTTCCACTTAGCAATTGTATAGCCTTAGAAGTAGAATTGTACACAGATTTGAGTATCATCTTTTTGAAAAAGGGGGATGAGTATGCTCTAGCTGAAAACAGCTAAAAATTTGACCTACAAGAAAAGATTGAAATAGTTACTAGGAAAAGCTCAAGAAAGTTAAGGAATGAATGCTGAAGAGAACATTAAAGTCTTCCTTATTTAATTTTGTTTTTTTTTCTTTTTTCCCAATATTTTTCCTACTTAAATGAACAGGGCAACATCAGGATGAATAATATTAGTTACAGTAAAATATTAGTTACAGTAGTTGTCTATTGTTGCCCTGTCTTTGATTTCAGACACCTTGTCTCTGAAAATAGCGATAATGCCACAAGGCATAGCTGACTGCTCTGGTTATACAGGCAAAGCATGCAGGTTTGTGACTGAAAACAGTTTAACTCTAGAGAATGCTTATGGGTGAATATTCCTTTTTTTTTTTGGTAGTGATTGCTTCACAATTGACTAACAAGCAGAAAAATGTCTTTCTGCTCATAATACAGAAAAAAAGCTGCCCACATTATTAAATGAAATCAGTTTTATCAGCTTTTGAGATTTTTTTTTTCCAAAGGTCTTTGTGCTTCAATATTGAATAGAGCTGATAGAACATCTTGGGCAAGATATGATTACAAAAGATGGGTGTTGGCCAGGGTGTTAGAAGAAACGTTTGTCATCTTACATCTACTAATTGCAGAGGGAGAATAGATGGCTGTATTAGACTCTGAAACAGCTTATGTTAAAAAAGGATATGTTCAATGGCACTAAAACCCTCCATGAGGCAGTATTTTTCAGTGTTGTTCTCCAAAACATTTGTAGATAGAATTTCCTAGAAAGAAATGCTGCTGTAGTTTACATAATACAGATGAACTGGAAGCCTTCAAACACTGACAGCTGAACAGCTTACAAGGAAATGAGGAAAAAAAGAGAGAAGCTTGTTTCTAATTGTTCTCATGAGCAAAGAATATTTCTAATATCGGGGATGATATTCTCAGGACAAAAACATCAAGTTTCAGTGCTTGGTATTGTTACACATCTTGCTTTGTACTGAGAATGAAGCTGTATTAAGGTTAAGAATGCAAACTTGAATACAATAGGAATGTGTAATCAAATGTTTTTGTATTTTAATATTTGTTATTACTTGCGGGAAGTTATGAATAATGCAACATGTGAGAATACCTTTAACACTGCTGTTAAAATCCATTTTTTTAAAATCTCAGAATTTAATGAATGCAGGGATGGGTTATTCCTTGCAGTCATTATTTTGAAGATTATGCCAGGTTATTAGATTTGATTAAAGGATTTTACGCTTGGCTTGCTTGAGAGTTGAGGATTAAGCAATAAGGAGCTTTCTCCTGTGCTTTATCTCTGAGCTTATCATTTTGGTACCGCAGGGCTCTGATTATTTACCGATTTTTGTAAAACATACAGATTTTTCTCATTTACAGCTTTTTAGATCAGTCTGAACTATTAAGTCTGCTAGATAATATCCTGGCTGACAAACCCTATTATGACTAGGTTATCTCCTGTTGGCCTGACTAATGTATGCCCTTAGTCATTACAGAGCACTCTCTGTAAAGCCTGTATAGCCTTCATAAGGACTTCAGTTGACTGTAGGGAGTGAACTCTCCTTCCAATTAGTGACTACACAGAAATTTCTGGGATCAGAAGATTTTTTTTAATTTATTTACCTAATCTGAAAGATGTAACATTCTGTAACTCCACCCAGAGATATGGTGAGATAACACTCCACGCTTGGCTGTGTTGACTTTCTGCCATTCTGTGGAACTATTTCCAATCTGCATCTGCACAAGACCAAGCTTCGCCTGATGCTATTTTCTAAAAGTCACGTGGAAGAGGAGAGGAAGTATTCAGTTGCTCACTTTGTTGTTACAGTGCTTTCCAGGCTAGGAACACATCTCTGATATGTGGGAATAATGGCTGTGAGAGTAGGTCTTTGTTCCCTTTCCAACGCAGTACAGAGGTGGCCAGAAGATGTGAACAGAGTGAAAATGTTACTGTGAATTACCTTACTGAGGAGGGAAAAACATCCCTCTCGTGGTCCTGTTTTCCATGTCTTTTTAATTGTGGCTATAAGAGGTCTTCTCCAGGCTAGTGGGTACACCCAGCTGTTGGGTTCCTCTTTTGATCCCATGCAAAGTGGTCTTTATAGCAGGGATGCTCGGGTAGAAACGCTTACTGTCATCCCTCGTGGTTAAAACTGCAGTGGTTTCAGTAGATGCTCTGCTGAAGGCAGCTCTTGTCTTCTCAGATACTCTGTCAAATATAGCGTCAAATTCAAAGATGTGGGATGTGTTCTGTGTTGACCTTTAAAAGCCGCTGGAAAGTTCTCAAGTAAATATGGATTTTGTCCATGGCAAATGACATCCCCTTCAAGATCAGAGTTTGTGGTTCCTGAATGCTTTCTTGCATTTGCCCTTCAGCTCGTTTCCAGTGGTGGGATAAAATGAATAGATGACTTTGGAGTTTAGAACAAAACAAAACCTGTTTCTTCAAATTAACCTCCCACAGACAGCTTGCTGACAGAATTAGCCCAGATGGTTGCCTAGTATAATTATCTGGTCGGTAAGACCCTGCTTACTTACAGATCCCTTGGTATGTTCTCTTAAGTGCGTGGTCAGGTGCTGACTTCAGTGCTAAATTAAGTGTGCAGAAGCAGATAAATACAGTTGCTGAGCTTTCACAACTGTTAATGCATTTAATTGTTTCTGTCCCATCTGACTTGATGTTTTTACTTCAGTGGTTTTTTTCTAGCTTTGACCTCTTTTCTATATCAAAGAGCTAGAGAACAGATACTGTTCTTTGACTTTTTATTCCCCGAGGTCAGTTCATAACATATTCAGCCCATTAATTGTGTTGCGCTGTGCTTGGCTTATCTTTCTTCAAGTCTTGCAGAAATTGCAGTTCAGTCTTGCTCCTGGAGTACTGGTGCTAGTTCTCATTTAAAAGTACTTAAATCCAGATTCAGCAGAAAACTGCAGCTCTTCTGGGAGTGCAGGGAAAGCTCCGGGCTGCTCAGGTAGGGTCAGCTTACAATATGTGAGGAGTTATGGTGATGCAGAGAGATAGGTAACAGTAATTTACAGGAATACCAGTGAAGAGACCTACAGTTGATCCATTACTGATGCTGTTAATCATAGATTATGCACCTTCCATTGCTTTTCTTGCCTTTCTTAGCTCGGGTTCTTGAACTTGTTCACAAATCAGCATTAGTAGTGATATTTTGGGCAGGTTAGATTGTACACGGGTACACATTTCAACAGGAGCAAAATGGATTGCTTAGATGTTAGGTGCTCAGTTGTCCTTCAATAAGCTTGAGAGAGACCTGAGTAACCTGAGAGAACATTGAAGGACTTACAGTGGCTGATAATGTCTGAGCGATGTACTTTACTGGTATACTAGCGAAGATCTGATGATTGGACTAGATAGTCTGAGTGGCCTTTTCCAGCATTCATGATTCTATAATTCAGAAACCATTCCTAGCAGAAATACATATTTGCTTTCTTTTTCTTTCTTCCTTTATTTTTTTTCTTCTGGTATTATTTTAATCAACAAATTGTATTAAAATGAGTTGTATTCAGAGATTAAATGCCTTTCACCTGAATTAACTTTATGCAGAACTTTTTATTAGTGATCTTAGACCTTCAATCAAGAGTAATGATAGTAAATCATTAATATATATTCTGCCATTTTAAAAATTAAATCTGTGCCATGCTGTCTTTTACTGTTTTAAAGCTATTATGTGAAGCCCCTTGGGATGTTCTCATAAAAGGTGCCCCATAAATTTTATATAGCCTCGAACTGCATTTTATTTTATTGCAATATTCCAAGTTTCAAAAAAACCTCCAGGGCATCTTTTTTATTTTATTTTATTTTTTTTCTGAAAGGCCTCCATGCAAGAAAGACATCAAAATTTGTTTTGGCAGTTTCTAGTGAGCGCACTTACAGTTAGCAATTGTCATCTCTGCTCTCAGTGACGTATTGTCATCTGTCATTTTGAATGGAGAAAAATTCTGTCAGAAAGACACTAAGGGAGATAGATAAATAAGGGTAATTTCTTCTTGTAATTCTTCCATCTCTGTTTACATATCAATCGGTTTATCTTTCCCTTTTTTGCCTTCGCACTGAGAATTACTGCGCCTTCCTGCAGTTTAAGAAGACGGACAGATCCAAATTAGTGAGATGCTTGCACAGGTTGCCCAGAAAGGTGGTGGATGGCCTTATCCCTGGTTAAGAACAAGCAAAGAGATGCTAATTCTGAGAACCCTCAGAATATTGGAGCAGACCTTAAGGAGAAGAGGAAGAATGGTCTTGTGGACGTTAGCTGGAAACTTAGTCCATGGGATTAATTTCCATGTCTGTCAAAAAAAGACCAATATTGAGATAATACTGGAAGAAAGCGAATTTGCAAATATATTTTGGCAGCTTAATGATGCAAAGCCTCTGTGAGCTTTTAGTACGGAGATGCTACAGTGTTCTGGGCTGCCTAATGATTTAAAAAAAAAAAAAAAAAAAATATATATATATATATATATATATATAGAAATGGCCATATGGAAGAGTTCCTGGAACAGGCATCTTCTCATGGCAAGCATACAGCACCCAGGGCAACAGTACCTGAAGGAAAAGGGGCTTTTCAGGAAAGCAGTTCTGCTGTCTGTGATCCCTGGATTCCAGAAACAGCAGCTGCTCCTGTTGCAAACTCAACCAGGTGGGAATGCAGCAGCCTCAAAGAAAGCTTAAAATAGCTTTCTGCAAATGGTGGGAAATGGTGTCAAACGTCCTCTATACTGCAAGCTCTATTCTGCATGATATCAGCTGTTTCTTAATGTGCAAATGAGTTTACCACTACCACTCTCCTTAAGAATTGAAATTACCCATTGTTGGAATTACCTGGGGGCAGACAGGCAAAGGAGATGCATATCAGGTCTTTTAAGTTCTTCAAAAGCCGTTGTTGCTTTTTCTTTAGAGCTTTGCTTGCTGTGATTCCTACTTATCAACTAAAATTTTATGATGTAAGATCATGGAGAATTCTTAAAGGAAAACACATTTTCAAAAGTGTTTCATGAATTTTTGAGCTCCTGATGTTTCTGAGATCTTGTCACTTAGTTTCAGATATTTTTCTGGCAGAACTGGAGATATGTGCAGCAGGGGGATTGGAAGCGGATGGTCTTTGAGGTCTCTTCCAACCCAAGCCATTCTATAATACCATGTCCCAGCTAACCCTATTCATCTCAGACCTAAAGGATTTCTCAGAGCTCTCTCAGCAAATTGCTTGAGAATTAATCTCTCAAGTTTTGCCTTTTCAATGACGCCCCCATAGCTAAAGCTATGATCTAATTTAAAGAGTGAAATAAATTGGGAAAGGATAAATGCTTTTGTTACACACATCCTTCTTGTCTTTTGCCTCCTGATTTTTTCCCTTGGCTTCTGGTTCTGCTGTTGTATTAGGTATGCTGCCTTTGCTAATGCATCCGTAAGCCCATTTACAGTCATGCTATTTGTTCTGCTTGATTCTGTTCATCATTCTTTTCCATCCTTGTCAGCAATTTTAATCAGAGTGAAATCAGATTAAAACTATTTAAGTATGCTAATGTGGTGACAGGCAATTGAATAGCTGCTTATAAAAGATTCAGATTCAAACAGCTTCCTGTGCCTTGCACAACTGCACCTTATTAGCTTTGATATTTCTGCTTGTCAGGTACATTGTATTGCCACTTTCCTTGCAGTCTGACTCACCTTTCTCATTGCCCTAAGTTTATTTCATATACTTCCCAGATTGCATTCCTGTTTTGATCATCACAAGGATCGCTTTGTAAAACTGCACCACAAATTGCACCCAATTGCTTTTCTTATGCATCATAACCTACCAGAAAAGCAGGAGATTGGCTATGAACAGTTGAACAAAAACTGAAAGATTTATATTGGGAATCCTTGGCATTCATTTTACAACCAGCAAGATGGGAGGTTTCAATTCAAACTTCAGAAACTACCAACTAGCAAGATGTAAGGAATCAAGGGAACCACAGGGCTGCTAGATCTCCCAGTGAGGTTTCAGCACTGGAATGGTTACAGAGTTCATTTTATTGGTCAACTAGAAGTATAAATTTATTTCATGTTCCTGACTAAGCTAATTATGGGAGCAAAACATTGCACATTAGCAGTGGAAGCCTAAGTGAAAGAGACAGCCCTGATCCCAACAGAGAGACCGGTCTTTTTTGTATTTCTGGCAGAGTCAGAGGGAGTGGGAATAGATAAGCAGCGTGTACGTTTTGTGCTTGCAGCAGAATTGCTTCTCCTACCTGGGATGATGTTGGGGATGCAGAGGGTGCTGAAGGATAAGGCCTCTCAACAGTCTTCAAGGAGGGGACAGTGTTTTCTAAAGGGTACTGTGAGTTACTGAAGGAAATGTTACAAATTTCCCAACAAGAAAATTGCAAATACTGGATTTTTTTGTGTGTCAAAATTGCAATGTTTAAGGAAAACTAATATGTCAAATCCCAAAGGAAAAGTTTTGTTCCCCAGATATTAGCACTTCTGAAAAAGTAAAGAGTTTGCAATGTTAAGTATCATTAACTTGTTAAATCTGTATCATCCTTGGTTTACCATCACACACTATTGCAAACCCACGTGTTAGGTTTGGAAATGTATATGGAAGTCCTTATTTGCAGGGACTTTAATTCATGCACGTTGTGGTCAGAGGTGGTTAGATCTCAGCTGGAGTGTTACATGCATATTTTGCTGAGCTATGAAAATGATGAGCAATCTAAGAGACTGTGGAAGATGATCTATAGAAGGAGAGGCCTGGGAAATGTGATCCAGGTTTTCCGAAAATAGGGAGAATGAATTTCATCTCTAGGAGGTGATCAAGAAGTAATCAGCAAAACCCACGGAAAGCGAGATGCAGGTTAGGAAAAAAGTTGTCTTGGAAGAGTTCTAGAGCTTGGAACTAGTAGATCTTTAAGGTCTGCTCCAACCTAAGCCACTCTATGATTCTATGCAATGTGCAGCATTTGTCACTGAACGTCTTTGATGTGGGCTTGCCTGAGTGTTCCTTGGGAACACTCCTTAAGCTGCCCCAGAACCTCAGCTGGAACATAGCCTATAGGTTTGTCAGAGTCCTCTGTTCTGAGGAACATCTGTCTAACCATTTAGATGTGGTGCTCAGGGATGTGATTTAGTGGAGGGTTGTTAGAGTAGTGTGGTTTGGTTGCAGTTGGGTTTGATCTTAAGGTCTTTTCCAACCTGAGCGGTTCTATGATTCTATAACAAATCACAATGACTTATTTCAAGTAAAACGCTGCCTTAAAGAGTAAAGCTCTTCTTTCAATCAATTCCTGATTCTAGGTTCTGGATAAATGAACGGCAGCTGAATTCCACAATAAATGTGGAAAATATTGGATGGAATAGATAATGTATCCAATCCTTTTCTAAACAGCTTGCCACCTTTTATCTTTCACATAAAAACAAATACTATAAAACGAGTGGTTTGCACCTCCTGAAAAATGTGAAGTCCCTCTTCAAGCAAAAATGTCTCTTACTGTTGTGTATGTCAGACGCAGTTTCCTTGAAGGTGATCTTAGAGTGACCTTGGCAGCAAGAAGAGCATGTATTGAAAAAAACCTTATGATGCTTTATCTAGTTACATCAGTGTTGCATGCAAAAAAAAAAAAAAAAGAGGTAACCCAAATCAGTCTCATACAGGAATCTACAGTCCCAGGTGATAAATCATACATGCTATGCAGGTATGGGAATAGTCTTGATGGCATTGCTATACTCATGAAATCAGTTTGAAATCATTGCTTAGTGTTAAGTGTGAATGTAAAACTGGACAAAAAGGTTTGCCATTTTCTACCCTGGTATGTGTGCGTATACAGCAAACAAATACACATTGCAAAAATACATTTTCATCTGCATTTAAAATAACATATCAGTGTATAGGAACAGAAGAAAAATGTAATTGATACCTCTTACTCAGCACTTCAAGTATGAAACTTCTGACAAAAACCACAACTGCAAGCTAGCGGGTAATGTGGAGGGTCACTGACTGCTTTAGCTAATGGAGCTCTCAGTATGTAAAAGGTTGAAGCCATGCAGGTTTGTTTAAAATGTTGAATAGTTCAAGAAGTGAAAACACAAGCTGAGCTGAACTTGCTGCTCAGCTTTGCAAAGCCATCTGCAAAGGAAAGATTTCAGAGGGAGATAGTAGGAATTGTAATAGGACTCAGGCCAGACATCCCACCCAACCCAGGACAAGACTGTTCTAAAGTACATTTCCTAATGCTTGTTCATACGTTATCTGTGATTGAAAGGGAAAGGTCAGAAGATATCATAGAATCATTAAGGTTGGAAGAGAGCACTAAGATCATCTAGTCCAACCACCATGCCCACCAGCCATGTCCCTCAGTGCTGTTTGCACGTTGTTTCAAAACAGCTTTGAAACCATGCGAAAATAGAGCTGGGCACTGAAGTGCTTTTATTTCTTTCATCTTACTGAGTTGGATCATCCAGAAAATGTTTATTCTTTTTGTTATAAATATTTATTTATTTTCATTTATATGGCTTTTCTCCTGCTGAAATCTTAAAATACTGTATTTTAAAATCTGCTAGAAATGATAGGGTAAATGAACTTGGCATTTCTTCTGTCGCCTTTTTACTCAAAAAAACCCTGAAGATTTCAGCCTTGACTTTTGTAGCTTTGTATTTCATTTTCATGTATTTATATCCAAACTTGCAATTTTAGTAACACAAACTAATGATACATATTTTTTCTTTTCCTTTTTTATGTCCTAAAGATTGATCTGAAGGGACTAGCCATGAAATTCAGCACCGGTTTAAATCCAGGTCCTTTAGAGGTACTGTACTTTTGGAGGAAAATCACTTTCCTATGAATGAGCAGCATTAGTCAAAACAGCATCTCAGTCTTGACTCCCAACTTCAGGGTCTTTTTTTAAAGTGAAAATAAATAAGAAGTGGTAGGAAGAATGTAGTTGCAGAGCCATTACTCAGCATCCATGATCAAGTATTTTCCCCAGTGCCATTACTAATAGAGTTCAGCTAATCCTGTTTTCACTCCTTTTACTCAATTCAATTTATTTATTTATTACTCTCTTTGTAACAATGTAAGTTTGATTTTAGCATGATCCATTAAAAAAAAATACGTTTTAATCTGATTATACAGCTTAGGGTATTAAAACAGTAAAACGAGCAGAAGGACATTTTCTGATTTTTTCTTTTTGTTGTTGGGTGGGAGTTTTTTTTTCAGGTGGGATTTTCATTTTTGTAAAGAAAACGAATGAAATGACAGTCATCTTGTCATCACAAGAATGTATGAGAAGAGAGGATTAAGCATGTGGTTGAAAATGGATTAATAACAGGCAGACAGTATAGCTGTGTAGGAGCTTATCAGCATTGCCTCCCTCATTGAATGCAGGTAAGAGCCTGGATGCTGTAACTGTTCAGGTAGGGATGACTCCCTGGTACTCCAGTGATTCATTTTTACTGGCTTTTAATTAAACTATCGAACTGTGGGAAACTTCAGAAAGGAAGGTATGGGTAGTGCTGTCAAAAGCGATAAGAACAGGAGACCAACCCAGCTTTTGATCTCAGAAATACGATCTGAAGCTGATGTCTCACTGACTTTCAAGGAGGTTAAGACCTGAAGGATGGTGGTTGTTTGAGGGTGTTGCATTTATGTCTTTTTAATTGGCAACATGCTGGCAACTTACAGTGGCCAGGAGAAGTCTGTGCAGTCACAGAATGGCTTGGGTTGGAAGAGGCCCTAAGGATCATCAGGTTCTAACCCTATGGGACAGGCAGGGCCACCAACCTCCAGATCTGATACTAGAGCAGGCTGCCCCACACCCCATCCAACTTGGCCTTGAACACTTCTAGGAACAGACCATCCATAGCCACTTTGGGCAGCCTGTGCCAGCCCCTCACCAGTGTCTTGGTAACGAAATTCCCCCTGACATCCAATCTAAACCTTCACTCCTTGTGAAACCATTCCTCCTTGTCCTATCACTATCTACCCTGGAAAAAGTTGATTCCCCTCTTGTTTATAATCCCGTTTTAAATACTAGAAGGCTGCAGTGAGATCTCCTTGCAGACTTCTCTTCTACAGGCTGAAAAAGCCCAGCTCCCTCAGCCTCTCTCTGTAGGAGAAGTTCTCCAGCCCCCTGAGCATCTTCATGGCCCTCCAAAAGAATCAGTCATTCCTCCCTAGGTGCAAGACTCTGCACTTGCTCTTGCTGAACCTCATCAGGTTTCTGTCTGACTCTCCAGTTTGTCCAGGTCTTGTTGAATGGCAGCACAGCCTTCTGGTGTGTCAGCCACTCCTCCCATAGATATTTACCAGAACAATATTGCACAATAGAATAGCAATACAGATAATGCCAACAAGGTGAGCATAATCAGTTGTAACATGTCCATCATTTTAACTTCCACGTTTCCTTGTAAAGAGTTTAGTAACTTCAATGCAGTTTTATCCTAGTGGTCCCAAAGAGCAGCTTTTTCTGTGCCACAATACGTTTGCTTTAAAATACATTTGCTTTAAGACATTTATGGTATCAAGGCTTCACATCATTTATGATTTTTCACAATTGTTACTCCTATGTCTGCACTAAAACTTATGCCCTATCACAGAGATGTGGAAAACATACAGATTAACTGGAAGGTGACAGTGAGAACCCATGTCAAAGTCAGCTAACATGTTCCCAGCCTGGTTCAAATGTGAGGTGAGTAATTTAGCTTTGTTTTTCCCCTCTGCAAGTCAGACGAACTTGTTACTGCTTGTGAGTTGCCTATTCAGAGACAGAAAGTTTAGGAACCTGTCCATGTCTTCAAATCCTCCTGTCAAAACCAGAATCAAGATCAGTTTAGGCATGGCAAAGACAGAGAAATTAGTAAGTTCCATATGACAAAGACAAAGGATAAGGAAAAGAAAGTGCTAGTAAGTTCATGGGTGTATCTGGGAGGCAAGAAGTTGCAGCTTGAATGGATTTGCTGTGGTGGTGCTGCAGGAATTAATCAGAAATCTGTGGGGATGAAAGCTGGCTGGAGTGAGCATAAAAGCAGCAGCAGGAAGAGATCACACTGTAGGCAGACTGAGTAGGACCTTGAAAGAAAAATGTGGGAAATCTTCATTTGATCTAGTAGGAAAGAATGCATGCATTCAGTTGGAGAAAGAGTAGAGATGGGATTTGTGGACCACTGTGCAAGACTGGGGCTTGCTGTGTGTCACTCCAGCCTGCCTTTTCTCCTCATACTGAAATATGGATCTGTTTGTAATGTAATGAAGACAGGACAGAGAACAGAGGAGGTGTGTGCAGGGCAGCTGGGTAAGACTGATACAAGTGAGGGCAATGAAAAAGACAGTAAAAGAACTGTTAAGATTTCTGAGCCAATTTATTGGCTTTTTTTTAAATCAAATATTCTGAAAGAACAGTTTCCAGTCGATGGAGAAGAGAACCCTGCAAGCTAATTGTCTTTCCAGAAGAGGACTAAAAGCTCATGCAAAGGCAGAATTATATTGCAGCTGGCTGTCACAAGCCATTGAACTTAAAGTGAAATATGAAAGTGCCATTTTTGGCCAGATTGGATTAGTGGACCAATTGCATCTATTAGTTAAACTTAAGACAGTATAAGATAGTTACCACATGGAAAAATAATGTGTTGCTATATAAGAGGTAGGTGTAGTTGGCACTTCTGATAGCTAATGGTTTTGAAACTTTTTGTTACAGCAGAGAGAAAGACTGTGAGTAGGATCAAGATTTCTTATTTGTGTATGGTAACTTCAAAATGATTTAGAGATCACAAAGAAAACACTTTTCCCTTGGTAGGAAGTTCTTCCTAACCTGTGCTGGATTCTTTCTCCACTTGTTCCATCTTAAATAGGATGAAAAATGCATGTGAAGTGAACAGACAGAGCTGGCATTACAGCTCCATCACATTTTATCTTGTAGTGTCAATTTTCTGTCTGGGAGATAACAGAGGACACAAATTTTCAGAGTCACTTTGTTCAACTGAAGAAGAGTTTTTCAAAAATTATGTTGTTACAGCCTGACATTGTTTCCATACAGATGGAGCAAAGTGCTTTCATCCATTTATAAGAGATTTGTGTCCAGTTCTGTATCCAAACTTGCTGCCTTGGTGGCTTATTGTGGTAGGGCAGGAAAAGCTGCCTTAGATGGGAAGAGGGGCTGATCTGTGTGGAACTGTAGCTATCACTTGTGGGAATGTTGTGTATGGCTCTGACTTCCTATAGTTCCTAGAATTTCCATGATTATTAGGTTTGAAGACCTGGCTTACTGACTCCTTAAATTATTAATGTAGTGAGAATTTATTGTACGCTTATATTTCAGAGGTATGATGCTGTTCTCTGTAGGAATGCTTTTCACAGCACTGGCCATAAAAAGAGCTTTATTAGTTTTCCTCTTGTTTCTGATTTGTTTCAACATCAGATTTATCAGATTCTTCACTGTAATGTGTGGTTGAGAGCCCTGTGATGGGATATTTATCAAATTGCAAAGACTGCTTCTAATGAATAAAAAAAGTTTAAGACATTAGCCTCACATCCAGACTAAAAGTGAAATTCAGTGTAAATGTTGAGCTTCAATGAATAGTTTTTGTAATGCTTGGAAAGGAGGTCTCAGCAAAGTTCACAACATGTGAGCATTGCATTTGCCAAGTCATATTGCCATGCAGTTATATGATTGCGATGCAAAGCCAGTAGGAAGGAAGCAAGGAAGTATCCAATCTTGTAAGCGAACAGACATCTCTGTAACTTGTGTTCAATGAATTGGAAATAACAGGTGTATTCTGGACGGTGAGTATGAAGAAATATTAACAGTCACCTGGGTTGAGTGGTTTTGTGGCATCTTTGTCAGTATATCACAGTGAGTCTTGAAAATGATAATTACTTCGCTTACTTTCAAATTCGTATGATTAATTTGGCAAACAGAATGACAACTCCCTACTGGGGATCTGGAGAGGATCAGCACAATTTCCTTTTCAGTAGAGATGGAGGCCATCCGTTTATGTGTCTTTTTTCATGATATTGCCTGTTTGATCTGTTTAATACAAAGCAATGCATGCAGAATTCATGATGCTGGGGGCCTGGCTGACCTCTGCCTTCTGATATTTCCATTGGATATTGGAGATGGGACTGGGATTAGTCTCAGGATACTGCTTGCTGCATCGTTCTCTGGAGCAAATGGTCTTGTTCAGAAGTTCCTGTATCACCCTTCATAATTTAGGCTGTTTTTTTCTTTTTTCTTTTCTTTTTTTTTTTTTTCAACATTCAGCATGTTACTCAGCTCTCTCTTGAGATGCAAAGTCCAGCAGTCTTTTATCTCATGTTGAGCTGATGTACAAAATGTATCTTCAAGTGCTCGGTTCCCTTTTGCTCTTCAGAGTTGGTTACCTTAACTTCCCTGCTGCTTATGCTAGGTGATAAAGTTGAGTTTTCTTCCAGAATCCTAATTGAGAGTCCTATTTCCTTCTGCCTTTGGCATGAGACTTTGCTTTACTGTAGCGCTGCCTTCATGGAGACGCTCTTTATGCCAGTCTATTGGGACTACTTTCTCTTCCAAAGAACCACAACCTCCTTTGGACCACTGGACCCTGGACTCTGTTACAAATTTTGAAGTAGACTGAATGCTATCATCCTCTAGCTCTTATAAACTGAATTACATAACAACACAAATTTGGGAAAGCCGCTTTTCTTGATGCTTTCATCCCCTCTTCAGCATTACTGGAACCTCCAGAAAAATCTGTCTCTTGGCATAAAAATTATAAGCACTTATGTGGCACTTAGATTCCAAGAGCAACAATGAAAGTGGTTGTGTTTCAGACACTTGTGATGGTAAGGTCTGCACTTAGCATAGAAATGAGGATGCAGCAATGTGCGTGTGTTACCTTTCTGGTAGGCGAGGAGGATGTCAGAGTGCACTTTGGCAGAAGCAGGTTCAATTCCCAGCCTTACCATGTTAACAACACTTTCTTGTCCTTGTCACCCTGGTAGAACGAGGGTGGAGTCAATCTCCTCAGGCATTCAGCTTCACAAATGTAAACATTTTCTACCTGCAGCCTCTGATGTGAGTTGCTGGAAATGACAGAACCACTGCCAAAATCTTTCTAATCTGTCTTGCATAGAGGGGATATTATAAACAGTTCATTTCCTAGAAATGTAGATTAGTGGAACTTTCTAATTAGAGATGGAATTACCACTCAGGTAGCCAGACAGACATTAAGCCACCTTCTGAGCTGAAGGAAATGGCTCCATGTCACAAAACTGGCATAAATTAGCTGGAAATATAAGCCTGGAGAAATGGTTTGGTGGGCTGTTTTTATATAGGACAGCTCTTAGAGTTTTTGTAGATGGGCTATATTTACATAGAAATAATATGAAATAGTGGAGGTATATGAGACAAACACTAGTCATTCAGTTTGGTGCAGGATTATTTGCAATAAAGGCAAGACGTTCTATGGCAGGGTAATATAAGAGGTAAGAGCTGATGTTATAATTGGGTTCTTCTGATGTTACAATCCACAAACACTGCAGAAGGAGTGAGAGGGATCTGATGTGAAATTTACTTTGGGAAACAGCAGAACCTGTGAATGTCAAAGCTTAAGGAAAACAATCAAGAATTTAATTCAAAATGGGAAAAGCTTTTTCATTTAACTTATGGAGCCCTTTTCATCCTTCTCCCTTTCCTGTTACCTGCCTTTAGCTTACTGAAAGATTTAGAAATACGAAGAGGCATTTACTGTAGGTCACATCTCTACCACTTTGCTAGTAAAAGGTTATTTCTTCCAGAAATGTCACTATTGTAAGCCACTGCTTCAGTGCATTACCCTGTGCATAAGTCCCAGTGAAATGAGAATATATCAGTGGTAGGAGGTAAAAAATGGAAGGTGGATGGAATTGGTCCCAGAAATTGGAGAATTAAAATAATCTCTCTGATTAGAAATATATATTACTCATGGCCTTGATTCTCTCACCATTATCTGTGGTGAGAAATGCCTTCCGTATATGTTCCTAATAAAACCAAAGGTGCAATGAGGAGAACGGTGCTGTCTGAGGGGTTGAAATAGTTCATGGTCTCTCCTGTAAGTAGGCAGAGATAGGAAAGAGTTGTTTGTTTGTTTTTTTCAGTGCTCTCTGGCAGAAAGTACCTGCTTGGAAACTGTCTGGAGCCATTAGCATTTCAGTTGAATTAGTATGCTTCGCCCATGCATGTAATGACAGCCATTGCCACTGCTCCTCTTAGACTTAGTGAGAGGAAATAATTATTAAAGGGGGAAAGGAGACCTCAAGGCCGGGTTTCTATTTGAGTGTTTCATATTCAAGACATCAGCAGTGACACAAGCTCTGGGATCTTCCTTGTGAGCCTCACCTGCCTAAAAATAAATGTCTTGCTGATAGAGAGCAGCACGTCCATATGTGTTCTCCATGTAATTCTAGGTGAGCTAGGCGTTTGCTTAGGTCTCGTCACTTCCAGATGGTTCTTTTGGGATAAACAGTCCCTTTGTTTGCTGATCAAAAGTGATTTTTCTCTCAAAAACTGTGGCTTTCTAAATATGGAGGGTTTGATGCCAATGAGACTTCTCTATGCCCAACACAAGACAGCAAGACTAAAACTTGCAGTTTTATAACATAGACTGATATTTTACACAGGATTTACAACTGCATAAATTATTTTGGAAGACATTAATACTCAGGGCTCTATTTTTCTGTTTAGGGCTTTGTCCAGTACCTAAATCTGAGAAAGTGGTAACAAATCTTGATACCCTGAAGCATGATCAGCTTCTGTATTTCAGCAAATAGAAAAATGCCATAGAGAGTAGGAGAAAAGCTGTGTGTTGTATAGACATGAAATTGTTTCCTTTTCTTATATGGCTGCAGGTCATTAGCTATACTGCACAAAAGGTCATGATGTCCTATTTTTCCTGATGCAGTTTAAACCTCCTCTCTTTCCTGTAGTATTTCAAACTATACTTTCCCTAGTGATTGCTTGTCCCATTGACTGGAAGTAGGTACTTTTCACATTATACATCTGTCAGAGGGTAAGGAATTTCTAGGAGAAGCAAATGCCAGAGTTTTTGGTAGTTTTCTGTGGAATTCACGCTGTCTTTCTCCAATCCTTTTGTTTGCGGAGCGGTGGATACTGCCTTGAAGATCTGGAATTGTTTAGACTTATCCATGTGGAATAGCAGGGCTCAAAACATCACTGATTTTACCACTGTGCTCTGAGAGATGTGCTCTGAGGATAGGGACTTGACATAACATTTCTTTTCCTGCCATCTCTGATGATGCAGATGCACAAACGAGGTACTAGCTGTTTACTTGCATGTTAATTTTAAGCATAATTAGTAACACAAGGGGTGCGGGGAATTAGTGTTAGACAAATGGTAGAAGATGCAATTAGTAAGAAAACAAAGCAGCATTTGTTCTTAAGCTCTTAGAAGCTGTTCCAAACTATGAATGGAAAAAGAAAACAAAGTTGAAGCTACAGGAAAAATACTTGTGTGTCCTTTCAAGTACTCCTTCCTCTAATATAAAAGGCTAATGACTGCAAATATAAAGAATACTGAACACTTGTCCTGTATTTCATTTACTAGAAAAACAAGAATGAGCTTGAACTTAGCTGTGCTTTCCCCCAGGGAAGCCATGGGACTAAACTGCAGAAAAGAAACATTATCTGTGACTTCTGTGCTGATTACTTCTCCCTCCTGAAAGCAGTGGCAGTACCTATCTAGTCAAGTTGGTCAATGGAAAGAGAGATTTACATTTTAAAAGATGTTACTATGTTTATGCTCTTCCTAGAAGCTTTCCCACTTCTATTTCAGGATCTTACCTCCTTCATCAGCCATGTGGAACCACTGTGAGGTGCCAGATGTATTTTCTCTTAGAGGCCATGTTTGGGTACTTTCCTGCTTGTGGAAACTCTTTGTCCCATGGCTTTCTCATATTCTTCTTTTGGTGCTATCTAGTCATGCAGGACTGTGGCACATTAGATGTATTTCATAAAAATAAAATTAATACTTAAAAAAATCTGGAGCTCCACTGGTCTGAATCTACCTGTCCTACTTTGTTTGCTCTCTCTCTTGTTGCATAATTAGTGAAGAGCAACCCAAAGCCAAATCTTGGCAATTCAGGGAAGTGCATTTCCATTGAAGCATGTGCTTGGCTGGTGGAGGAGATGGGCCATGAGCTCTAAGGAGGAAAGAATGAGGATATTACTTTCCCCTTTACAGAGCTGGCCATCATCTCACCCCACTGGCCTGTGTGTAGGGTGCAGAAATAAGCCAGAAATCTTGTGTTGGGATTTAAGTCTGGAATTAACTGTAAAAGGCATCCCATTTTATTTTATCCACCAGCCACTCCGTGATTCTGCTAATGAAATTAATGGCTTTGTTCTAGCCCCATGTTGGTTAAACAATGAACAGCAAAGATTTTCTCATCCCTATCTAGCAGCTTCTGGGGTACAGGATAAATAGCTTTAAAGACTTCTGCCAATCTGCTTCACCCCTGCTCTTCTCCCTTCCTAATTTAAAGAAAGACTTTGTGAAGGATTTTATCTGCTGCTATTTCTAAGTTTAGATTGCAAAATAGGGCCAGGGGCATATTAAAAACGGATGGAAAAAGTAAGTGCTGGTATGAGGAGTAAGGCTCATGTGCAAGCTCTAAGCAGCTGCATCAGAGGACAATATCTAACAGTGGCTCACGTTGCATCACTCATGCTCATGGAGGTGGTATTGCATCCCTTTGTGCTCAGCTTGGAAATGGGGAGCTGTAAGATCTGAGTGCATGAAGCAGTGCCTTGCACTTGCAAAGTACTTTCAAGTTTCATGTGTCTTCCTGGGAAGACTGCAAGCTGTCAACTGTACAACCTCAGTGAAACACAGTGGCTTTTCTCTGCAGCTTGCCTTTGATTTCTGAGTAACTCTGGAGGGCAAGCACTTAATTTACTATTGGAGGAAAATGCTGCAGAAGTTAAATGGGATCAGGTGAAAGTTGGGAATTACTGTGCATCTCATGTATGGAAGCTAAGAGGTCTCAGTTTCTGAAGAATTTAAGCCTTGAATGATTATCTCTTGGCTCAGTACTTTTTACATGAAGCTTCTCCACATTATTTTGGCATCTGGAGATCCTTGCTGTTTTAATTTTATTAAAATATTATTCAGTAGTGCTGATGAGTGAAGGCACGTGGAGAAGACACAGTTACCCATGCTGAGAGTCATGAGAAACAGCTCCATGCTTCTCATCACTGGAAAGGGCTCCTTCAACCATCATCTTCCAAAACAGTTTTCTTCTTGGTGCATTTGTACCATTGTGGGAGCACTGTGCGGAGCAGCTCTGTGAAGTTTGGTTTCTTATGTGTCGCCTGAATTATTCCTGGTTGTTGTTTCCCCTCACCTGCAGGAAATAGGAAACAAACCAGCATCTTCTGGTTTTGCTAGTCCCTGCCTCTTGTAGAGGCAAGAGGAACTTCATCCATTTCTCCTGCACTACAGCTCTGTCACAGAAACTACTGTGGCCAAGTAGTATCAATATTCTCTCTGTTTATTGTTACACATACAAAGAGTTAACAACAAAGAGTTTGTATTTGCCAGGTATCTACTTCTGTATCAATCTGCAGCCCGTGTTTGAAGTCTGTGAGGGTTGCAAATCCTGCTGATATGTTCTCTTTTTCTTAAATTATTTTTACTTTTATTTTTACTCTTCCCTTTAGAAAAATACAATTGTTACCAAATAGTTTGTGACACTGGGCTCTCTTCATTTCTCTGCTACGGTGGAAAATATTTAGATAATTTTTTTTAGGGAAATTCTACTTTTCGTGGGAAGCCATTTGCTTTTCCCTGAAATGAAGAGGAGGCACCACAATGCTGCAACTGAAATTGCATTGGTTCCTAAGTGCCATTAGTATATTTCCTTTTTACTGTGAGGTACCTTCCAACCACCGACTGAAATAAAAACAGGGTTAACACGCATCATATACATACAGGCAATCTACTTCTCATGTTATACTCTGGCAGTGATCTTTATTTCTCTTTTTTAAAACCTGTTACGTCTTCTCTTATTGCTGCATGCTGGTAGAGCATTCTGTAGCTATTTATTTATAAGCGCAGTATATGCCATACAGGGGGGAAAAGCATTCTACAGCCACCCTTTCCTGAGTTGCTTAAAAGCAAAAAGGCTGTTCTGTGTTTTGAAAGTACCAGCTTTATTAAAATTAAACGGCATAGAAAGATTTTTCTTTCAAACTGAACTGAAGACAAATATTTTCTGCATTCTACCAAAGATGGAGTGCAAGGATGCCCACATCTTCCTCAGAAAGGTTTTGTGAAAGCACAGGGCGTATCTCCATGTCATTAATCCAAAAGATATCAGTATAAATCCTGATTCTCAAACTAGACCTTTCTGATGCTTTTCTCCCCTTATCAATGCAAGTTTCTCTAGATCAAAGAGGCAACTTTCTAGATCTAAGGCGTTATATGTTCTGGTGATATTCTTTGTGTTCAGGGTATGTGACGGTATTCCAAAAAGTTTCTGGGCTACTGCTGCAATATTTTTGTGGCAGTAGTTTTTTTTCTCATTCCCACTTAGCATTTTATCCAGGTCTTGTAACTACTTAATTCAATGAAATGTCGAGATGAAAATTACAGACCTGTTTTATTCCACAGAATAAAAGGCAGTTTTTTAAACTTTCATTTTATTATTATTATTTTACTGTTTTTGTTTGTTCTGCACTCTATGTACATGAGTTTTGTATATTTATTCTACACAGGTGATTGAAATCATTAGTACAAAGCTGCTCTGTTCAAGTTTTCCTGCATTTTTTGTGAAAGTTCATTTTATTCCCCTCAAGACAGAATTACCCCCTTTTCAACAATGACTTTCCCATGCATTATATTTTCCCTTCAGGAAAGGAGTTTGTGTCCTTAAGCTATGTGTTGGGATCTGTACTATCCATTTTGATTCAGAGAATGAGGATGGACGTTCCAGCTTGTCTCCTCCAAACACACACAGATGATGTCACAGTGCTGCTAATCAAAATGATAGGTGCAGTGGAGGATTCAGACAATGTGAGCTTCCACCTGTTAGAAGGTTGTGAGGCTCCCTGCCATGAGTGGGCTGACTTTGTGAGCCTGTGTGTATATATTTGTGAGGGAGAAAGGGTTGTCAGTAGAGCAGCATAACAAAGCCTTCTGTTGGTGTCTGCTCTTTTGTGAGGAAATGACTAAAATAGCAGAGTAAGGGAGCTGAAACTATAATTTTGGCAGAGTAGGAAACAATCTGAAAGAACCATCTGTTAATGCTGAACACTCCATAGACCAATGTTAGAGCAGGCTGATTTACACCTTCCCCTGAGCCCCAGTCTTACTTCTGACAGGGCTGCTGGACCTATACAGCTCACAGCTAACCATCCTTCATATGAGCTCACAGAGGCTGTGTTATCAGCTGTTATCTTGCCTTCCCTGGGGCAAGGTTAATTTGCATTCAAATTCATGCTTTTTGTACTGCTGTCTTTCCTTATGCCTGGTAATTTTCCATTGTCTCTCATCCAGGTATAACAAGCAGGTCTAAACAGTATCTTTTTTTCCTAAGTCTTCTGCTGTCACTGATAGTGCTCCAGAGGTGGACATAAATCAGGCCTAACAACTTTTCTATCTCTGTTGTAATATACCTCGATCCCTTAACTTCTGTGTAAGAGGCCTCATCTTTCAAAAAGCATCACTGTATTGGTATGTTAGAGGCCTTACGTGAAAGGTTTGGTGATGAGGGAGGAAGGAGAAGTGGCACATCCCACCCAACCTTTGTTGGGTTGGCTCTTTCCTCCGAAAATACTTTGTGTTTGTTGATACTGATGAGCACAGAGCAACTCCAGGCTATAAATCGGCATGTCCTTTGAAATAGGAATTTTAAGTGAGAGACAACTGCCAGCAATCAACAGCAGCTGTAATGGAAAAGTCAAGGAGATGCTGCTCTCTTTCCATGACATTCGCACTGAAGATAAAAAGCATAGAGTGCCAAAATACAAACAGGCAGATCAAACTGTCTCCTTCATGACTGTTTCTGCCTTTCCTGGAGCACAACCAGCCTCAAAGCTCACTTGGCCTAGCAGAAGTCTCTCCCTCTCCTCCCCCTTTTATAGCTAGAACAAATCCTGAAAACCTTGATAGATCAGTGTGGGCCTCAAAAATGGCTATGGATTTTACTGGGCTGTTGTCTTTTCTTGTTTTTCTCCAGATATTTGGATTAATTTCTTTTTAGAAGAGATTCAGTAAGCAACCATTAAAGAATGAAAAACATACCAGTGTCTTGATTTATAGTGAGGGAAACAACAGCACAGTACTTCCTTCTCTTGTCCCTGTTCAATTCTGCAAATGTTAGTATAAAAAAGTTCTGAGTCCAGGGCATGCTTTGCAAAATATGGTCTATCTTGCAGTGGTGTTGTGAACATGGTTTCTTTGGGAGGAGATATTTCCTCTCATTTCAGCCTTCAGCTTTTTGTTCTTCTAAGCTTAGGGATGGACTGGACAGCCATAACAGACCCTTAAGTCTTTAAGCCAACATCGGAAAGCATATTTTTCCCTCTAGAGGTAAAATCCTGTTTCTATGTGTTCTCTCACCACTCATCTGGTATTGCAACAACAGTAAATATTTTCACAGTAAAATCTTTTAGCTGTCACTTACTGGTGAATACATACACAAATAACCAGGGTAGGGCACATGTGTGTTCCATCTAGCACTGGGCTTACTATTTGGGCTTACTATAAGCACTGGTGTCCCCAAGGCAATGTGGAGCATGATTATAATGGGGAGGATGTTATCTGATACTATGCAAGGACTAGGAAGTGTCAGTTAATATCCCAGATGCCCCTTGTAAACTAAAATGTCAGCATTGGAAATGACATCTCCATGTCTCTCCAAACTCATTGATGGTAAAGCCATCCAGTTATAGCAGACTATCAGAAGAACATCTCCAGCAGTACTCTCAGCACTTATGTCAGAGAAATGATGGGAGTTACGCAATGTGAGTTATTTCCAAACTCAAAAAAATAAAATAAAATTAAAAAATCAATTAAAAAAATGGGTGGTTAAAAGTGATAGATTAAAAAGTGAGCCTCATAAAATGAACCAAGTTCAGCTAAATGAGATACTCTGGTCTCTTTATTTGGCTCCCTGTTACCATGTTAATTTTAGATCCTGGTAGCTCAAAAGCTTTATATAATGAGATTACTTAAGATAATTAGGTATGTGATGCTGATGTAAAAGAAATTCCAGCAGATATCATATATAGACTGATAAAGAATTGCTGTGGGTACAATTCTTGGAAATTGGAGTTTGGAAGAGGAAAATTATTGTAGAAATCTCGTTGGTATAAGATGGTAGTTATATGAAGCTGTCCTGTTTTTGTCTGTTAAAGGCAAACCTTTCCTCAGAAAGAAGACAGCAGTCTCCTAACAAGGATATCACTTCGCATTTTTGCTGGTGTGAATCTAAAATGAATCAAGTCCTCTTCAAAGAAGAAGAAAAATAACATGTGCCCATACATATGGAGCTACAGTTTGGATAGGACTCTGTTTCATATGAGAAGACAACAGATGTAAATAATCAAAGTTGGATTCAGAGTTTGGAGTATATGGTTATTTTCTTGCAGTTCTCCTTTTAAGACCACTAAGGGTTTGGGGAATGTGAGGCAGTGATGGATGGAGATAGAAGTGGCATTACAGGAGCCTGTAGTACATGCAGGACTTGCCTTTGGAACTGATGGATCTGGATGTAAAGCCAGAGCTATGAAGAGCCCTGGAGGATGGCCTCTTGTAGCCCAAGAGCTGGTTACCCGTGATGCTCAGCTTGGAGGCAATTCTAACAAAAAGTAGAAAAAGTCAGAAGGGATTTTCCTTGCTAAGCTTTTTCAAAACAGTTGCTCGAGAGGATTATTTTCTCCTAGGTTGAATTGTTTTGCTGCTGTTCTGCTGCTTCCTGTGCTGAGGTGCCAGGAATGCTTCAGGCTTGAGGGCATTCTGCTGGGATGTACAGTGAATTGAATAGTCACATTTGGATTTTGATGGCATTTTCAAAGTAAGACACAGCAGTTCTGCCTCTGCTGAGGTGTTGGACAGTAACAACTCTGTGAAGAATGTTTTCTTTTGATTTATTTTTATTTTTATATTTTTTTGCCAGAGTGATGGAAGGCTGGAGAACACTTGCACAAACTTCAGTGCTCTACAAAGAAGGGGTTGGTGAGGTAGACTTCTTCATACAGCTAACACAAACCTCTGACACAAGTAGCCTTTGGCTTCCCTTGTAGCAGCCTCCAGAATTCATTCAGGGAACTTTCTTAACTTTCTACAAATCATGCTCTGAACAGCAAAGAAAACCAAGACATGGTGAAAACCAGGAGACTCCATGGGCAGGAATTTTCTCATGGCAAACGCTGCCTCCTTGCAAGTGAATTCCTCCTCTTTGCACCTCTGCTCTTGGCTGCTGCTTAAGAACTACAGGTGGGGCTTTGTGATTATTTGCTAGCCTTCTCGTTTTTCTTGTCTCATATAACATTGAAACCCATAGGTACGTAACAGATGATTCAAAAGCTTTCAAGATTTTTCTGACTACATTAGCTCGTCTAATAACAGTCACCTTCCTCTATACTTCTCCTATATCCTTGAAACTATAGCACTGTCACATTTTTAATGTGTTAAGGATAGGGAAATATATGAGAGGGAGAATTAACCCCCCACCATTCTGGTCTGAGAGAGAATAACTACTCTGCGAGGGCAGTCAACTAATGATACAGAATTTATTTCAGTGTTAAGAGTATTCAAGTTTAATTTGATAAAATACTTCCTTTTTTGTTATCTCTTCCTTGGCCCTGATCTGGTTCCCTGAACTCTTGCAGCTTCTGTCTTTGCTTTATCTAGCTCCAGGTGAAAACCATCCATAAGTAGTAGAACCTGTCCTGAACTTCCTTCAATTCATATCTTTAAAAATCGACTGGCCAATCCTTCCTCCTTTGTACCTTGCTGTGCTGGCCTTTACTGGTCTCTTTTATCTCCATAAAGCCCGACTTATAACACAGCGGGTGATAATCTTGATACTATCACTAAGCCAATTATTCTTGTTGCATTATTGATCCAGTTTACCTGTAATCTATTCATGATAAGCTATATCATTCAATAGGTAAGGGCTAGGGTTAAATAACTGAGTACATGCTAACAGAGTAATTAAATACTGTGAACTGAGAGGAAGAAATCTAGTAATCTGGACAGAGCTTCAAACTCTTTAAAAAAACAAAACAAAACAAAAAAACCAAAACAAAACACCTCCCAAGAATTACTTCTTTTTAATGTAGAGACAGCTAGATGGATAACATGCTAACCAGTCTGCCAATACTGTGCAGATTTGGAGGAAAATGCTGATACAACCAATATGTACCAGAGTCTAAATCATTCAGTTAAATACTACTTCCAAACATCTTCATGTTTTCTGCACAGCTGCTTCCAGCTGCCATGGAAGCAAACCATGCCATACTACAAACCTCAGCTTACTGTTGATTAAAAAAAAACCCACACAACAATGGTAATTGATTTCCCAAAATATTTCTCAGACTGTGTTAAAAGGGAAAGGGTCCAGACCATGAATATTCCTTTCTTCTGATGTGGTTAGAATACTTACTCATATATGACCACTACAGTTGGAGTTTCTAAAAAATTAGGGCTGGGACATAAATTCCCATCTTAGTTATACAGATTAGTTCAAAATATAGCATGAAAGCTGACATTGTTAGTTTGAGAATTTTCAAGAAAATATTGAGGAGTTTTGTAAATAAATGTTTTTTGGTATTCCCTCCTGACATTAGCTTGTAAGAGTTCAATCAGGTTGCATGTACTGTTGAAATTGCCTATAGTTATCCAACAGTTTATAGCAATTGCTCAAACTGATTGTGAACAGTATTTCAATGTGATTAAGTCAAGACCAGATTTTACTGAATGAAAGCATTTTGAACTCAAAAGAACTGCTTGGGTTCTTAGAATTAATGACCCAAATTATTTCTAAAAAATGACAGCATCTGGATTTTACAATTAGTGTACAATTAGTTACAATTTTTAGGAGCATAACCAGATAAGCTGCTGTGGAAGTCTCCAGGAAGGTTTGAGTCTGCCAGCATTTTATTTAAAAATAAAAATTAAACTATAAAAAAGGAGTATTTACTGCTCCCAAGTAGAGCAGTTTTTCTTTCTGAGCCCTCAGTCTTCCAGAGGATAGAAACTCTTACAGACAGTTAAATTACTGACAACTGTATTTGGACCAGCCCTCGTACACATCTGCCCTACTGTCTGAATTGAGATGCACTGAATATGTTTGTGATTGAGCCTACTCTGAGTATTTGAGTTGCCACATAAACTCTTTCATCCTTTTTCCCAGCTATGTCCAGTGAATATAAGCTTGTACTGTTTGCAATGAGAAGCAAAGGAGGATTTAGGCTTATAGTCCTTTCTGCTCACCTCCTAACACATATCTATTCACAGTCCTGTTTAAAAATTAGGCACTCTTCGTCTTCACTAAAGAAAATGGAATCAAATGGCAACACAACAGCTCTTCTAGTTCACGTAGGCCATTTGGGTAAATGTTCTATTTGTTGCCTATTAATGAGTACCTAATAACCTTGAAAGAAATGCTAAGACTCCTGGGTTGCACCCAAGATAAAATCTCTTTTATTAAATTAATTCTATTCAAGGCTTCCTATGGAGTCCAAAGTAACATCTGAATGCTGTCAGTGTCCCTGGAAAGCATGAAGAGACAGCTTTAGAGGTACTCAGCAGCTCCGGTGCTTATTCATTACGTGATGATTCCCTACGAGTCTCTTACAGTGCTATTCTGGAAATATACACAAAAGGAAATTCTTCAGAAGAGGGAGTATAGATGCTGCTTACAGATTAAAATTAGGTTAAAAGCAGGTCAATATTTGAAAAATTTTAGCTTTTCAGAGAAGGTCTTTTAAACCAGTTCTTATCCCTTGATTAGTGAGGAAGAGGAGAAATTGAGAGAGAAGGATTTTTATTTTTGGATTCTGTTGTGAGAATTTATAATCTTCTGCAAAGGAAATAAGGATTATATCTGAAAGGCTTTTGGGTACTCAGGAGTAGAATTTCCCAGATTCATTGCATGTTTCACAGCTTTCTTCAAAAAGATTTAAATGGGGTTTACTTGTGGTTATTTTATTTTCAGGCAAAAATTAAGTACCTACATAGAGGACTCGCTATCTTTTCCTAAATGTATTTTGCAAAGCTATTAAATATATTTTCTTTTTTTTTTTTTTTTACAGTGCTTTTGTATCACTTGTCTGTTATTCCCATTACATTTTTTATTTGTCAGATGAAGGAACTTTGTAAACATTCATAAAATATTAAAGTAATTCAAGTGCTGTGCATGATAGGAAAATTATAGGCAGACACTCAAGTTGTCATTTCTTGTGACTGCCAATACGGCTTTTAAACTTGGAAGAAATCATGTATTCCATGATGATCTTTGTGCAGTCTGTAAACTGTCTTAATTTGTCACATCAGGGTCAATGGAAATGAATGGGTCCCCAGATGTCAAAGCCATTTAAAAGACTTTTTCTTGCTGCTACAGTGTCTTAATCTTGTCTTTTTATTAGTGGGAGTAAGTGGATTAATGTAAGCCACTTGCTGAATTAGACTCTGAGCTCATGCCTTGATCAAATTTGTCTTGGAATAGCTGTTTAGGCTGGAATGGACATTAAGGATCATTGAGCTCCAGACTCTGGGAGCGGGGGAAGGATTGTGCTCTTGGGCAAGATGCTGGGGCAGCCAGTGTCCCTTCTGGTTGGGAGGTGTGTGGTTATTTTCTCTGAGTGGTACTGAAAAAAATATATTTCTTCCTGAACATGGCTGACCTGCAGCATTTTACTTGGAAACAACAGAGGGGCAGCTTTGGTGAATTTGTTCTTTCACATAGTGCAGATTAAATGGAAGGGTCTTGCTTCTGTTCTGGCACTCAACTGCCTTTGGTCTAGATTTACTGCAAACAGACTCTGGAGATAGTTTTTTGGGGAACAGATGAGTTCTTAAGGCTCAGCCTTGTCACTATGTGCCCCCTGGGACTATGCGGCTCATAACGCTGATCGGTGCTAGCGATGCCGAGGGAGCAGTAAAGCAAGGAAAGAAGAATCAAGCTCTTCTATTTCAATTAAGATAATGGTTAGTAGATCAGGGGCTGTAACTGCTAAGTGTTGTTATTGCCCTAAGTGATCTACAGAGACTTTGGAGACTCATTTTCCTTCATTACAGAAGGAATGTACAGCTATGAAACTCTTCCTCTGAAACAGTTGTGCATATTGGGCTGTAGTGATGCTGCCTGCATTACTCCAGTTCCGTGCAGTGGAACATTCAACTGATCGATTCACTAACGCAAAGAACAAGGAGAATAAAGTGGTGAAAAGAAATGCATAGAATTGGTATAAAGTCAGGTGCATAAGGACTTTATAATACCTACATGTCCATTCTGCAGAGGACCTAAGTGCAAGAGTCTTCTTATCACTGAAGTTAACTATGAATGGCAAAATGTAAGCAGTATGGTAGAGATACAGCTGCTGTAGCATGGCACAGATTTAGCAAGTCAAGCAGGAGCCACATAGATCTACCCTAAAATGTACGGAGCTACTTCAAAGGAAAACCCCTCTGGACATCTTTTGTTGGAGAAGCTGTAGCAGAAATGCCTTGACTTCTGAGAAAAGTTTTGCTGAAGCTCATCAAATTGCAACAGAAAGCCAGTATCTGGTGACCATCCAAAGCCAGAAATCCATCAGGATAACATTTAGGAACTCAGGATAACAAAATTTGCCTTCTTACTCAAGACAGTAAACATCCATTTTCAACCTGTTAAATGTGGTCTATCTTGTTGGCATTCAGAGCTGAGACGTTGAAAAGCAGGTGATGATCTAGATTCCACTTTCTCTTAAGTATAATTAATAGCCCAGATTATGAAATTCAAGTCAGTTACAACTTTTCTTTTTTGACCTGTGCTTTTGGCTATATGTGAGTATTTGTTAGTGTCATCGTGTGTTCTGATATAAAAGGAGAAGAATCTGTGTAGTGTTGTGATGAGTATTAGCTAAACATATCCACATTTTTAAATGTAGGAGATTAACATGGAAATTAAAAAAAAAAAAAAGTGATACAAATATATTCCCTAGTTCTGATTGTAGTACTGAAAAGCATTTGCTTAGCAAGGGTACTTTTCATTAAGAAAAAAATCTTCAGATGCTTGTCTTCTTTCCAGCCACATGTTGTAACATGGATCCCTTGGTTGTAAATAAAAGTAGACTCTATATTACTGATCTCATCTATTTCTAGCTATAATAAAAAGAAAAGTCAAGGAATGGGCTGATACGCATATTGAGGTTAACTTACCAACAAATGGTTGAACATCACTTGCTAATGGAAAGTAGAGACTGGTTTTCTTTCTTTGATTCCATGTAAGTCTGCTTTTTTTTTTTTTTCCTCCCTTTCATTGAACTACTAATTCTTCCTCTCAAGACAGTGAAAATTTTCTAAGTTGTTTGGTAGACTTAATCAATACTCCAAGCCTTAATTTACAAATTTGGTGAAATTTTCATGTAAGAGGAAACTTCAGTGATGAGAAGTCTTTGACGATGAGAGCTATTATGATGAAGTGTTTGAAGACAGACTTTCTGGTGATTTTTGAAGTCATAGGAGAACAGAAATTACTAATTGCTAGGGAATTTCCCTTTAATCAGACTCTTAGCAGATCATTCAGCAGAAGTTTTGATATTACTAAAGCTATTGTGAAAGATGTAAATGTGTGCCCTGGTTGTCCCATTGCACAATAGGAAACTATTGCATTATTATATCTTTGCAAGAATTCCCTCAATTTTCCTCCTGACTGCCACACTGGATTCTTATCTTGACTGTTGATTATCATTTGCTTCCATGGTTGTTGATGTTCGCTTATGAGAGTTGCAGCAAAGTGGTTGGTTATGTACTTTTGATCTTGCTGTGGTGCTGCCTAGAAAATAAGAAGGCTTTGGACAGGAAAGTAAAACAGCTGAAACCACTGGTAAATAGTTTGATGTCTTCACCTTTCGTCTAAATGGTTCAGTAGTGTTTCTGAATTTAACTTGTCGATATGGGAGTATGTGGGGCATGGCTATTATTTACCTCTACATTCTCATAAAGAAGTTAACATCAGTATGGATTAAAACTCTTCAGAGGTGCTTCCCAATTGTGTTTTTATGCCCTTGATGTTAAAATAATAACAATTTAAAAATCTGTCAGAGTTAATTGCTTACAGTACTTCAAAACTGAACCTGAAACAAATGAGATTCCTGGAGTCCTTGATATGAATGGTGCTCCTTGTTTCACTTGCAAGATGGGCAGATTTTTTTTTGTTTTATATGGCAGGTCTCCAACCAAAGCTGTGTAGTGGAAGAAAATATTTTCTGAACTTATAGTCAAGTGTTGTAGATGCAGTTCTCTGGGAAATGTAGTGGGTGATAAATGTTTTTAAAGTGTAATAAAACCAACACTCAGCTCTGGTGTAATGTTTCAATTTTCAGATTGTTCTTAAATCTGAGCTAACCTGACATTTTCCTTGGAGTAATGTAACAGTTATTACTCCTATTTTACAGATGGGGAAGGTGTTAAAAACAAAACAAAACCAACTAAACATTGTTTGAAATTAGTAGTTTTAGCATTTGTGAAAATTGTATGCAAAATCACAGGTTTCTGGAATCAATGGAGTCTGATATCCATCTTGTTCATTGTGATTTCAAAAATATTTTAATAGAACTTAAAGCTATGACCTCTTTTACAATGGGAGATCTTGCACATGCTCAGAATTTCTTTACCAACCATTTGTTTTTGAATGTGCGCAAACATGTTTTCTCATCAGATTTGCTTACTAAGGCTTACCTTTCATGAGGGACTGCTCTTTGTAATTGAATTGGCTGTTCCTTAAAATATCACTGTCTAAGCACTGTACTGGCTGTTCCTTATCAGCGCTAAAAAGAAGAACTTGTATGTTTTAAATCCAAGTTTTCACTTTTTGGGTGCTTTTAAGCTTGTGATGAAAACTGAAAAAATAAAAGCTTTCAGCAGTAAATCAGAGCATTAGAAAAAAAATATTGCCCAAACCTCCCAGACAGGTCCTAATGGTGGGTTTCCATGTTGTGTTTGTTTTTTTTTTTAATTTGTTTTTATTTCACTGTAACATCACCATTCTCTGCTGCAAGACAGAATTTCCTGTCATCCCCAGTCTTCTCTTTGTGAAACTTATGAGAGCCAGGAACTTAACACAGACCACCTTCTTTCCCATAATGAAAAGTACCTTATGAGAAATCTAGAACTGAGAGCATCTCATCTTATCTTGAATTGGGCAGGTGACCTTCAGAAAAGTGGGGTAGCATTTTTGAAAACTACAGTTTTTCAAAACCAGAAGCATTTGCTGGAAATGTGTCTATCTCCTGGAAGGATTATTTTCCTAGAGTATAAAAAGAGAAACCTATTTACTGTAGAATAGCCAGCAGGTAGTCTACACTCATACGGACAAAATCTGTTGAAGAACATTTTAATTTTTAGTGAAACCTCTAAAAATGAGACAGCTGTAATGACAATGTCCCAGTCAAGGTCAGTAACCACAAAGAATTTTGACTTGGCAAACTCCAGATTGGATGACAATAAATGTGTACTTATTTCTAAGTTTGTAATATATTCTTACATTCATCCTGTCCAAGTTGGAAAGATTAGCCCTTTACTTCTTACAGCATAAAGATGGATATGCTGCATATATTTTACAGTTTTAATGCTGACTGTAAAGGTTATTTTCAAATGTGTAAATGTCTAATCTTTTAATGACTATAATTAATTGGTTTATTAGGTGAGCCAGAATTCTCTAATCTTTTGATTTATTAGGAATTTAAAGTAAAATAATTAGCCTTTTCTGTAGGAGAGCAATTCTTTCTTTGGTATTCAAAGGAATGCAAATGAACCAAAGTATCAGCAGCTCCTCTGATGCAATTATGGCCTCCAAGAACTTTTAACACATGTAGCTTCTAATATGAAAAACAATTCTGCATCGGATAGCAATATGGCAGAGACCATTCTTGAGAAGAAGCTTTCAGGGATGAACATATGATCTATATTGGACATACTGTTCTAGATCTTTTTCAGTTATAAGAAATAGTACAGAAGTCACCCATGCATGCACACTTAAAGATGGTCAAGTTGCAAAATCGGTATCTTAAAAGGTTAGGAAGTGTCAGTATGAAAGATTAATACTCTGTCTTTTTTGGCCACTTTGAACTTACACGGTCATGGTACTGACTTCAGTAACCTGGAAGTCTAGCTGATATTTTCATTTCCACATCACTTCTGTGTTTCAAGACCAGCAGCTTTCCTGTTGCTTTTTGTGTCCAGAGTTGACATCTGGCTGCAGAAAGAGCGACAGGAGAAAAAGTTGTTGCTTTAATCTTGGGTTAAACCCCTCTCATGTAAGAAGTATGCTCAGGAATTTCTTTTGTACTGCAGCAAATCTTTTGAATTAATGGGTGAATTGGTGAAGAGCACCAAAATGAATGTCTCCAGCAGACACAAAGTTCTTCCAAATCTGAACTGATTCAAAATCTGAATATAAGAGATCATCTCAGAAGAGAAAGATTTAAATAATGCAAAATTCTCCGTGGAACAGAAAGCCCAGCATCCCCAATTTAGTATAGTTCAAATTCAGGGCTGTGCAGAATTGCAGTCCTTGGAAATTGAGTTCTCCAACACATGGGTAGCTGTGGTTCAAAAGCAGTCACTTATGAGACTGGGTGCAAATGATCCAGCAAACAAACAGCCAGGCCTAAGTGCATGCTCCTATCACTCTGCCTTATTTCTACTGAAATTTTCTGAACGCTACATCAAAAAATGTACATTTTAATGAATGGTTATAGGCTAGCAAATTATTGAGGGAATTTCTTTCAACAAGTTATGTTCTTGTATAAATATTCTTGAGAATGAGTAAACCTTCTAAAGGGGAAGCTGTAAAGCAGAGTGAAAATTAGAAGCATTTTTTGCTTAGGTTTGAAGATTACTTTCTGTTTTTAGAAAGCAGGATTCAGTGTGTCCTAGGCTTTACACTTTAGCTGATGTCTATATAAATAAACAATAAAAATCAATATTTAAAAGCAAGGAAGCCTGCATTATTAATTAATTGATTTATTAATTATTCTTTCAGTTCAATGCTTAAGTAAACTGTGCTTTCAGCAGAAGGATATGGCAGAGCTAATCTCCAGGAATAATATAACTCAAAATGGGATTCATCATACCTTTTTATTGCTTTTTAAAAGCGAGCTGTTTCATCTGGTCTTGTTGCCTGGGGTTGGGGGGGGTGAGGGGGTGATTACACACCTTCATGTGCTGTAATCTCAAACTGGATCCAAAAGTTTCTTAATCTCTAGGCCTTAGAAGTCCCTTATTCACCTGGGTTGGAGTCAAGTGAAGTGTTTTGCACTTAGTGACTACAGTGGAAGCCTGTGGGAAATGTATGCCTTATGCAGGTGCTGTAGGCTGAAACCTGAATTTCTGTTCAGCAGTATTTAGCAAAGGAGCAGATGTGAATCATGAGGATAGCAGTAATGCACAATACTAAGTGCAGTCTTGTATGACTAGTTTCAAAGGCACAGAATTGTTCCTGATTCAAATGTGATTGCTAGTCAGCAGAATGTATGGTGAATGCTTTCAATGACATATATTGTACAACCTTCTCTCCATTTCTTCCTAACAGATTGCATGAACTCTTTAATAATGGGTGCAGGTGTATTCTTATTTGTAAAATAATAGCTCCAAATTCATCATTTCACTAAAAGCACATACATTTTCTGTGTGGCTCACTAGTCAGGAGGAGAGTGGGAAATAGGAATGTGACTTCAGCCTCATCTGATGACATTTTCTGTGAGTGCATAGGTGTGCTGGCAGCTGTCTGATCGTGTGCACCTGTAGCAGTTGTACAAATGGCAACCTCAGAGAGTATTTGTGAACCCTGACACAGCCCCACATGAAAAGAAGTGTGAAGGAGCCTGTGAGTTATTTAGGACAATTGCTTTTCCACAGGCATTGAGAGGGAAAGAAGGTTTTAAGGAGAGAAAGTCCATGGAAAGAGCAGGGTCTGACAGTTAGATCAGGGCATCAAGTGGAAGGAGGTCTAGATTGTACTGTACGAGTAACCAGAAAATCAATGGACCAGGATGGTATCAATATTGACATGAAGAAAGAATATGATGGGGTTTACTGTCATATAAGAGAAATTAAACTGCACAAGATTTGTACCCTGAAATAGTCTGATATATATGAAAAGTAGACTGAAAAAAATGCATCATCAGACAACTCAAAATACCTGGAGCAGACAGTTTTCTTCATTTCATTGAGTTATAGATTGGTTTAAGTTAGAAGGGACTTGAAAGGTCATCAAGCTCCAAACCCTGCCATGAGCTGGCTGCTACCCACCAGATGAATATACCCCATACAACCTGACCTTGAATGCCTCCAGAGATGGGACACTCAGTTTCTCTGGGCAAATTTGGCCCTGAAAAAAACTTACATTAGAAAGCATATCATCTATTTTGGATGAAGATCGAACCTTTTGTTAAAATAGTTGTATTGTTTCCAATTCTGTGACCTGCTGTAGTGTAGCAGCATTCTTCTCATGGAGACCAGTGATCAGACCATGCATCAGAAAGACTGTGACATCCACTAGATGGAGATGTGATACTGAGGTTCTTCTCTCTTCACACGCAATATTTCTCTTGTCCTGTAAAGAATTTGATAGGGAAAGAATTGCAGGGGAGTTGGACTAGATGACCTTCAGAGGTCTCTTCCAAATCTAAGGTTTCTATGATTCTAACAATAGATGGGTGACAAGGGTGTAAGTGGTGCCTTTTCCTAGTCTGTGTGTAAGAAGAGGTGAATTTTTGTAGTTAGTTGCGCTTAACGTGAACCCCGAAAAAGCTGTCTTGGATCTCTATCATGAATCAAATGGAACTTGACCTACTCTCTTTTTGTTCTTGTTTTCATTTGCCTTTGTCCTACTTACTCTCCTCTATGCTCCAAATCCACCCTCATCTTTGAGGTTAACTTAAAGAATTTCACATATATTAGTTCATTAAAAACTCCTGAGCAGCTCTTAGAATGTTACATAAAGAAGGCTAATCACTTGAAGATTAAAATGGTTTGCTTTATTTGTTTTAAATCTGAAATATGAAGTCTATCTGCTGGGAAACAAAGGGTATGTACTTAATAAAGCTTACAACAATGGTTATTTTTGCTCTGGTGTAGATGAAGATTATCTACTGTGCTTGTAGTAGACTCTACTGGTGGCAGTCTACACCCTCCTCCGTACTGCTTATTCTAGGTTTTCAATATCCATACAGTTAGCAAGTTTCCCCAGTATCTAAACATCCATTAATGTGGCATAAGTCAGATGTGAAGAATGGTTCATTTGTCTATTTTCTGTATGTATCTTTTATGATGTTAAAGTTTGTTGTCTCAGTCTCCTCCTCCCAAACTGAATTGGCCCCATGCTTTTCCTATAAATTTTGTCTTTGAGAGCTCCTGTTTTTCACTGTTATTCTGCTCCCTGTGATTCATGTATTCCTTGAGCTGTAATGCTCAAAGCATAGTGCTTTTTTAACAATCTGATTGGTTCAGAGTTGCGACGGAGGAGCTCTGTACTTAAATTTATTCTGTATGTTTCATTTTTTAAATGCTTTCAAAACAACTTATGCTTGTTTACAGTGTAATTCTCTAGAAACTATATGCTTTCTGTAGAGTAATTGCATAACCAGTGACATCCCAGATTTTATACAGCTGTGACCTTGTTGTGCCATTTCAACATATGAAGGCAACAAGAAAGATGGAGAAAGACTTTTGATCAGGATTTGCAGTTACAGTATGACAGGAAACGGGCTTTAAACAGAAAGATGGTTGATTTGAATTGGATATAAGGGAGAAATATCTTGTGGTGGTAATAACACTGGCACAAGCTGCCCAAAGCAGTCATGGATATCTCATCCCTGGAGGTGCTCAAGGCCAAGTTGGATGGGGCAGTGTGGTCTGGTGGGGTGTTTTCCTACCCAGGGCAAGGGGTTGGACAAGATGACCTTTGAGTGTCCCTTCCACCCCAAACCATTCTATGTTTCTATGATAGTATGATTATTCTGTAGTTTGCAGTTGTGCTCTGCATCCTTTCCTTTCTGCCCACTTTGCCAAGGAAAGAATTCTATTAATTCACTACACAAAGATGCAGCATCTTTATTATATCACGGTGTGAGCTCTTAAAAAAATAAGAGAATTAGGAAAATAGATCAATTTGCAATTAAGAAAAACCCCAAAATTCAATCTGGAAGAAACTGATTCAGTAATTAAAGTGTCCTAAAAATTTTATTCAAAAGGCAACGTTCTTCCCTCAACATTTATGCCACATGTTATTGCTGTAGATACCTTAGCATGACAGCTGTCATTCAGTTTTCAGTGGGACAAGAATCCTACGACTGAACGTGGTCTTCTGCAATCTCCACCTTCATTTCTGTCTGAATTCTCACTTGGTCGTATCCTTTTTCCTGGGTGATACTACTGCTTAAGGGAACAAATACAGCTTTATTCTTGGAGGTCCTAGGGTGCTCCATGGAGTCTGCTGGCGAGTAGTAGTTTCAATTACCATCCCTACAGTGCTCTCACAGGTGTCAATTAAAAATGATCCAAAAATATGTTGTACACAGCCTGAGAAATCTGGCAGCTGTGCTACGAAAAGTAGGAAGATTAGCCTTCTCCCATAATCATTTAGAAATCCCTGGTAACACAGCATTTTTAAAGAATGATGTGAATGGATATAAATAACATGTATTTTGTACATGTTTGAAAACATAGTAGTTAGGAGATGAAATTACATCTCTAAAATCCCTGTGAACTTTGTTTCACTTCCTCCCATCTCGGTAACATAAATCTTACTGAGGGGAGCTATTTGCAAACCCAAGCAGGGAATTTCAAGCCTATGTGAGCACCTCTTGCCCATCTTGCTGTGAATCAGTCAATACCACAGCAGCATGATGATGTTCTGCATCAAAAATTCTGCAGAAGCCTTATCAAGACCTACCAGGGAATGAAGTCATGAAGTGTTATTCTGAGTGCAAAGGCTGGCCACAGGTTTTGAGAGGGAGGTTGTTAATCTCAGCACTGTCACTGAGTGTGGTGCCCTGGGAAAGAAATAAGAAGCAATGTCACCTTGCATTTGTTTTTGTATCTGTGGCTGGGGAATGCAGTGTTTGCTTTTCTTCATACTGCTTCTGCCCTCCTCAACATATTTTCCACCAATATAGTGCAATAGATCAAGTTAATAACTGATAGTGCTGCTTTGTTTGACCAATGTTTTGGCACATACATTTTTTGTCCATATACATCTTTTGGGGTTCATGTTTTACAGATTATCCTCTAGAGCTTGGCTCCTAAGGCAGAAGAAAAACATTTGTATGGAATATTCAAAGCAGTTATGAATATTTAAAATCTGACTCTCCATTATCTTGTTGCAATGCAGTGTTCCCCTAAAATCTAGGCACTTCATAAAAGGCCTTCTGCAAGTGGAAATACCTGTAAAAATATGCAAAATTATATGCTATCTAGCACTGTGACTCTGGAATTTTAAGGAGGAGGGAATATTATGTTTTAAACTACAATGCATGGCTTATTCTGGCTTATGATGGTCAAGATATTGTCATCATCACTTTCAATAACATTCATCCCAGTCTTATGTGGTATCTGTATTTGTCAAGGCCATATATCTGACACAGCACGATTAGGGCAGAAATCAAGAGCATACTATGTCTCTTATCACTGCATCAGTGTGATGGGTAATTAAATGCTAATCAAGCCATCTCCTAGGGTTCTTGAGTATAGCTTACTGCTGCAGTCAACACGATGGATTCAAGCAGTAATTCTGCCTAATAAGATAAACTCCATGATATTTTTTCTCATTTCAATTCAAATGATAGAATTATCTCTGTTTGCTAATACAGTTCATAATGTTGTATGTAGGTAGCCTTAAGAGGGGAGGATATGACAGTAGGCCAAAGGAAAAAGAGAAAATAGTTGTTGATAGGGCAATGAAACATAGTTGGCACAACAAGGTGGGCAAAAAGCGATCTTAGAGCTCAACCTCTTCTGTAGAAGAAATGCAATATTTCCTGCTTGTCTCTTTTGAGAGAATCTTGCTCACTTGGAAAGCAAAAGTCCTGAACTTCCGTCTAACAATAAGTGTAAATCACCAGAGTAACTCTGGAGACTTTGTTAGGTGAGAATCTACTCTGTGATTGATGACTGATGGAGATGCCCAGGAAAGTTTGCATTGATTATCTTCTTGCCTTAGCTTCAGCTTGGATTTACAGCTCAAGAGCTGCCAGTCCCACCTTTTAGACGCCTTGAACTGTTCTCTAGAATTTCAAATGGAAACACGGAGCTAAACCCTTAACATTTGTTCTGGTCACATATTGTCTACAGGAGCTAGGGTGAAAACCACACAGCGTAGATTAATCATGGTCGAAAGTGAATTATTAAAAATCCAGAATTTTCTGTTCATTTACCCTCACTATTAAATTTTCTAGAGTTCTTCATAGACTATATTACCCCAGAAATACATTGTTATACTTAATCTTTTAAAAGCACCTACTACCTAAAAGTACCTACTATGGGATAAAGAATACAAAGAACATGGTTAGCATAGATTGCACCTGAAAATGATGAATTATTGAGGAAGTCCTTGGTTTTAATACTGAAGTTACTATATTAAGAAATGTTTTGTATGGCACTCTAGAGGGTTGGCATCCTAGATTCAAACTGCCAAGCATAAATAACAGTTCACATTGTCTGGCCAGGTAGCATTGGATGCTGACATCAGCGCCATATGTCACACTGGGAAGCCGGGCTCTCTTGTTTGGAGGCATGTAACAGGGAACAAGGACATTGGCTATGTCAGATTTTACTGCTGTAGTTGTGAAATTTGGGATGTGTATTGAAGCAGCCCTTCTCCATTGCTGTGCTGGCTCTGGGCAGCTTTGTGTGGTGGCTGCAAGTGACTGAGTATTCTCATGTCCCTCCTGGCTTTCACCTTTACTGAGAAAGATATTATGATGCACCTCTGTCTTATTTCAACAAATTTAGCACTCCTATCTCAAATAAATTTCTTTTCCCCCTTCTTTTTCAGTGCTCCTCTGATTCTGCAGTACAGTTGATTTTCTGCACTTACAAAGCAATGAGTGGTCTCTTAATGGACAGTAATAAAACTTGACCCATAGATGATTCTTTTTCAGAAATAGTTATTATATTTTAATGTGGAAGGAAATGATCATATAGAAAACAATATTTTTTTCTCAAAATGAGAAGAAAGGAAAATAAAGAGAAAGGAGGAATGGGAAGAAAACAAGACTTTTCTTGCTTATTCTGCTCCCCATGACCTGACAGGAATTTATGTGCAATATAAAGTAAAAGAAAAGTTCCCATGAAGTTGTATATTGTCTTCCTCTTGAGGGAATAATAATTGTAAACTGCAAAACCTGGATCTAGTTTACTGTTGTAAATGGATTGTATATATGAATAGCTTTTGGAGGTAAGTGTTGAAACTACTGCTTAGAAGGTGTTTATTTTATATTGCTTTTGCATTCAGGGCAATCATTCTCCACTTGTTTGCGATTTTTATTAAATATGACGCCAACTCATATTTTATGAGAAATGCTTATGCAAAGTAATCTGTTTGATTCAGTATCTCAATGCTTACCTAATGAATAAATATTGCATATGATTAATCTTCTATTTTACTGTGCCAAGCATTTTAAAAAAGAATAGAACCAGAGTGGGCAGCTTCATGCTATGCAATAAGCCGCAAATGAATAGAAGCTTTGATCAAAGGTAGTTGAACTTACAGTTCATGTTTGCTTTGCAATGTTTTCTTTTAAGACTAAATTATGTTTTTCAAGTAATTCTTATATTTTTTTCTTCTTCACAACTAAACCGAAATGCCTAACTTTTTGTTCTTATGATTTAAGAATTTGAACTCTGTGATTGGATGGAGTCTGCAGTTTGATTCCATCATGTGATTGTGTTTGTTTCTTATTGCTTAATGATATAGTTAAAGCCATGCGATGAATCTTTACATTTTTTGTTCACAACTGAAGGACGTGATATTTGTTCATGATACTGCCATGCAAATTTTACATTTGTCTCTACAGGTTCCTTTGGGAATGAGTTCCACAATTTAATTATGAATTGTATGAAAAATAATTCCTATTAATTTTATTAATCTGTCTTTCTGATTATCTTATTTCAGGCTGTCTATTTCTTGGGCAGTAATACATACAATTGCAAATAATTATTTGCAATTTTTCTACCTGTTCAGTGCCAAGCTATATCCTTTTCTTCCCTCTCTGTAATTCCTATAGTCTATAATTTTGAATGTGTGGTTATGGTTTTGTTTTTTTTGTTGTTTTTTTTTTTTCTTTTCCCCCTAAATGCATTACTTTGTATTCATTGGTATTTAAATTCAATTGCAATCTTATAATGCTGTCATTCAGAATTGTGAGGTCCTTTTGTGAGTCCTTAAAATCAACACAGAACTGACAATTCTGAATAACTCTGTGTTATTTACTCGCATTTCCACACCACTTATGAATATGCTGAGTAGAACAAACTCTGGGGCGGATCCTTGAGGGCTTCTCTGGCAACTTTTCTTCACTCTGAGTTATCTGCTATACTTCTTGTTTCTTTAATTCTAAGTGCATATTGATCTGTAAGGAGTTTATCTTCTTGTCTGACTACCAATATTCTCTTGAAGCTTTTGGGAAGCGATTCTATCCAAAACTTTTAAAAATCTTAAGTAGTGTGTATTGACTCAATAATATTTTCTTTGTTTTTTGCTGACTTCTTCCAAGCCTCTAACAAAAGATGCATGAACCACATTGGCTCTTCCTCGTGTATATAGTCGACCTGGTCTATATAATAATTTTCCACATTATTTGGTGCAGGAGTCAGCTCGCTGATTCACTGCTCCAGTCTTTGATGGCCTCAGTCACATTTGTCATCAACTGCTGCCATGCTTTGGTGGATCTTTTTCTCAAGTATAGCCCAATAAAGCACAGCTCTGAGATGGGAAACCCCCAGCTTTCCTCCTTGCAGACTACCATCTCATGGGGTCCATTCAGCTTTTCTGCAATGACTGTTACTTTCTGGACTACCACTTCTTTCAGTCTCAAACGTATCTGAAGCTTTTCTCAATTCACCGATTTGATATTAAATCACAGTTATGACCACAGCACTTCTCAAAAAGAATGTTAAGATGTAAATGTATATTAGAAATACTTTATTGGCTGTTCCAGTGTCAATTGGGCAGAAGATAAATTATTTATTTACCAAAGGAGAATGGAATGTAGAATTGACACGAGGCTTAGTTTAGGTCCGACCTTGGTATTTGTTCCTTTTAAATGGAGAAGTTCTGTTTAAATGAAATGCAATTGGAAATCACTTTTTATACAAAAGTGTAAATAACGTAGAATGTGACAGACCATTAGACTTTGACACAGACTCTTCGTGGTACTCAAAATGTAAATTCATTGCCTTCCAAGTCATAGATTTCTCCTGCAGGTGGGTTCTGTTTGGTTGATCTGTTCTTGCCTGATTTCACATATTTTGTTCTTTCTTATGCATGATTCTGTTTTCCAGCTGAGTGATAATATAAAATTACTCTGATAAAAAACATCAGAGAAACTGACTTAAAATATCCACTGTTGAATCTCTTGGGAAGATTGAAGCTTTTAAAAAGGAGCTCCCAGCCAGTTTTACTGATATGCTGTGTGTCTGAATTCTCATCCACCTGTGCTATAATTACTATCTTATCATAGGATCATAGAATGGCTTGGGTTGGAAGAGACCTTAAAGACCATTACGTTCCAACCCCCTGCAATGAACAGAATTGCCACCTGCCAGATCAGGCTGCCCAAGGGCCTTGAACACCTCCAGGGAAGGAGCATCCACAGCTTTTCCAGATAGCCTTTGCCAGTGTCTCACCACCCTCAAGTAAAAAATTTCCATGCAACATCTAAATTTTTCTTGTTTATTTATACAGCAAATCATAAGAAATGTCATGTACACAAACATAAATGCAGTAACATAAAACATAAACACGGTAATATCACTTCCTCTCATTTACACGCCTCATTTATAATGGTTTTTACTCAAAACTTGAGTTCAACACTTAAGATCAACACCAGAAAACAACTTGGATGCCCCTGCATGTTAGTTGCTTTGCCAAGAATAGCTGCTTGAGATTTAAGGGCCCTGATGATTTGGTTATTTATGGCACTAGGAGACATCTGGATTAGATGCTGGGAAGTCCAAAATTAGCAGGGTTCTTCAGGAAACCATTGAGACCACAAAGGAGTGCTGCCAGATAGGTACAATGGAGAGGCAGTCATCAAAAAAGGACACAATGCCTTGAAAGCCATCTAACAAATCAAACCAAAGTTCAGATCTTTGGTAAATTAAGAAATTGGAGCTTTTTTATTATCAAAGCTCTCATTTGTATGGAATTGTAGAATTGCAGAATGGTTTGAGTTGGAAGGAACCTTTAAAGTTCATCTTGTCCAACTACGCTGTGATGAGCAGGGTCATCTGCTAAATCAGATTGCTCAGAGCCCCATTCAGCCTGTTCTTTCCACTAGCTTGAAGTCTGTCTTGTGCAACATAGAAATAAATTGTTTAAAAGACAGGCTTGTACAAATGGACTTGAGAAGCAACATTCTTTATATCCAAAAAGACGCATATTAATCATTACATAGCAGTACTTTCATCTGATTGGTAGAGGCCCTGGAGCAAACCATGGAGCCCTCTCCACCCTTCCCATAATGGTCTGTTGTCACAGCTCTTGTAGACAAAAACTTCCTATGAACAATTTTGATTTCCTTCTGTTCCCTACGTAATGGCTGACTGGCGAGCATTTCTAGAGTCCACATCTCTAATCCTCTTCTGGAAAGCTAAATGAGCTATCTGAGAGACAGGCAGAAGCTGGAGTTACTTACCTGTCTCATCCATCAGCACAAGGGCCCTTTCTGTCTTTCACTCTTCTATTAGTTCTACAAAAATCTTTGTATAAAGTTATGGGTTCTATGGCTCTTCTATAAATTGTCCTGACAAGAAATCAATAAAGACTAAATCCTAATAAATTAGGATTCCACAACTGATTTCAAAAAAAAAAACCAAATCAGTCAGGTACTTGGATGTATTTACCTCTAAGCACCTGATCAGTCTTACTTCAGTCAGCACTCTGCTGCCTTAGCTCCAGGCATGTCAGTAGTTCGAGTAAAGCTGGCTTGATGAAATAAGTATATTTGCACGATAAACCATGATTAACTTTGTGCTTTCCTGAGTACAGTCCTAACTAGAAAAAGATGATGACTTGTTTTGTTTTTTAATTCCTATGTGTGTCATAGGACCTTTAGGTGTGCCTAAAGAGCATCAGTGCAGTACCCCCACCTTTGGGTCAGTACTCCGCTCAGCTCTGCAGTGCAGCATACAGTTCCTGCATGGCTAAGGAGAGCAGTCCAATGTTTGTTAAAGCAACACAGTCAGCTCTCCTGGGCTGCGCAGTGGCAGAGTTCTGCCTTGAGGAACAGTCAGTTGAGTCCCCCAGAATATCAGCTGTTTGTAATGGAAATGTTGATGGCATATCTGTGGCCACAATAATGGAGGAACCAGGAAAGGGAGTCCCTTTATTGGTTTAAAAGTAAAAACAGAGGCACATTCATGTCTGTAATCAGTCCAGGACAGGAATTTGGTCCTTGTTATCTGTGGATCCAAATATAATGTGTTTTTAATTGCCTTTTCAATGCATCTAGCAATTAAGGCAAAATTATATCTCTTCTTTTGAAAAATGCATGAGCTTTACAATTAGAAGTAATTGTCCTTGTTAGTTGAAAGTGCAGCTTTGTTTTCTGTTGATTGTATATATATATTTTTAAAGGATTCCAAAGGGTTTTGAAATCCCATTAAAGGGCAAATGCTATCGGGTGTTTTTGCTGCAGCCACAAAGAACGTACTGGAGGGTTGGCTGGTGTTGCTTTTTAATCCCCATGTTTATTCAGCTTAAAGTTAGCGATGTTTAAATATGCTAAGTTGTGCTAGACCATAACTTTCACTCTAGACACCTCTTTCTCTTATCAGTCAGTATCACATCCTTGTTTCTTTGTGCAGGGCCATTGCTGCGTTGTGTACATGTACTATTCCAAGCAAAACAGTGCCAAGGCCCTGTATGCTGCCATTTCTTAAAAGCAAATGTACTGCATGAAGGAGAAGACACCTGGAGACTGCAAAAAGTTTTGGGAGGCCCAGAACAAATATTGGACAGAGGTCAGCAAAGCTGGATCAGGCAACAAGCCAAAACAGGTATGGCACATATGCACTGTGAATGGTACCTCATGTCACAGAATCACAGAATCACAGAATGACCCAGGTTGGAAGGGACCTCAAGGATCATGTAGCTCCAACCCCCCTGCCTAGCAGGGCCAAAGTTGTATGAGATTTATTGACCAAGCTGTTTTTCAGACATCCAGTGTATAAGGAGGCATTTGATCTCTTGCACCCATGTCACCTGTTGGGAATGATTAAACTGAAGGAAACAGAAAAAATAGTGAGACCAGATGTTGGCCAAAAACACTTCATGTATGGGAATACCAGGCTAGACTTTGCATGTGCTTGGTATAAAAGATACACCAGTATGACAGCTGCAGTGCAGAAACTGGGGCACCTTCATCATCCAGGTTACTCTGCTTAGCAGTGATTGCCAGAATCAATCTTCAGTGCATGCAGTCAAGCCTCACTGCTGTGCAATGATCCTGCACAAGCCCCTTAGAGTCCCTATTCACCCTTCAGCAGAGGTGGAGCATGATTTATGCAAAAAGTCTTCTTTCATCTTTTTTTTTTTTTTGTCCATGGCATTGCAAAAGGAATCAAATGTACTTAACCAGGCTTTTCTTCCTAAAACTCTTCACCTTATTCTTCATTTCACCTTTAAATTACTAAGTGCTGTGTTGCACAGAGCAATTCTGAAGACAAAGAATCACAGAATGGCCAGGGTTAGAAGGGACCTCAAAGATCATGAATCTCCAATCCCCCTGTCACATGAAGGGCCATCAACCTCCCCATTTAATGCTAGACCAGGCTGCCCAGGGCCCCATCCAACCTGGCCTTGAACACCTCCAGGGACGGGGCATCCACAGCCTCTCTGGGCAGCCTGTGCCAGCACCTCACCACTCTCTCTGTAAAGAACTTCCCTTGACATCCCACCTCAATCTTCCCTCCCTCAACTCAAAACCATTTCCCCTTGTCCTGCAGTTATCTCCTCTTTCAAAGAGTTGATTCTAGGCAACTGCATCATTTTACACTGCTTGACAAAGTGATCTCGCATGACCTCCCAGCAGCAACCTGCTCACTCGCTTTAAGTGCAGTGTAATTGCTGAATATCTGACTCACCTCTCTGTTGTTCAAGTGCACTTTTATGCCTACATTTTTAGGTATGACTTTAAAATACAGTGCTGAACACTGTCTGTTCATGTTTCCTTATTGCTGTACTGTTCTTGTGAGGATGTCTGTCAATCAAACGGATGCTCAACCTTTTCTTCTCAGAAGAGAAAATAACGTGGGACAATGTTCATTGGTCTGTGAGAACTGAGTTCTTGAAAACCACATGCTTCTGTGTTCTTGTTTGAGTGTAATTAGATTTAATGTGAGAATGTTTTGGTTCCTTCTCCCCAAACACAGCAAACATTTGATTTGTGAATATTTAAGGAGTGGCAGTCAGAGTGCAGTTCCGCTTTCGAGTTGTTCCGTGCTTCTCTGACAGGGAACAGTGTATTCATGGCAGAATTCTGGAGGATCCAGGCCTGCTGTGGCTGGTTAGATGAAGCAGTTTTCCATCGGAGATACCACCCAGGTAAAATGCATCTGCCTAAGGGCTTACCCCAGAGGGTCCTGAGTGCCTTATGAAAGTCAAATAAAGAAGATCCAACTCCAGTGGTCTGCCATAAACACTGGGAATGTTGAGTCCCTTCTAGCAGAATGCTTTTAAATAGCAGAGCTTGCCTTGTTTCATAAATCATTTTTGATCTTGTTTTCTTTAGCTTTCCTTCCTTGTATAAATATAACTTGATACCTCAAGCCAGAAGCCAGCTTTGGAAGAAAGTGTTTGCACAAGGTGGTGTTTGCATTAAAAATTATTGAAGTTAGATGAGAATCTGGAGTGAAGCTACTTTGCTACCTGCTATGTCTTAAATGATATCTCAGATGAATTTATAGTAGCTCATTCTTATGTTCTATAATTCATTCGGATTTTTAATTCTCCTTCAAGAAACTTTCTGCCTACAGTGATGTGCATTTTTTACCTTATTTTTTTCTCCTCAAGTTGGTAAGTGAGGAGAGGGCATACTTGGGGCATAGACTAGAAATTACTATGTCTGTATGTAATTCAGCCATGAGAAATACAATGTGACTCAGTGTAGACACTGCAGTGTGGACTGACTGAAGTTACTCAGACAAGTGTTGTGAATATAATACAAGGTATGATTTCTTCCTTCCTAAGATATGCATCCAAAATAAATCAGCTGCATCATTTTTCTCTCTGTCTGTTAGGACAGTAGCTAAGGGAGTACAGTTCAGCTTTACTGTGTTATGTCTATAATATAGATGTCTAAAGTTGGCGGAGATAACACTCTTCACTACCTATGTCTCATTGGAAGGTCCCATGTAATCAATATTTACAAGATTATGTCCAGACATCATCTTGGCTCTTGTTAGGACTCTGTCTCTTGTGGTTTTATGTTTGGTAATAGCATATGACAGTTCCAGAAACTACAGCATAGCTGCTGGTGGGAAAGTTTTATATGGATGCTCATTCTCCAGCTTGCAAGTCAGAAGAAAATTCTTGAGTTTTCATTCAGTCTGAACAGCTGTAGCTCACTCTTAGGATGACAAAAGCACAGATTAATGGGTCTGTGCTCACTTTTGCTAGGAGAGCACAATGTGCTGTAGAAATTAGTTTACTTTGTCACTACAACAATGCCATGGGGCAGCTTTGAGTACTGAAGAACAGCTGTGAACTCATCTCACTGTGAGGATAGGTGGCAGACATGGCTGGGAGAGATGACAAGGGAGTTTCCATTTCCAGAGTGGCATCACTTCAATTTTTCTTTACTTGAGTAGGACTCAGCTGTTAATCTTGAAAAAAAACATAAAAAACCTATCTTGTGCTTATTCATGGTTTAAATTGTTTTCAGAGCCAGTTGCTTATTATGTATTACTTAACACTTTAGCATGTATTTTAAATCCTTCTATGCTTTCAGGTAAACACTAATCAAGTTGGGCAGATGGCATGGAGAGAACAGGAACAGTATGTCCCAAAAGGGGCAGTTGTCAGTGATCAAATGGGATCTTAGAAGAAGGACTTGAATAAGCACAGATTTATTTCATTGTAGTACAAACAGCTGCTGAGGTCTATGAGCACCAATGCCTCTTCATGCACTGATGGGAGCTAGGTGCAATGGTAGTGGAAAGTTGTTTTTTCAGGTAAAAGAACTGTAATTTTCATCTAGGTTTGGCTTTCCTTGCCAGAAGACAGAGAAGACTATCCTGAATGTGGGAAACAAATGGAAACAAATGCCAAAAATAAGATTAAATAGCAGAACCTTCAAATTCACATCTTACATACTCAGTAGCTTTCATTAGTGTTTTCCATCCTTTCATACTTCTTTGGCTTCCAGCAGCAGATAGTGCTGCTGTACTTCACTGCTGTTCTGTGATCTCTTCCCTTACTGGAATAGGCTTTTTAATGATTTCTGAATACATGATTGTAATGATCACAGCACAGTCCAAGGTGAGGAAGTACATCTGAGCTGAATGATCGATGATTTAGCTAATCATGACCTGAATCACATTAAGCATTTTCAGAACAAAAATCAGCGTGGCTCCAGACAAGGGTATTTTCTTGTTAGGAAGGAAGTGTTTAATCTAGAATTTGACTGTCTTGTTTCATTGGTTTGAGACTGCTCACTAAGTGCAGTAACATAACAGCAAGACATAAAATGCTTTCTGTTGACAGACATTCCACTTTTCTGTCATTTGACAGTGCTGTAGGGCTTCCCAAGCACCACATCGGAGTGAATTAATGAGCAGCTATTCTCTGTGCTCATTATGCTAAATTAGCATTTTACCCATACTATGGTTATTTTGTTTGCAGAGAACAGGAGGGATGGTCCCAGATTTCAGGCAGCACTACAGAGCTGGAAAATCAAGCAGTTATCAGACATCACCAGTGATCTCCCTTATTAATGACTCACAATTTCTGTGGGCAGTTTGTTTTTTTTTTTTTTCCATAGGATTGAAGGTGTTTGGGATGAATTTCTTTGTAGATGGACAGGAAAAGTACGTAAAACTGTTTTACAGATAGGGATGGAAACATCACTGTTCTTGTGCCTTTCTCAGAAGGGTCATGGAGGCTAAAAATGTACGTCCATTTCTTTTTAAACTATTTGTTTGGCAAAGCTGCTTCTTGCCTACATTCTTACTCATTCCCATTTTCTTTTATTCTTGGAACTTCTCCCACTCTGTCCCTCTGCCATTGCCTTTCTCTGTTTCTTTTATCTGTTCTAAACATCTGTTATTTTGTTTTTCTCTATTTATTTCCTCCTTCTACTTTATAAGATCAGTTAAAATCTTCCCTCCATCCTATCTTCTCTGACAGCAACTCTTTCAGGCTTTCCATCTCTTAACCAACCTGTTTCTCCACATTTTGTTCTTGATGTAATCATCAAAATGATGTATGATGTGGACAAGTTTTACCATAGTACTCCCCTGTAGTGTGTATATGTGCATGGAAAGTTAGGCAAGGTAGAAATATAAATGCTGAAATCACACACTTTTTTTATTATGTTATTGTAGCAATAACTTTAATAATTTTTTAGACAGTATCACAAGATCAAAGAATGGCTTGGGTCATAAGAGACCTTACAGATAATCTTGTTCCAACTCTGTGTTCTTTTTGTGTGTAACGTGAGAAAAGAAGTTAATAACAGAGGTTCCTTACAGAGATTGCCTTTTACCTCACTCCACCCTTACCAGAAGCATCATCTGAAAATTCAACACATGGTTATTTTTAATCACAAATTCGTGAGGTCATTACTGTCATGTCCCAAAGCATAAGTAACCTTGTTATAATATAAAATCTGGCAAGTTATCAATTAAAAAAAGACTTCTTTTTTTTTTAAATAAATGTACTTACTATGTTGTATGTTGAAGCTCTAAAGATTCTGCATGTTTTTTCTCTTATGTGTGCACGCTGATCAGCAATGAGCAGACCCTATATTGTCCAGAGTACTGGAAAACCATAGAACCTCAGAACATTAAGGCTGAAAAAGACCTCTAAGATCATCTAATCCAACCATCCACTTACCACCAATACTGCCCACTAAACCATGTTGCTGAGTACCACATCTACACATTTCTTGAACACCTCATGAGACAGTGACTCCTTCATGGTGGAGTGGCCAAGTGATGTGTTAATAATGGTGGCATGCCATTAACAATTTTCAAATTGTTAAATTTCTAAATTAGTCAAAATTAGTCAAAGATTTTGAAATATGCCTCGGGAATAAATCTGTATATAAAAAAGATATTTAAGCATTCAGCCTCTGCTAACATCAATGAAATTCCAAAGGTATTCTTGAAAGCAAAGGCATCAGATTATATGAATGCGTTTTATTGCCACTTGAACATAAAAGCAAATCATTGAGATGTTTATGCTAGCACGTTTCTTTCAGCAGAAATAGCACTGACACGTAAAAGTACATGTGTGTGCCCACACTAACATGCACACATGCAGCTCCACGCATGCATGTGGGGAGAGAGAAATTTTGGAGCAAATTCAGGGAGTAGTTAAATTTTGTCTGCCACACTGTCCACGTGTATTAAAAGTGCGATAAAGATGCAAAGACATAAATGAGCACAACACCCGGTGCAGTCAGAACTGACAGGCTGAGATCTCCGGAATGCGTAATGTCTTCCCTTTCTCTTTAGAGCTTTTTTCCAAAGTAGCAGTGAGCATAATTTATTGTCCTAGCAAGAAATAAATTGTTTTCTGAGAACAGCACTGGGCTTCTGCCTGCATATTTCATGCAGCTGTGATTATGGAAAAAAAAAGGTTTTAGAAAATGAGCCATCCCCAATTGCATCCTTGTTATGAATACATTTGCTTCCATTTCCCTGTTTGGTTACAACTACAGAGACATTTTGTGTTCAATTTTAATTTATTCATTTCAGTTAATGTTTATTTTTAAATCAAAACGAATATGTTACAAGGAAGTACATCCTTTTAAATGAGGTTCTTTACCCAGTGTTTAGGTATCTTTTAGTTATTTGTTTTCTTCCTCAGCACTGAGTTTTCCCCCAAAGCTCTTCGATTGAGGTCAAGTCTTTGAGGGGAGAATCATCACTGCTGGATTTCTTTAACAAAAGATACAGTGGCTACACTTACATCAGGAACAGCCAAAGTGCTTTCCAGTTGTGTCTAAAGATCTTGCTTTCTATGATTCCCTGACAAAAGTTCACAAAATAGTAGAAATTTCTGAACAAGTGCTGTGCAAGCAGAGGAAATGTGAAATGATGCATTAGAGATGTACTCTGCTCTGACACACTGTATATAATCTATGAAATTCCAATTGTTCAGAAAGCTTACAGAGCTAAGCCTTGACAACCTTGTTCAAGAAAGACAGTCCATGCTCAGGAAAATATCTGGATAAGTGCTCACGTTATCTTCTGTGCGAACTGAGTGGAGCCTCATTGTGCTCTTTTTTTTAATACTTTGCAATGTCTGACTACAAATATTAGATCCAGAAAGACCACAAAGACGATCAGAAAGATGTAAGTACTTGGGATTTCTTCTTACTTCTGATAGAGCAGAATGGGGTGATAACATCTTTACACCTATCAGTCAAACACATGGCAAATTCAATCCTTCCCATCAGCAGAACTAGCTACTACAGAAAATACTGGAAATACCAATTACATCAGTTGTTATTAAAAAAAAAATCCACAACTGTAATTCTTATTAAAAAAGGAGTTGGAGCAATGCCCACCTACCTACCTACTAACCTCGTATCGTTACTTGTTCTCCTTTCTCATGATATTGATTCTATGATTCTCTGTATGTGCGTCTACACTATACAACAAGGTAGGAGCTGCTACTGAAATATATTTCAGATATGAGGTTTGAATGTAAATGAGGGTAAAATTATGCCTTTTGTCTGTCCCATGTGGAGGCGAGATTCAAAGAGATGCGTGTCTGGACAGGCTGGAGAGCTGGGCTGAAGCCAGGGGGATGAGGTTCAACAAGACCAAATGCCGAATCCTGCACTTTGGCCACAACAACCCCAGGCAGCGCTATAGGCTTGGGGCGGAGTGGCTGGAGGACTGTGTGGAGGAAACGGACCTGGGGGTGTTGATTGATGCTCGGCTGAACATGAGCCGACAGTGTGCCCGGGTGGCCAAGAAGGCTAACGGCATCCTGGCTTGCATCAAAAACAGTGTTACTAGCAGGAATAGGGAGGTAATTGTCCCCCTGTACTCTGCACTGGTGAGGCCGCACCTCGAGTACTGTGTTCAGTTTTGGGCCCCTCACTGCAAGAAAGACATTGAGGCCCTGGAACGTGTTCAGAGGAGGGCTACGAAGCTGGTGAGGGGCCTGGAGCACAGGCCTTATGAGGAGCGGCTGAAGGAGCTGGGATTGTTCAGCCTGGAGAAGAGGAGGCTCAGGGGAGACCTTATAGCTCTCTATAACTTCCTGAAGGGAGGTTGTGGTGAGCTAGGGGTCGGCCTTTTCTCTCTTGTAGACAGTGATAGAACTAGAGGCAATGGTTTCAAACTGCACCAGGGGAGATTCAGGCTGGACATTAGGAAATATTACTTCTCGGAAAGGGTGGTCAGGCACTGGAATGCACTGCCCAAGGAGGTGGTGGAGTCACCGAACATGGATGTGTTCAAGAGACGTTTGGATGTTGTGTAGAGGGATAGGATTTAGCTGGGGAGTATTGGTGATGGTTGGGCTGGATGATCTTTTAGGTCTTTTCCAACCTTGATTATTCTGTGATTCTGTGATTCTGTGTGATGATACATGTGTTGTTTCAATGCACGAAACTCTTCCTTTCAGGTCACAGTGGCAAGGATCAGAAGTTCAGCTTACAGCTCGTATTTGCTGTAAAATTCTCTCCTCTGGTCAATAAAACTATTACAACAGTTATTACTACAGAGATGAAACGCTGCTGAAGAACTAGGACATTCTTACCTCTCTAGGACAGCTTTAGGCATGTTCAGTTCTGCAATTACCTGCATCTGTAACTGCTGCTTAGGAATGTTAGAAATCTATTTAATCCCTCATCCCCTTTTTAGTCTAACAAATGGGTTGTGCCATTTACATATATACTCTGCAGCTACTGATGCTTTCTGGTAAGATGTGTGTAATTTACCCCTTATTGCTAAACATGGACTCAAATGAGGTCTTCCCTTCTACCTAGTAAGATTTTCGTAACAGTGCCCTATGGTGGGTAATTTAGACCTGAAAATGGGTATAACTTTGGATGTTTTACTAATGGATTGGGTATTTTGTGACAGTAACAGATTCAAGAAACTTTTCTTAGGATGCAGCCAATAAGGAATGCATCAAATACATCCTTTTTACTATCCCTTAACAGTGGTGAGTCTTGGGGCCTTGCAAATCAATTCTTAATAAAAGAAAAACCCGTGGTATGGAATCCAGCTACACTCCTAATCTGTGTTCTTAATAGAGTTCATATAAAACTTTCATTATCTAGAGGGATGTTCAGAAAAGCACAACAAATCAAACTCTCATTCCTGACAACCACAAAGCCATTCATACCTCACTCTGCCTGGACAAATTAGGGCATATAGTAAATGGTCTTCTTGCAAGAGCTTCCCAGAGGAACATCTCCACAATAGCAACATGACTTTTCTTCAGTACTCTTGCATCCAGAGAAGTCATCAACATGAGTGTAAAAGATTATTTTAGTGCCTCTTACAGTAAGAACTGAGGAAGCTGTGTCTGTGCCAGGTAAGTAAACAAACAATTAATCGTTGTTTGATACATAATGAAAATTAGAACAGACTGAACTTGGGACTTAGAGGATGCTATTTTTGGGTCTGAGAAGTAACTATCTTCAAACTCTTAAACAGAAAATAAAAACCCTTTATTTCATTAGGAATGCTCTGCTGTCTCAAGAGTTTTGTTTGGGTTTTACTATGAATGCCAGAGAGGAAAGCTGTGCTGAGAAAGGCATAAAAAGAATCATGTTCTGTCTAGTTGTGGCACTTAAAGAATCTGTTCTATTTTTGAGCTGAACATTTGATTCATCACAAATATAAGGAAAATGCGATTACAAGGTGTGTGCTTCTGGCATCATATTTTGTACAGCATACAGCCATATTTTTGGGGAAATGTTACGAGGAGGGTCCATTCGTGTTCCACATACTGGTTTTTCCTCCTTGGAAATATTCTTTGATGATAAAAGTGTTTAAAAATCCATTACAACTGGTACATTGGGTTGCTTTGAATTGGAGTGTGGGAAAATGCAGCATAAGCAATTTTCTATTTCAGATGCAATTCATACTGAAACACTCTGCTGAAGCATAATTTACACTGCAGACACATTGGAACAAATAACGTGTAAGTGCTTTGTTTTAAAATATCGGTGTGGATGAGAATGTATTATTCAAGAGAGCTCCTTGGGATAGTTCTGGAATAGAAAATAATGTATGCAGATGGTCTTATATACATATGTAAGTGAGGAACTTGAAGAAGCAGTAGCAAATGAGACCCAGCTGTGATTCCATCAGGTGCTCTACAGGGATGCTTTCTAACTTGCAGTTTATTTTCCCTTCCTCTTATTTTCCTTAATTTATTCTTTTCTCTGCCCACCCTATTTGACTTTCACTTGCATCTCCCTTCTTAGACATCCTTGATAAGAGTTTGATTGTTACTCAACCTGCTTATGCTATTATTTCTCCAGTTTGATGTTACTGAATTTGAGCTCTTCATCCTCACCACTTCTTCAGTGGTGAGAAGGAAGATATCTTTATCTAAAGGAAGGTCCATCAGGATGCTCAGAGGGCTGGAGCACCTCTCCTATGGAGACAGGATGAAAGCTGAGTTTCCAGTACATAAAGGAGGCAACAGAAAAAATGGGGGAAAGACCCTTGGTCAAGGAGTGTGATTGTCTCCCTCCATGGAAGTGTTCATAGCTGAGTTGGATGGGATCCTGGGCAACCTGATCTACTCGGAGGTTCCATGTCAAGGGATTAGAACTAGATGGCCTTGATCCCTTCCAACCCAAACTATTCTGTGGTTCTATGATATGGCATTAAAAGAAGCTGGGATTTATTTTTGCAATCACAAGCATCACCAATGGTGCTAGTGAACTGTCAGGTCTCACGTGAGCTTAACTTACTCTTGGCTGGCATGAGTAAAGTACAAATTTGCCTGAGAGAGAGTTGTTATGAGAGACCGAAAACCCTGTAGACAAGGGGTCAATACTGCAATTTTTACTGATAACTGAGGAACTTGTGTTAGCCTTTCTTCTGGTATGTGCATAAAAGCTGGCGTGGATTAAAATACTGGAGAAAAAGTCTATAGGCAACACCACAGATAGCAGAGAGCATATTTAATTTCTGCCCCTGAGAGAGCTGGTCATGGGATGGACATTTCAAAGCAAGAATTAATAAAGGTGCCACATTATTTCAACTTATTGGTGTGCATTGCTGCACATTTTACTTTCATCTGTTTAAGCCAAATAATATGTACTCCAGGTGACATTTTATACAAAAAAAATAACCAGATCAGGTTAAGAGATGTCTTTAATACTAAAAATGTACATTAGTGGCTTTAGTAGGTATAGAATGAGCTGTTGAAGTGAATGCTCTTTACACATACTTCAATTTAGTGTATTCTGTAGAATTTTTTTGATGCGTGGATATTATTTGTCTTTGAGCAATAGTCATGAAAGCTCACACTACAGCAATAGCATGTAGACCACGCATTTCAGCTCTCTAAATGCATTCTGCTGCAGCAGGTGGAATAGCAGCTTAGTTTTAAAATGGAGCAGAAATACAAAAGAACCAGAAGCTTTTTTTCTTTTTAAGAAGGGGTACTGACAGTAATTATGGAAGCCCTCATGACAGCAAGATCAAACACTTGGAACCTTCTTTCATTACAACTTTTATCACCATGAGACAAAAATACCAATTCATTCTTTAAAATATCAGGGCTTAAATTTTCAGAACAACCAGGTATTTCAGGCATCCCAGTTTACAGTTTCCCTTTTTTTTTTTTTTAACTATACTTCTGAGTGCTGTTTTTGCAGATAGACCCTTCAGAAATCAAACCTCCAATGAGGTTTAAATTGGATGTGTATAATCCCTTCTTATCAGTGAATAATTCAGGTCTAGATGACTTTAATGTAAATACTTACCATTTATCCATATCAGCGTCAGTTAATATTAGAGAAACAGTTTGAAATACAATCACTTTTCATTAATGTTTTATGTGTATGTGAAAGGAAAGAATAAACTATTCATAACATCCAGATTGGACAGGACACAGAGTGATGGGGGTTAGTCCTATGGTTTATCTTAGCTATGAAGAGCAGCTTTCTAGAAGTAAGATAGCACTAAAATAGTTTAGTGTTGAGCTTGAGCAATCTATTATTTGAGATTTTTGTGAAAAGCTTAGGAATAGGAACAGGAATAGCTTAGGAATCAGTAACAGCTAATCTAGTTTTGCAGAAGAGTGACTATGTGAGTTTACATTGTTTTTTCAGCTTCAATTTCGATAATTCCATGTGTGTGTATGTTGTACATTATGGTATATATATATTCTTAACATCGTGTATATGATTTAATACATGTAAATGATTTTATTTTCTTGTATATATATATTGCACATATATATTGCTCATAGACCAACACATACTGGCAGTTTAGAGGCATGGCCTGCTTGAAGAGTAGTTTCATGTTTGGATTTCTAATTTTTCACACCGTGGAATGAAAAGCTGATCAGGCTAAAAATAATTGCTGTATTTGCAAGGTAGGCAAGAGCACAGGAAATGCAAAGGTTTTGCTAAACAATTCATTCTTCCTTTTTAGCTCCAGGAAAAGTCTGCAATGGGGCCACAAGGTGGCAGATGAGCTGCAAAGATTACGGATTAATAGCCGTAAAATAGAAAATAGACTGTAAATGACAATTAAAAAGAAAAAAAAAGGCATAAATTATTGAGTGTTGTGCTTTTGAGTACTTTAAAAACAAACAAACAACAACAACAACAACAAAAACGCAACCCAGATAATATGTTTCCTATCACATAACAAAGTAAATCAAGCATCAGCTCCCTTGACCATGTTATTGCAGCAGGTTGGGGATTTAATTGTATTCAGCAGTAGCTAAATCAACCACGGTCAGTTTTTCTATAGGCTTCTTATCTCGGGCATTGTTCGAATGAATTTGCTATGACTGACATTTAATTAATATCCAAGCTGAATCTGTTCAAGTATGAATTAATTTTTATTTAATGTTTTGGTACTGTAGAGAAGAACAAGAATTTCCCTTAGACTGGAGCACAGCATCTACAATGTATGTTTGTCCTGGAGCCCACACCTGCCTATAAATACCTTTGCATATCTACTGCATGTAGAAGAAATTACAAAAATTTGGCAGTACCTACTTTCCACAGCATAGAACTGATAATCAGAAAAGGCAAATCCATATCCTAGTTGTGGTCTGAGAGTTTCATCCTATGTTTTGTAGAGTCAGTTTCCATTTGATGGCTCAACACAATTTTTTTTTTTTTTTTTTTTGAGTTTGTTCTGCATGACTTGCAATTAAGCTCAACAAATCCTCCTAAACTGCTATTTCTTCCTTCTTGTGTTGGACTAAATTACAGACACTGTCCAAGCCATTCCCAGGCATCAACCAGACAGGAAACATCCACACTAAGCTCTAGTTCATAGAATCATAGAACACAGAATCAGTAAGGTTGGAAAAGACTGCTAAGATCATTTAGTCCAACCATCAAACCATCCCACCATGCCCACTAAATCATGTCCCTCAGTGCCACATCTCCAGAGTTATTATAGAAGGGTAGGAATTGGGACTCTACCACCTGCCCAGGCAGGCCGTTCCAATGCATTACCACTCTTTCTGAGAAGAACTTTTTCCTAACCTCTAACTTGAACTTCTCCTTGTGCAACTTAAAGCCATTAACTCTTGTCATACCATCCATTGCCTCTTGTCCTATTGACATGTTCATCTCATCTTTTTCCAAACTACACAAGCCTCACTCTGCACCATGAACACATTTAAGGGAAAAGAGGAAGCTTCCAGAATATTTTTTGCTGCTTTAAATTATTGCTCCAGTTTTCAGGTGCTATAAAAGCTCCATCCCTTATAGATCTCCATCAGTACCTGCCTGGTTGGTGTCATCTGTTTGTGCCACACCAGATCGGTTCAGCCTCAGGGAGGGAAGGCTAATAAACCTGAGCATCCGTGGAGCAGGGAATACCTCATTTATCCTGTCCTCCTGAGACTACCGTGTTGAACTCCTTGATTTGTGGGTCCTTATTAACTTGGTTGCTTCAAAGTAGACTTGAGTTTTCTTTCAGTTTCTCAGAGGCTGAGCTGATCCTGTTCTTGTAAGATCCATTTAAGCGCAGAGTAGCTTTTGGACAGTGACAGCCCCTCACTAGCAGTGATAAATCCAGTCTGAATGAAGACATGCTGCTTGCTAATGGAAACAGTAATAATGGTTCTATTGCTTTGAATTGTACTGAGTAATTAAATGACAATTTATTCTTTGTGTTTTGAATTCATTCCTATCACTCTTCAGCTTGTTTTGTTTTGTTGTTGTTGATTTTCCTTATATTTGCTATTAGAAGAATATACACCGAAGTCCTTTTAAAACATAATGCAGAAATAAATGCTCTGCCTGTGGTCTTGTGAAAGGCATTGTAATTATAATTCAGTCAATATTAATTACATATTCTTGTTTAGTTATCCGTAAATTCCATATCTTCTGTTCACTAGTTCTCTTTTTATTACAACAGTATCTCATAAGCTACTGTCGTATATTCCAGAAGGACTCTGTTACAGTAGAAGGAGGTGACTGAAAAACCATTTCTGTCAGTGTTTTTTAAAATGTTTGTCCTGTTTCTGTTCTTTTCTTGCTTCATAGTCCTAAGTACAGGAACAGCCAAGTTTTCACAGGAGAGAAATTTTCACGGTGCTTTTTGTTTTTGATTGTTTATGGTGGTTAATCATAATAAATTATTATCATTTCATGATTAAATTATTCAGATTTCAGTAAAGTCAAGAATGCTTTTACTCTGCATGTGTTTCAAAAGGTGAGTATGAATTTGTAGCTTATATGCAATCTGCAAATCCAGCCTTTACAGTAAGAGAAGGAAGAAGAAATTTTTATTATGAAATGCACATTCCTAGAGTATCAAACTGAAAAATGAGAATGATAAATTCCTGTTCCCATTATGATGTGAGCATCCATAGCTTTGTCTGGTTTTGGAGGAGTCAAAGGCATTTCATATATCCCAGATGTGGGCATCAAATCAGTTTAATGGTTCCTTGCCAGACTGGCACAGCTGGAAGTGCTGATTTTCTCTAAATACTGCAGTGCTTACAACAATGAAGTAAAATAATTTGATTCAAGTAGTATTTAGCTATTCTTCTCCTTTGTACTTCCTGATTTATCTTGGTTAGCTATTCCTGTCCTTAAACAGCAGCTTCAACAGTTTCATCTCTCCAAAGAATGTGGTTTTAACCATTATCACAAAGCTTACAAAAACTACCTGCTCCTTTTTGATCAACTCTTTTGATATTACTCTTCAAAAATTAAGATATTAGGATGAGTCATTTTCTGTGGATGTTTCAAGTGAGCTGAAATCCCAATCACACAGTAACTGTGAGAAAAGATGGTAAAACTGTGTATATGGCAATAGGATATTGTATAGTCAGATTTTTTTTTAATTTTATGAGTCAGTGATGCTAAATCAACATCACAATGGCAGTATCAATCTTTCTGCATATTTCTAGTTACAATACTATGATTAGCTATAATATTATGCCACTATTACTGTAATGCTATGATTATGAGTTATTATGCTGTGATGTATTTATTTGCCGGGTCAGAAAAAGAAAGAGAAGGTACCCCTAGAAGACTAAATCAAAATCCTTATGACTTTGAAGACTATGTGCTTTCTGCATGGATCAGATTTAAACAAACCATTTATAATTTAAAATGAGTATGTGTGAGTTTTTCCTCAGAGTCCTTCCTGGGGGATCTCAGGTATTTCGTATACTTATTATAAAGTTCTAATGTGGTTGTCCACTTGAGAACTGAAGTAGATACGTACTGGCTTGACAACAGCTGAACATTATCTTCCTTTTACAACCTATTGTATTTTAGCTACACATCAGAGTAAATGGATATAGTGCTTTGAAGAGAAGTTCTTAGTCATCTCTTAGTAATTGTGGCAGTAAACATGCTGAAGATGACATGACTGCTAAGACTGGGTAAGAAATGCATTCCTACAAAGACCAAAATAGGAATGAAAGCATGAATGCAGAAGTCTGTGGAAGGAATAGCATATTGCAGCCTTGGAAACTATTACAAGTGGAGCTTCAAAGAGAGCAAAGTGAAGGAGATGACGGGTTGGGAATTTTTTTTACACTTATTACAGAAACATGTATGCACAAGAGTCCAACAATAAGAAACATTTCTTGACAAAAACTCACATTTATCTTTCCTGTAAGGAACATTGAAGTGGATATGTATGAACTATCTTAGCAGATGAAAGATTGCCAGAGTTGATTAGCTCAACTTAACAGGCAATATGAAGGTTTTGAAAGAGTCTTGAAATTAATTTTATGTCCTTCAGTTATGTTATTTCTGTTTCTTTGAGTGAGGAAATACAAAAAGGGCCTTCCACAGACGTAAGATAGTTATTCTTTCTCTCTTTTCTGTGGATATTTCCTTTTTGCAGTCAACGTTCCACTGAGGTAGGAACTAAAAAATCTCTGCACAGTGACTCAAAAAGTCTTTGCACAACACTAATAAAATGTCATCAGCAGCTGAATCTGTAGCAAACTACTTTTTCCTTTTCAAATTCTACTTATATTACAAACTAAAAATGCCTGTCTGTTGAAAATACATCCATTTAGTGGTGATGTTCTTATACAAAGCTTTGTTATCTTTTTTTCCCCCTCCAATATTTTCATCTAATTCATTCCTTTGGCCAAAACCTCCTCAGGAAGCTTTGTTTATCTGTGTATTTCCTCCAGTAGAAATATAGGCAAAGAGTTACAATATTCTTTATTCCAGCATAGCTGGCCACTCTTCAAAATGCAGTAATACCACTTGTAATAGACATCTACAGCAGGAATCTTACTCTGGAACGATTGCTAGGTAAAGATGCCAATAGATAGAGTGTTCAGTTGCAACTGTTCTAAGGAATTAAACATGCCTGGGAACAGCACTATGTTCAAGCAGCACCAAAAAAGCCATGCCAGTAATTGCCAAATTCTCCTTCTCTCCAAAGCAATCTACTAGGAATGGCAAACTGCCCATGAAGCTTGTGAGATACGTTGGCCAAATCTGCTCTTGGAAGGACTCTGCTTGCTAGCATTTCAAACCATTTCAGAGGCTGGGAGTCATTGCCTGGCACCTTTTTTTTGTTTGTTTGTTATTATTTTAGTAGTATAGATACAGCTTCTACAATAACCAGAGTTACACATGGATTTTGATATAACAATTATCAGTACTCAACAATCTGCTTCTACCAATAAAGCTTAAAGAAATATGTACCAGTTACATACAATACCAGAAAAATCAAGATTTTAGCATCTTTGAGGATGGACTTAGAGGAAGAACCCATAATTCAGTAACTCAGGAACTAGATTGTTCTTTTAAATACCATTCTTTTTAGACAAATGCTTCTGAAAGCCAAAATATTCACTTAACTTTTCAGCTGCCTCAATAACCTGCTATGACTTCCCTTCAGCCATCATGGCTATTGGTGGGAACTGAATCCATGAACTTCAGTATCAAAAGAGGAAAACTTTATTACCTCAGCCAAAAAGCACATCTTTTATCTGTAAGAAACCAGCGGACTATTGCAGACTCTGGGGCTAGCTGTTAGATGAAAGCATGATTATACACTGAGCCAGTGTATTATTACACTTTCACTTCCTCTGCTGAAAGGTCTATTATCTCTCAGTGAACATGATCTAATGTCTGTTGAAGTCAGCATGAGCTTTTCATTGAGTTTAATTGACTTTGAATCACGATCTAAATGTGAAGCCTCCTTTTACCAGCTAGAATTAAACAGAGTATGAGAAATATGAAGAGATCTTTAAATATATCTACACATTTATCTCTCTCTATATATACACTATAGCATCTTGATATTTATCTGTCTTCCACATAAACACAGGCTTGAACATACCTAGAATAGCTGTCTGAAGGGGATAATACAATAGTGCAGGAATCTGGTCTACATTTAATCTAGGGGATATAAAGAGCAATTTAGGTACAACTGACAGAAAGATGAAGAGGCTTTGTGGGTGAATGGAAAAGAGGAGTAAGAGTTCTCAAAAATAACTTTTCCTAAGGGAAACTGATAAGCTGTTTCATGGTGTGTAGTTTTCCTCTTGCTACTCTGAATAACTCGACTATCTTAGTTCTGATTAATACATTTTTAGTATGTTAATTATTTTTTTAATTAAAACTGTCACGTTGCCCAAAACCCCATCCAGAATGGCTTTAACACTTCCAGGGATAGGGCATCCAAAATTCCTCTGCACAACCCATTCCAGTGACTCATCACGCTCATACTCAAGAATTTCTTCCAAAGTAAAGAATTTCTCCAACAAGGTAGAAGATTTTCTAATGTATTTATTTCTTGAAAACTCCAGGCTATTGGTATATATTCTCACATCTACTTATTGATGAGCAACTAAGACTCTAAAAGGTATTGTTCATACTATAGTTCTTCATAAATCATGGATTTCCTCATTTTCTGCCAGCGATACAAGGGCACAATAACAAATCTTGTTGTGACAGCCAAAGCTTCCATTTACACAAGCGAAAATTGCTCCTGTTAGAAAGCGGGTAAAGATATTATTCCTGCAAATTGTGGTTGATTACCACAAAGAGCCTACACAAATGGAACTGCAGTAGAGCAGCTATAGCGATAGATGGATCGGTTTAAATCTGTAGTATAGACAAGTACAGACTATAAATCAGTAAACATTCTCAGTAGACTAGCTATTTCAGCCACAATTATTTATTGTAGTGAAGATTAACATACATTTGATGGGTATATAAAAGGCAATAGAATATAGCAACTGAGAGAGCATTACCTGGCATAGAGCTGGGATCAAATTATCCTTTGTACCTAACTCAGAAATACTGACACAATTGGAATTTGGCATAGTTTGTCACTGCCAACAGAGAAATCACCTGGCCAGTATTGTGCTGTCTGTAAATATACTACCATAAATCAGTTACTTATAGACTTTTACAGAGAAAAAATGTATTTTAATAATAACACAATGCTGATAACTTTGAGCTATTGTATCCAAAACCCTTTGCAGAGAGCAGTCGTTTCTTTCAAGGATTTTGGGTCAGGTTTTTTAAATTTCCCTATCTTCTCCTTCATCTTCTAATCAGCTGGCATCAACAATTACTATGCATGTTACAGGAAATCATAGAATGATTAAGGTTGGGAAAGACCATTAAGATCGTCTAATCCAAGCATCAAACCATCCCCACCATACCTACTAAGTCACGTCTCTCAGTGCCACATTTCCATGGTTCTGAACACCTCCAGGGACGGTGACTCCACCGCCTCCCTGGGCAGCCTGTGTCAATGCCTCATCACTCTTTCTGAGAAATTTTCCCTCATCTCCAACCTGAAGCTCCCCTGGTGCAACTTAAAGCCATTACCTCCTGTCCAGTACTGTATTATTAGTCTATAAATCACACTTTGATCAATCAAACCTGGAAACTCAAAGCAGAGTTTTGGACTGTGACATGGGTAACACCAAAGCTGTGAATGAACACTGGTCTTTTGTGAATAGTATCAAATTTCTTCTACATGGAACCAACCTCTGAATTAAAACTTATCCAGTAACAGTGCAGCACCCCTAAAGAGCTGTTTGACAGGAAGTGAGGATAAAAGGAAGGGAAATATAATTTAAAGAAAAAGTAATTTTTTTTGACATTGCCATTTTTGTCTACTTAGCAAGGGTGATCACAGTCTTACCCAATTTTCATTTGACCTAATGACCTCAGTTTCCTTAATACCAGTGGAGACAAGTAGGCACAGCTAAGGCATGACTCATCCCCTAAAAGCAGACAACAACCAGACGAAACTCCCAGATGAGCTTATCTCTTTCCAGTGATTATATAGCTCACATATAAGTGCTCACATTACAGATATATAATGTTAGGAGGGATGAAGCCTCCTATAAAGTCACTGCACTAAATGCAGAAGAGTACTTTCTATTTCTCCATCCACCAAGCACTAAAGGAGCCAATCAATTACATGCCTCAATCTTGACCAAGGAATACTTCCTGATATGCTGGTTCAGGCACAAGTCCCAGAACAGCAGTAAAAACTCTCAGTAATATTATGGGGGAAATACGTAATAATCATTTATGTACCTTACTGTCTTTGGGCTGGTGTCTGATTTCTACTCAGTTGTAGATGATCAGCATTTTACAGCCTGGAAATTCAATGTCAGCATTGAGACCTATCATAAAAACTTTGAAATATAACTGATGTTAAAGAATGTTTCATTTTATTCATCGATTGTGTCAGTTTATGTGATAAAGAAGGTTAATTTCAGTGTCCTGTTAACTCTTCTGGGTTAAATTAGTTTTTAGTAGCTTAGAGGATTATGTTTCCACATAAACTTTTATTGGCTACAACATGCTTATCAAGTAGGGTCTGGTTTTCTGGACTTTATTTTGATCTTGTTAAGTGATATAATTTTATTAGATTGTTTGATCTTGTCAAAGTGCAGCTGTTAATCTGTGCTTTTCCACGAGATCTTCTTTATTCTGAAAAATCAGGTCTGACATTATGACCAAACTGCTAGTCTTAGTAAAAATCATCTTGCCCTTTCATATAATAGAAAAACTTCTCATACCTTCCAGAACCCCAGATGTTTTCTAGAGGGCTCTCATTTATTGGATACCTGAATGAAGGTCTTGGTGAGCTGGGGGTAGCCATATTACATTGTCTCTATGAGTTGTTTCAGGTTCACTGCTCACCAGCCCTGTACTTTATTTTTTTTAAGAGATTACTTAGGTTTCAGATATTCTTGCTTTAATTACATCTATAAAATGTACCACTATCATGATTTCTCTGCAGCTGTGAAAATACAGGGGTTAATTCAGATCATTTTAAACAAGACTCACAACAGATGATAGCTATCATTTTGGTTTTGGTTTTGTTTTTTTCTTTGTTAGGTTAACAGCTGAATTGAGATAAGTGCAGTAAACAGTGGCAATAACAGGGAGATAACTTCCATTTTGTGTTCCAGTTCCTATGCAGTTTCTTTTATGTTTAATCTAGTTGCATACTTCCCGAATCTCAGAGATTTACTAGATATTCTTTCTGTCTTTGTTTATGCAAAGACAAAAATAATCCACTGCAGAAAAACAGATATTTATTCTTTATAAATAGGAAGTCTGTTTATTTTTCTCAGGTTCTTGCTATTCTTTGCTACACGGTGTAGAAATATGCTACCAATCTATGCAGAAAATCAGGGAATGCAAATCAACAAGGAAGATGAAAAAGAAGCTGTTGTTGGACTGATCCGTTCTTTCAGCTTCTGTAACTGGACATTACAAAAATTCCTGTTAATTTTTACACCACCAAGGGTATAACACAGCTAAATCTTTGCCACTGTATACATACACTACGTATATATACATACACTATATGCATGTGTAGCTTATAAGAAGAAAGCAATGTTCAAAATATACAAAGGGATTAAAAGATAAAGTTGAGAGACTGCTGTCCTGAATAGGATTAGAATCAAAGGAGATAATGAGGTCATACTAAGGACACTTTAAAACTGTTCATTACTTCCTACTTATTGCAGACCTCAAAGTACACCCAAAGGGGGCTGTTAGTGGGTAGGAAGCCAATCCACGTCGTCATCAAGTTATAATTTTGTCCTTTGCACTGGCCACGCACTGTAAATCCCCAAAGCGACTGCAACTATATAGAAGATTCATAGCAGTTGGAGGTTTTAATTTTGTTAAACTTATGTTGTCATTTCAGCAGCCAGGATGTAAATAGACAGACTTTCTAGATTGCTCCTCAAATGAATCAACTGTTTTCCCTATCACTCTTTTTTTTTTTTTTTTAATGATATCAAAATTCCCTATGTATACATGGCTGTTTTGCATTCACTATTTGTGGAAGATCATGTTAGGCAATTTCAGATGAAATAATGTGCTCCAAAATGATAAAACTACGAGTGTCAAATTAATGACTGCACTTAAACCACTCTCATAATGTTAACACAAGCTAATATGTGGAGGCAATGGAGAAATTACAGCTTTGGGATATCACCTCCCTGCTCCAGGTCTACTTCATATTTATCCCCTGCCTGGAGAGCAGCACTACCCCAGTGCAGCAAAACCCTTCTGCATGGCACTGGGTACAAAGACAAACCCTGCACAGCTCAGTGCACGTTAAGCTAAGTGAAGCACCGGGCTCACAAAATGACAGTGATCCTCTTAATTTGGTTCATTTAGAGTTGTGCACACTTGGGTCCACTGCATACCTGGGGCAGTGACTGATTTGGGCTGTTTACAGCTCATGGATTGGTAGGGTGGGTGAAAGACTGTGGTGTTCAGCTGCAATACCCCAGCAGTGTGCACTCTTCTGCCAGGATACCCGCAAATACATCAACACATACCATCTCTTCCTCTCAGAATAGACACAAAAGCCGACCATTAGCCCATAGGCTCTTGCACCCCCTGTGTCACATACTTTGTGTGCTTAAAATGCTCTTTGCTGATAGAATTGGCTCTATAAGAAAAAATCACCTGCTCAGTGACATTGTTTCTCCTGCAAATATATTACTCTTGTCTTCAACAGTTCTTTCTCCTCAAGGAGCTGCGCAGGATGAGATCTTTGAGCTGAAAATCAGGATAGTGCAAAACAGAGTTTAGCAAACTGAAATATTCCGCAGTACAGAAGCCATATTAACAGCAGTTGACGATTAGAGCTATTAAAGCCTGATTGTTAATTGGATTGTTACAAATGAAACACATGGAGCATTAAAAGGACATCAAACTTGGTGGTTTGCAATAGGGACAGCAGGCTTTGGCAAAGACAGATTATTCATTAAGGCCATATGATGACGATAAGTAGTAGTCGTTAACACCAAATTTCACTCTAATGGGAGGCTCTTTGGTGCCTGGCTAATTTCCCTTTTCATCTTCTTGAGCTGCTTTAATGGTTTTTTTCTTTTTTGTGTTTTCTTTGGATTTATCACTGTCAGCTGCATACACTCTTGCCCCAACAGTCTCCTTATGGGTTTCCTGCTTGCCTGCTTTGTGCAGCCATTTCTTCACCAAGTCACTGACGAACACCAGGGACACATTAGTCCTTTTTAGCACAGAGGGAACGCTCCAATGCACATGAGAGCCCCCTACTACTCTTTATTATCCTGCTTGCTTTTCTTTTCTGTTCCACTGAGTTGTTCCTGGGCTTCCTGCAGTTATCCCTCTTATTGACAAAGCCACAGATCCACCCCTAGAAATACCCATGGTTCTGCACCAAGACTGCTTCTTTCCTCAGTTAGCCAATGTAGATCAGAAGCCAAAATGACAGTGTAATACCAGCATAAACAAAATCAGGATCAAAACCTCTGTAAAGAGATCCTCAGTAAAGAGTCCCCCTCGCACCAATCTCAAAGAACCCAAGCTACGTTCCCTCATTTTGTATATTTGACGAACTCCTTATACATCATTTAGCAATGAGAAAATTACCCCAATCGTTTTCATCAAGCATCTGTTGTGCCTGTTGTTATTGCTTAACTACTTTATCCATACTCCTAGAACATACACTAGCTTCAGTTTTGGCCATGTATTCTCTTCACAAAGTGTATGTCTTTAAATGTTGTATTAGATCATTTTCTCTGCTCATCCTTTTCCCTATGAATACCACAGGTATCTCGTGTAGACCTTCATTAATTCGCTGATGGACAGCAGGCAGACTAATCATCGGTGTTGTATTTAATTGCTTATCAGTCACACTCTCAAGCTTTCCAGCCTTTGAGCTGCATATCTACTGTTATTAACACTGCCCCTTTTTAGGCCACTCCAGCTTTTGTTTAGCCCTTTCCTGGGTAGAGAAGAACTCAAATGATCTTTTAAGGGCACTGAGGGAAGAGGGAAAGGAAGCTGTATTTCAGATTTGTCCCAAATGGGATAGGGGCGTCCAAGGCCGATGGCAAAACTGTTTTAGCTTGAGCTGCCCCTCTTCAGCAGTTTATGCTATGCTTTATATCCAAAGTTACCAGAACATTGTATGGATGGAATCCTGTGCAGAATCAATGCAGATAGCATTGTGAACAAAGCAGTCCCTTAGAAATGTTTGAGCAATTTATAGGAAGTTAAATAAACAGATACTGCTCAGGAAGAATAGGTAGTCAGTTTATCATGCAGTTTGCTTGCTTGACAAATTAAGCTGAGTAAATTCATATGGACACTCTGTCATGCAGTTGCTGCAGCTGTGTGAGTTTAGCCAATGGTGCCTTTCAGGGGCAAGCCTGTACCTGACACCTGATGTAAAAACAACATCCAGCTTCACACAGACCTCGATTCTGCAGCTGATAATTTGAGCGGAAAATTTTTCTCATGAGGAAACTCTCTGAAAGTAAGATTTCCCAGGCTGGACAGGATCAATTGAAGCCAGGTAGGAATATTTGTGATATGGCGGTTGGTGCTCTGCGTGGAGAGAAATGGCTTTGATAACAGACTTGCTAAAGTCTGAGCAGAGCGTCTCTCAGATGAATGCATTCTGTCAATTCAAAATGATAATTCTCAACTGTTTGGCTTGAATTTTGGGTAATGGAAATGATATATTATTCCTCCTTCCTGCTCATAGTAATCTTTGGTTGTTGAAAAAACGGCTTTCAACAGGAGCAATCAATCTTTGCAATGCTTTAATCGTTGTAAACTCTGAAGTCTGATGTTAGTAATTACTTGCAATTATTTCTTATAGCTGGTCTTTCTAACCCCAAGAAAACACTGATGTCATTGTGTTTGCTCCTCGTTAGGCAGATGATATCCTGTAAAACTTCCTTAGCAAAATTAATTGCTCCATCTTGTATTGATCTGTTTGGCTCATGTAATCGATTTACCTTTTATTGCTGATTGGCTGATGTTTGCAATACAAGCTGATGGATAAATCCTTTTCTTGTGGACAGTATCACAAGAGAAATTGCCCACCAACATCTTTTTCTTTGCAGTAGAAGTTTTACTGATACAGAGAGGAGATCTGTCACAATGAATAAAAGGCCAAGGTAATTTTTGGCTGGGAAAACACATTTTGTAATAACTCTTGACAGTTGAAAGTGTTTTCTCTGGTCATGGGAAGACTGTTATCCATGGAAAATACCTAAACTTCTCTTGTAAATTTAACAGAATCATCTAACACACTAAACTTGTCATGGAGGCTGGGTGATGGACAATGAATGTAGACTGATATAGGATTGGAAGCTCCTCACTTTTCTGTGAAATTAGCAAGTTTAATGCCTTTTCTTGAGCATAGTCAAATTAATAATGAGTTACGTATTTTATAAGGGATAGAAACAATTGAGTGTTGGAGACCTGTGGCTACTGCATTGCTCTGAGCTTTTTCCAAGTTATCTGAGTGAAGTAAATGGGATGAGAACCAAGCCATTCACCCAGGACGTGCCAAGGCAGCTCTTCTTAATCTAAATACATCATATACCAGACTAGGATGCCTTCAGTCTGTTACTTACTATAGTACTATATGATTCATTTGTAGATCATCATAAATATGAGGGGATTTCTAGTCTAGTCTGATGGCATTTCGCTCCAGTTGTATTGCCAGTAGTATGAAGGAGGGTGTGGATGCCAGGACATTCCCTGGTGGTTTTCAGAACGTGGGCCTCTCATTCATAGGAAATATATGTATGAGCTATGGCTCATAACCATGACTAGAATGATCAGAATTGGATCCTTTGATTCCTTTCTGTGGTTCTGTTCTATTTTTCTACTCTGCTGTTGCTTTCAGTCAGAAAGTACAGAAAAATATTAATTTGTCTGTAGCAAACCACATATTCTTATGTTCTTATTAAACAATCTCCCATGCCTCAGTTGCCTCACATTGCATATCCCATCTCTAATTGCTAGGCACAACCTTCAATCACTTTGTGCAGAAAGCTGAAAAATGACTAAGAGCATCTTTTAATAACTTTGCTAAAATGTTCAAAAATGGGAAAAGTGCTACTTTATTGTGTCGAGCAGCTGGTACTCATTCCAACAGGATTTACTGAAAAACATTGTTGCTTCTGGCTTTAGGATGAGTCATAATTGGTCCCAAGAGGACAGCTCTCCGGACAGAACGTAATTATGATAAGTATTTTGGAAAATTTAATTATTCTGCCTCTGGGAACTTATAGCCTTTAGAAGAGATCAGCTTCTTACCAGATTTATTTTGGAGTAGTGATTTCTAGTGGGACAAATAGTGTTTAACTCTTATCATAAAACAACCTTAATTTCAGTCTCATTAAATAAAATTAATCTAGGGAAATATTCCTTATTCCGAATGACACTGGTGCGTGGGCCAAGATCCAGGTCCTCATTGGTGTAAAACTGTACATATTGATATCTGACACTCATTAATTTTGATGGAATTATTTACTAAACTACCTTTGTGGATTTAGGGGTAAATCCCAGCAAGGACCAAAGCTTTGAAGAGACCCTTACAGGTACCAGCTGGCATACAAAATGCTGTGTGAATGCTGATGTTACACTGCAGAGAGTGAAACGCTGAGAGTGGTTCTGACATAGTTGTCTGTGGTTGGTTTGTCATTGAATTATTTGAGTTCGAAGAGACCTTTAAATGTCATCTAGTCCAGCTCTCCTGCAGTAAACAGGGACACACACAGCTCCATCAGGAGTTCAGAGCCCCATCCAGCCTGACCTTGAGTGTCTCCAGGGATAGGACATCCACCACATCTCTGGACAAGATGTGCCAGTGCCTCACTGGTTTAAGCTGGGGTCAAGTAGTTTGGGCAGCAAAGACAGAAAGCAGTCATTGCAGTCATACAGAGGAGGGTAGTGGTTTCTTACAGGGGAGAAAAGACCATATCTTAACTTAGAAGAAATTGTCCATAGTCCACCTGTTCTTCAAGTTTATTCACAAACATTTTAAGGACATCTGTATATTGAGAATTCAGATAATTTCTAGTGCAACTAACAAACATATCTTGTGGCTGGTATCAGAGCCAGAGGGCTCATGTATTACTATAAGAGCAAATCTTGTTTGGTGGCAGGTAACATCTGCATTGTATTTCCACAACTATTGTTGGAGGTATGATTGTACAGAAAATTCTTTTGGTGAGTGCTGACTGGAACAATATATTCATGGTTGTTTTAAGAGAGAGCTCTCGGTGGTAAATCTGGTTTTTACCTCTAGTTTCTATGAGAGATGGTGTAGAAATATATCTAGGAAAAGAAAGCCAGTTGTTTATATATAGTACAAGAAAAGTCTCTCAAATAAAAACAAATAAAAACACCTGAAAGGAGAGACCAGAAATGTTTTTTTCAAATGTGATTTCAAATGAGCATCCACTTTTTTTTCTGAGCTAGTCTAATTTGAAGGACACTATCTTAGTGTCCCACAAAAAAAATTGTCTTCTTTACTTAAACAGTGTAAATATATTTTTATTTGCTAGAAAGAATATATATTAACTCTAAATTATTTTTCTCAGTTTTCTGAGATAGCATTAATAGGGAACCCTGAAGCTAAACAAGTACATTTGCATACTGAGTGATTTTTCACTACATACCTGTCATAGGAATGCTTAAAAATAGGAACAGGTTGGTGGGCATGAGTTCCATCAGTCTGCTGTGAAGTGAAGATCTAAAGATTGTACCACTAATTTCCATCATGCAAAAGCTCAGGTACTTATATCAAATAATAATGTTGTCATCAAAGAAAGCTGTGGAGTCAGGCTCTGGTCCATATAAAGCACCAGTACTACATGGAGTGTTGCACAAGAGCCGTCCGCTGTCACCTGCTGATGTTTTGATCAGCAGAGTGCTGAAAAAAAGGATATGTCTCTGCTGTATAGTGATGTCGGCTCCACTTTGGAGATGTAGATGCTGGAAGGGGCAATTGGGAGCCAGATGTAGGAACTGCAACAAATTGCACCGGTGCTGCTAGAGAACTTCATGATCACTGGGAGGGTGCAAATGGAAACGTCCTACTGACTCCATAAAGAAGGGAGCTAAGCCTTGAAGAGTCAGCAATCAGGACTTAGATTTGGGGAAAACAGCAGGGAAAACAACAACCTGGTGTGCAGGTGCAAAGAATCCCCGCGGTGCCTACAATGTCAGCCTTCCCACCACCTGCTTGTTGTGGAATGTGTGTTACAAGAGGGATTTGTGAATGTTGGTGCATCTTAAAGATAGTTAGCTGATAATATGTGTTTGTAAATTGTGCATGTGTGATAACTTTCCTTGATATGGCTATATATTGGCTTAACTTCAAGAGGCTCCCATAAGAGCTGCTTGCTGCATTGTGCTCATTGTCACACCATTAGCACTCTAGTGGGCTGCAGGAAGTGGAACTCAGAACAGAAATGTATGGGTTGGTGTTTCACATACCTCTCAATGAATTTTTTTGTCTTTTAAGTAAAAAGATTTGTATCTGAAAAAAATAAAATAAAAATAACAAACAAAAACCCCAAACCAACAGCAAAAACAAAACAAAATAAAACTCTGGTGCTTATTTGTTAGCTTTCAGCTGGACAGTAGGTTTTTGTACTTGGGACTTAGAGCACAATTCACAGATGATGGGAGTACACACTTGACAATGTAGGATACTTGCATCTCTGACTTCTGCTTTTACATCTCAAGATGATCTTTATTGGTGATTTACATTTTTCCCTTACGTTTTTTCTTCTTCACTGTTTCTCTGACTTTCAAATAACTTGCTTTCCATATTTTTTTAATTGGCATTAATGTGAGGATGTTGTTTAAACAAATAATTGAATGAATTCAGGGTTAAATACTGATTAATTGTTAAGGAGGTTGGATTCGAAGTGTCTGTTCAAAAGACTGGAGTGTCTGAGGAGAGAAATGCCAGGAGGGAAAATAGTTTATTTACTAGCCAATTTTATCATATATTAGTACACAGCTTTAAAAAATTATGCCATGCTCTTTTCAACTTCAGATATGATCAAAATATCTTCTCTGTTGTAGTGCTGCAAAGAGCAAAGTGAGTCATTCACATCTACTTGCCAAGATGTGAAGAAAAGGTAGTCGGCACATCCAGGTGCTCCTGTCATATACCACCATGATACCTGATCATATCTAAAGGTTGGTTGGTGTTTGAAATTCAGATGTATTTCTCTGGATTTCCATTCCTTATCATTAAGTTTCCTGTACTCCCAAGTGCTTTAACTGGGAATGATTCCTAATACGAATCTAAGTTTGAAAGTTTGGAGTCTTTGAATTTATTTTGTAGCTGTGTGATACTAATTCTAATAAAGAACAAGCTCAGAATAAATTCAGAAGTAGTTAATCACTGAATCATAGAGTCATTAGTGCTGGAAAAGACTAACCCATCACCACCATTGCCACTAAACCATATCCCTCAGTGCCACATCTATATTCTAGAACACTTTCAGGGACAATGACTCCATCACTTCCCTGGACAGCCTGTTCCAAGAATCTGGAATGAAGGAAAGAAATAACTGGTAGAATATTGCAGCCCAGATAATCATCAGTTTTAGGAAGCAGAACATGCTGTGAACTATAGATCTTTCCTATTATCTTCTGCATTGCCTTTTCTTGCAGCAGTAGATAGCTATGTGGCAAGGGCAGTTACATCACTGAAATCTATAGGGTTGGTTGAAATCTTCTCTGGCAAAAGTACAGTCGGATCTTGGCTTCCTCTTTTTATGCTTTGGATGTGTCATTTCATGTTTTTGTAAGGTATATGCCTAGGTGGAAATTAGCAAAGATCATACGGATTTAATAAATAGATAAATGCAAATTCTATAATTAAGCAGCATTATTTTAAAACGTTCATTTTTTTTTTTCTGTCATAACAGAACTAAGGATTTATTTTCATTCTGAATGGAACTAGAAAAGTGCTTCTTGCAAGGATTTTTCTCTAAGTCAGATGTGCCTCATATCCTAATGATGATAGAGGGATGGTCTTTTGTACAAACCTTCTGCTCCACAGGAGGATGGAGTGTATCACTCTTGAGTTAAGAATGAAGTTGCTACAGCCATACCAGGGTGATAAATCTGTCAGTCAGTCTCAGCAGCTGGTTCTGCTGCCCAACATTGCAATACTTCAGCACTTGCCGTGCAGAAATATCAATGATAATATTTTCTACCTCTGTTTCAATATCATTCATTTCAGTATCCGGCTTTATAAAAGCATGTGGCTAAGAGACTTAGTGAGAATTAAAGAAGCCCTTTCATTGTAAAATAACTGTTGAATTTTGGATGCTGTTGATTGTTTTGGTGTATGTGATATGCAAGACTCAGTATACTGTTTCTGATTACACTCATTTATCAAATCAAGAGATGTGTGGTCACCAGCAGAAGCTCCAAACATTTCTGTGACTGCATGTTGAAAACCAAAACCAGAGGAGTTTCTGGCTGTGGTTCTTTTTGTCAGATACGCTTTTGTTGAAAGCAGTGATGTGAGGCAAGTAGGATTTTCCAAAGATAAAGTAACATTGCAGAGTCCAGTGCTCTAGAGATTTCTACTTGTCAGCACTGTGTAATACATTTCCACAAGGCAGTGCTTTGGCTTGCAGGAGAAGGAACAAATAGGACTGTAAGGATTCATTTTTCTCCCAGACAGCAGCGTGTGCTGCTTTGTAGGCAGGTTTGTAGTCCTCCACAGCAGCAGTCTTTATTACTTATTTGGCTACTCTGTATGTACTCAGTATGGCTGCCTTCCTTACTGTAACATGGATTTTCGTGCTGTGAATGATTGTCACTGCTGCAGAGAAGACACAGTTCAGTGGAGGACAACCCCAGAGAAATGCTTGGTCTTTCCTACAGCCAGACTGAAAATATTTGTGCTTGAATTTTCATACAGTGACTTCGTGCCTGTTGATTTGATAAATCAATATAACCATAAGCAATCTGGCTGCGCCTGGATGTCCAGCATGCCCAAACAGTAACAAATTCAGAGCTGTACTGTGCAGGAGGGGGAAGTGGAGAGGTCATTTATCCACATCTCTGAGTTCACAAGGAGATATCCAGTGGCTGTGCTGAAGCTCTCAGCATGCATCAGCTCTTTACCACTCAGCTGCTCCTTGTTTACTGGTATCATCAGTGGCACTACAGAATCTTCAGCCAAGCTTTTATTCTTGCAGTGTGTAGGGAGAATAAAATATTATTTAATTTTTCAGGTAATTGCTTCTCAGACTGTTCATCTGACTGATTTCACCTTGGTGTTTTTTAAACAGAGTTTGTGATGCTTCACTATTGCTATTTTTATTATTTAACTTGGGTACAGTTTCAGTATTTTGAGTAATGCTTTCTTAATTCTAATATCTTTTTCTTTGCTATGTCATCACAGATCTTCTTTTATCTTTTCTCAAACTATTCTAATGCATGATAGTCACAGGTGCTGTACTTCCCGTCTGGCATCCTAAGGTAGCCTATATAATGCATAAAAGGATTTAATTCCTTTAGCTGCATGTTTTAACTTCCTAATAAGCTCTTTCATTTTTACTGAAGCCATAGATTGGAATTTAGCCCTGCTGTGGTGGCTTTTTGTTGCTCCTGTAAGGAGCGAATCTAAGTGCATTTTAGTCATTGTTAAAACATAGAGCTTCCGCTGTGCAAATTTGAACCAGATCCAGTGCATTGCTCAGTATAAATGTACGGTTTGCTTTTCATCTCACCGTTTGCTCCAATGAACTACTGCCGTTAACTGAAATCCGTGATATAATTCCCCTTTCACTGAATTCAATGAAATCACAGTTTTAGCAGATTCACTCAGGGAAGCTGAAGTTCAAACCCATTTACGGTGACCTTGAACAGTGGAGTGAAGGATAGCTTGAGGAATGGGAAATCCTCTGGATTCTGGAATGCAATTACTCTTTTCATAAATCTTAGTTCATGAGCAACTTTGCTTGGAAAGTTCATGAGCTGCCTTTGCTGGGAATGTATTGTTTAGTCTGGAGAAGAGGGGGCTCAGGGGAGACCTTATTGCTCTCTGTAACTGCCTGGAGGGAGGTTGTAGTGAGGTGATGGTTGTCCTCTTCTCTTGTGTAACTGTTGATAGGAGGGGAATGGCCTCAAGTAGCACCAGGGCAGATTCGGGTTGGGTGTTAGGAAATACTACTTTTCCAAAAGAGTGGTCAGGTGCTGGAATGGGCTGCCAAGGGAGGTGGTGGAGTCACCGACCCTGAGGTGTTCAAGGAATGTTTAGAAGTTGTGTTGAGGGACATGATTTAGTGAGAATTATTGGTGATAGGTGGATGGTTGGGCTGGATGATCTTGTAGGTCTTTCCAACCTTGGTGTTTCTATGACTCTATAAAAGATATTGCTATCTAATTTATGTCAAACAGATTATTTGTCTATCTCAGCCATCTGCTAGCTGCAGGGGGCTGTAGGATGGGAGAGAAGATCTGAACGACTACTCACCCTCCAACTGCAAATCAACCACAACCTTTGTTACTTGTACCATATGGCATTATACAGTTCTGAAAAACAGACTAGAAAGATGTTTTTTTTGCAGATAAACCGTCATCTTGTGTCTTCCTGTCATTTCACACTTCTCAGGTGCAGCTGTGGGGAATCTTCAGTGCACATCAGCATATGTGTATTCTACTTTTTTTTTTCTCTTCATTTTTTGGATTCAGTAGAATTAGGAAGAATCTTTAGAGTGAGGAATAAAAGTGACATCAAATTAACCTCATCCTGCAATAGGAAAAGGTAATATGTTAATTCCATTTACATGTCATATTCCCTGTTATATTTGCATGGATTATGCAACAAACTTTCATGTGTTTTTAAAGGAAAAAAGGTTAGGTGACAGGAATAGAATAGTTTTCCCAGAAGAGAAAGCCATGTTTCTATTTCATAAATGCAAGAAGTGAATCATCACAGACCATTGGCTCTGTGCTACACTGCTATGAAACTGGTTCCAGATGCAGATGAGGTGGATGTAGAGTCATGCTTCCTGAACTTCATTTTTGTTACTGCATTGTGAAAATTCTCATATAAAATGAAAAATTATCAAAGACTAAAGAGATGTTGATGCCGTCAAGGCAAAACCCATGGCAAGAGAATGCTATAATGGAAATAAAGGATGGCAGCTGAGGAAAAAGATAATCTTTCTCCTGAAAGCTATTACTTTTTGTTGGAATAAAAGAAAAGAAGTAAAATTCCATAACCCAAAACAATGTAAAAAAATAATGCAGCACAAGAATTTACTTCTGCTCCTCATTCTGACTGTGCAGAGACAAGTTCCCTCACTAGGCTGCACTCACACTGCTTTTTGATATAAATTAGTGACAGCATCACACTAATTGCAAGAACTTGACTGAATAGAAACCCATGAAGATATTTAATGACAGATTATATTTTCTGAGTGTGTTTGTCCAGTGGCTTCTTCATTCTTCATTATTTATCTTGGTAACCAGTTCTCAGCACTGTCAGCCCTTGTTGTAGGCTTTGCCACTCAATGGAGCATAAAAGAGAGCCAAAAACAGAAGTCAAATACATATTTAGAAGTCCCACTCTATTTCCCTGGGCTGTCAGATGACAAATATTTGATCAGCTGTAGATCAGTAAATGACATATCCCACTTGCAACGATCGTAATTTGGGAACAAAGCCTTAAGAAGTAAGAGTATAATTGTGCAAACTTCATTAAGAGTGTTTAGGGTAGGAACAATGTGGTTGTGGTTGGAAGTTTTATTTGCAGTCTTTTGTAATTTCATTAGGATTTAGTTATTTCTCCAAGACAATTTTAAAAGTTCTCTTTTGTTGCCATGAAGTGTTAGAGAAGATGACACTGTTCTGTTAAGTCTCACAGTGAGTGAGTGCTCTTATGAACTCTGGATGCTATCTATACTGTTGGAAGATTTTCCCTTTTATGGTGAATTGTAATGCTGAAATGAGAAAAAAACAAGTCTGTGCCCTTTATTGGTTCTTTATGATGCAGAAAGACAGTTTTAGAGCCTGTTCTTCCACCAGCCTTTCAGCAGGATATATAGAAAAAAATATATATGAATGCCTGGTTTTCTTCATGAGTGTAGGTTGAATGGGAAGGAAATATCACAATAAATAGAAGTTGAGACTGTGTTTTATGTCTCATTCAGACTCTGAACTGCTGTGTTTAGTCTTCCCAAAACACTACTTTGTTTTCTTTCCTAGGATTGATTTCACCTAATTGTAGGTGCCAATCAAGGGAAAGAAATAGGTGTGTTTAGGGGGAGTCTCACCTGACCTATTTTAAACATCAGTTTAGCTTGAGAAGAATCACACTGTTGATCATGACATGCTTCACCTGGTGATAACGGAGATCTCCAGAATAGGTCAGATGAACCACTTACTATGGATGAAAAATCACAGATGGAGGAACACAGTACTTCCTCAGCCTCATTTTCATATAAACAACTGTACAACAGACAGAGTAATGAAAACCACAGAGGCCTTCATCTGTTTCCTGGGTTCACATACAGAGAAACACTATCTGTTTCCCAGGGCTCAGTTCCTTATTTATGAGTCTAATTATTTTAAGGCAGAAAAACAACAGTTCTTCTGAAGAAACCCTTCAGCTTTTCACCCAAGGTTAAGGAGATGCTTGGAGCCTATAAAAGAAATGAAGATGATGGTACCTTCCAAGTATTTTTAAGCATAAAAAAAGCAATTTCATATTTCATGTGGATGGAATTGGCTGAACACAAAGAACATGGTGAACTTGAGTCCCTACCTGAACACAGACAGTGAGAATAGTCTAGAAATAGATGCTAGGTCTCACAATTTGTGTTTCAGTCTATCTTGATTTCCAACAAACAATCCTCAGGGAAAAAAAAAAAAAAAAAAAGAAAAAAGCTAGCTTGCTTATTATTGACAGTAACAGGAAAAACCCCGTCCTGATAAAAGGATGTGAAAAGATGTACTGACAGGCATGTGAAAGATTCACCTAACACACAGGATTCCTTATTCCTGCTGAACACTGATGCTAATACACCATTTAGCCACACAACAAAGACCAGACTTGAATGTTAATGTGTGCTGGGGAAGCTCTACTTAGCATGGATACTTGCTCAGTATAATTTCCTCTCATGCTGTTGATAGTGGCAATCTCTTATAGATAATGTAAATATATGTCCTTACACATTGTTAACTATAACTATGTCCCCATCAGTATTTTATATTCTCATATTTCTGACACAGAGATAGGGAAGAAGGACAGGGAAGTGAATCTAAATTTGTACTTTATAGTCCCCTTTGTCAGCTATCAAATGGCTGTCCAATGTCTGATGGCTTTTTAAGCTTCCAGTGGGTATCTGCAAAGGAGAATTGATTCCACCCACAGATGTATTACATCTGTGGATGTGAGGGAAATGTTGAAACCTGTTTAAATTAAACAGGTAGAGTGGAATTAATCTAAATACCTGAGCTAATCCTTACGAAGGCAGGATGTGTTTTGTCTTACTTTATCTCCTTTTTCAGTCAATTAACAATAAGGGGCAATTTAAAGGATGATATATATGATTACTTAGACATCTGCTTTAGAACGATATAAATTGTAACACAGATTCCTTTGAGCATTAAGACAAAGGTTGAGTGATGTCTTAGTAATGTGAGCCATACCCTTCTAAATCTTTTTTTTTCCCTGATTATCTTTTTTTTTTTTTTCCTACTCGGAATATTCCTTCTTGCTGTTTCAAGGGCAATGGTTGATGCAGTAGAGTGGTGTGAATCTGGCAACAAAACAGTAAACCCGGAAGTATCATGGCATTAACTTCTTCTAACAGAAAATTGGCAAGCAAGTCTGAGGTATGGGACTGTGTGAAAGGTGGCTATTATGTTACATTTCAGAAGCAGCATTGGAGCACAACTTCTGTGGAAATATAAAATAAACGTACTTCAAATCTCAGGGTTGAAAACTCAACATATGTAACTGCCTGAAATGTGTGGCTTCAGTTTGCTATGTCCATCTCTGGAAAGTTGTTGTTTATCCAACTCTAAATATCTGACAGAGAGCCAGACACCCTTGAGGGCACCTCAGAAACTGGCCGCTTCAGTGGCTGCTGGTGTATCATCAGGGTAACACACCCAGCAAAATTGTGCTGGTGAGACCTGTTCCCAAATTAAGGCAAGTAAACTGGAAGTAATATCCTAGGAAAAAGATTACTTGTCAGGATGTTGTTGTGGTGTAATTAAATGGGCAGAAGGGGAAAGAGAATGACCTCTGGATGCAAGGAAATCAGAGGTGATAGCCAGCATTATTGATGTAACTCCTGAGATGAGGAGGGAAGGCCTATGGGGATTCAGGCAGCACATAGAATTAACAGGCACTGTGGAGATGGGATCTGTGTGGTTGGAGGCATATTTTGGTGATCTCTGGGGCTGATGCTTGATAGAGGTATCTCTGGCCAGGGATGAAATGAATGTCTTGTACTGTGACGAGACAGCAAACAAATCAGAGCAAGATAAGACTAAAGAACCACTTGCAGCATTAACACTGCCTTTGGCAACAGAAAACAGACCTGGGAGCAAGGCATTAATTACAGGTTCATGGATCCTGAGGCAACTGAGCCTCAGCTAAGGCTGCTTCCAGTTCTTTTTCTTGCTGCACAAGAATGAAAGTTGACTCAGCAGGACCAGACCAGCAATATTTGGGTCAGGTATCAAATGGCTGTCCCATGGGAAATGATGGCCCCCACTTAGTTTGATGGGGTATTTCTGCTTTTGGACAGAGGGTTAGTTAAGACTTGTTCCAGCAGGGAAATCCCAGTGTATAAACCTGAGACCTATCACCTGGCTTCTAAGGACAGTAAAATATTCATAAATATTAATTAAGCCATGTCAGCTAGTGTGTGGGGAGTACTAGAGACCAGCAGGCTTTAAGGACAAGCCACAATTTCGGGGTGAATAGCAGAGTTTATAGAGTCAAGCCAGTTAGAGTCAGAGGACATTTTATTTACCAGTATACTACTTAGAACTCAGATCAGGTGTACAAGTGAATAGTTAGTGAGCCTAATTATCCTTCTAAGATAGTCTGAAATAGTTTTTTCTTCCAAATTTGAGAAGGTTCGACGTTTCCATGGAGATCACCCATTTTGCTGAAACTCCAGTGAAAATGACCACCGTTAACTTTTCTGAACCTTCCCATGACCTACTTGGCCTGTCACAGACATATTCTTTCCTGTGGTACTTTTCTATGACACAGCCAGCCTGACAGAAGGCAAGGTGCCACTTCACCATTACCCTCACCCTGGCTGGTTCTTTCTGTCCTTTCCATTGTTGTTCTTCACCCGATCTTACTAGAAATTGTTTCTTCCTCAATTTGCTTTCACAGGCCAGTTTTCAATCTCTTTTAGTCTCTGTGGAAGTCTGAGACTCATTCTAGAGACCATCCTAAATTCTTGCTCAGGTATATACATTTTTTCCCATTATTATGCTTCCAGTTTCATCAAGTAGAGGAATGGTGATGGAGGTAAAGGTTGTAACTTGAGACAATTTATTTTTTGTGTTTAAATGTCATCAAGAGGAAGAGAGCTGGTGGTGACAGCAAGGCTGGGATGGGACATTAGTGGAGGCTCTTGCATTTCTTTCTCAAACTGTTGATTTCAAAGAAAACCAGTCTGGATGCAGTAGGATTTGTATTACATGGGAGCCAACCTTCAAAACATGCTGTCATACCTACAGGATGGGAATAGGAAGAGAGGTTGCACAGGAAGATTATGCAGTAAGACAGCTACAGGCTGCCCAGGAGTTTCAGAGCTGTGGACACAGGGTACAACTCTACATTTTACTCTCACAGACTTCATTAGTACTTAAGTTTTTTTGGGGGGGACTATATTGATAAGAAATATGAAAGTGTATCATGAGTCAAGCTTACAGTCAGAAAGGTGAACAAAGAGGTCAAAGATTCTGAAATTTTGCTCTTCCATGGCTTAGTTTCTTCACTTCAGAATCGTGGTAGTTATGTTTTCTTACTCAACAGAGGTCATAATAGATATCTCTATCAGAATCAATATGGGGCATTATGGAGTTATCAGTTCCCAACATGACAGAACTTGTTAGTAGGAGTGTATTTGGAAGCAAAAAGAACACGGCTGTACCTTTGAAAGTAGAGTTATGTTTTAGAACATTCTTCATGATGTCTCCCCCAAGCCAATACTGCTATTTTGTACTTCCTAGCAGAACTCAAACAGAACTGTTTGTGTTGCTCAACAGAGGGAAGAATTTGCATATTCTTGTACTTCAGTCAGTGTGAGATTCTCACTGTGAAGATTTAGAGAGTCTCTTTGGGGGAAGTGAATCAAGGGCTCTGCTATCACAGTGTTCCAGTTGCAAATCTGATTGCAACTTAAGTGTGAGAAACAGCTTTGGGGTAGTCCACATTCCTGTTTCTCTTCCTTTTCTGCATCAAAATCTTTCATAGTGAAATGTCATACAGTTTCTATTAGTGGGATTTATTTTAAGATCATTGCAGCAGAAAAAGGGACTCATGCTGCCCGATGATATCTATACTTGTGAGGTGAAGAGGGTGCTTCCAATCTGTCAATGAGGCCAAAGTGCTTGTTTCTAAAATCATGTGAAGTATGTGCAGCAATTTGTTTACATCAAAAACAGACCCTGTCTTGCCACTGGGAGGGTATCTGAGAACACAGTCCAGTTTCCTACAGGATTTTGCTCTTCCTTCTTATCCCAATAGATCTGAAGTATGAAGAGTTAGTTTTTGCAACTGAATTCTGAGCTCTTTCTGTCATTTGAAAGTATTTCTCTTTCTACAGCCAAAGGTCCCCTGGGTCTGTCACAGCTGTGTTTGATGACTGTTGGAGAGTCATGTGAGTGACGTGCTGCCCAGGAACTCCTGCAGCATACAGCTTTCCTCCCCATATCCAGACCAGAATTCCTGCCACAGTGCCCCAACATGGTGGAGCTGGTGAACTGAGTTCCCATTCCTTGGTAATGCTCTTGACACCTGAGACTTCCTTCTCCAGTCTTTTCACAGCAGAGTTCTGAAGAACCACAGCTGGTCCCACTCTCTGCTATATTTGAGCAAATCAAATCCTAGTAAAGAAACAGTCAAATTCATTTGCAAGTGAGCTGCATATCCAAACGTGTGCAGAAGAATATGAGCAGGAAGGACAAGAAAATAGTTTCCATATGGCCTCACCAGGTTTCTGCCCACAATGAGTTGTCTTCAGCAAGTAAAACCAGATCTCAAATTTATGTGAATCCAATAGGCTAAGCCATAAAATTGATAGTATGATATGGAGGTGTTAGTCAGATGTAATAGGCCATTTAGAAAAAAATAGGTATAGATTTTCTGTCTTTTCCCTGATCCATTTCCTTTCTCACAAAGGAACAGCTAAGAAGGAAAGTGCTGCCCTTTTGTTTCCTAGCCATTCCTCTGATGTTTATGGTGATGCTTTAATGGAGATGCTTTGAATTTCTTGCCTTAAATTGCTGTTACCTGTTATTTTCATATCCGCTTTCAGTTACAGTTAAATGAAGCACCTATTAATTCTTACCTAAGGACATGAGAAAACAATAGGAAGATGCTTAGTGCTGCTAAGAAGCCTCAGGAATGTAGTGTGTGTGTGTGTATTCATAAACTGTACAAATATTTCTGTGGACAAAATGAGCTTGCACACATGGTTGGGATTTGTGCTCAGGGTTATAGCAGCTAGTTGTGTAGGAATCTTCTGTGATTCTGTGAATTTTGGCATCTGTGCTCCAGGATGAAGCAATTTCAGTAAATTATTAGAAAATGCTGCACTGAAAAAGATGTGACCACTTTTTTTAATGCAAAGGATTCGGTGTATGTTACATGGCCCTCTTCAGCACCTTGTCTGCAGGGTACTTAGGCTAACAGCAATTGAAAGCCAAAGCAAAACCCTAGATGAAGCAGTAAAACTCCTGGATTTGTCCCTGAGGGCCCTATATACTATCAGAAAAGATGAGTGATGGGGCTACTTCAAATTTCCTATTACTATGATTTTTTTTTTCTGTTTTTAAAAAAATGGTGGCTTTACCCAAATAGAAAAGAAAAATAAGATCAACAGGAATCTATCAGTTTTAACAACGTTTTGCTCAAAGCAAATAAAATGCTCTAAGCCACCCTGTGTCTTCCTATCACACATGGTCACCCCCTGCAAATCTCAGGAGATACTTTGAGGGTAACAAGCATTCTGCTTTGACATTTTCTGAATGCATCATTTTTCACTGCAAAGTCATCTCATACCTCAATATTTCCTAAACCTTTGTGAATTATATTAAAAGAAAACGAAAACAAAAAACACACCACAGACAAAAGCAAACGATAATAGCAAGAAAACAACACATACATCACTGAAAACTTTATTCAAAATTGTTGTTTCTGTTATATTTTACAGACAGAAAGCCCACTGAGCTGATTTCATAGGATTATAGAATGGCTTGGGTTGGAAGGGACCTCAGGGATCATCATGTTCCAACCTTCCTGCCACAGGTAGGGCTGCCAGCTACTAGATCATTGCCTAGGTCCCCATCCAACCTGACCTTAAACACTTCCATTGCTGAGGAATGTGGGAAGTCTGGGATTTGGGAGAAGGGTTCAGTTGGAGACACCTCAAGCAGTCCTTCAATGATCAGCCTCTGGGAAAGGTGCTTTGTGTACTATCCTGTTCCTCCCAAGTGCTATGGGAATGGATAGGCTGCATCTCATGACAAAGCAATATCTGGTGTATCTGCCTGTATGTACTTTATAATTACTCTTATTAAATTAGTTGCCAAACACAAATATCTTTCCGAGTTTAGAAATAATTGGTTGGATACAGCCAAAGGCAATCAGTGCAGGGCCAAGAGAATGATTTGTCAACTCTGGGTTTAGTAAATAACAACAAAAATTATGAGACTTTCAAAAAGATTTGTTTCTTTTAATAAAATCTTTTATTAAAAAGTGTAAATCAAACCATTTACATTTTTCTAATTCATACTGTCATACTAAGTATTTATTATCTATCCTGTGGTTTTCATACAATCTTGCTGTTACTTCAGAGAGAAAAATTTAGTAGGTGACTGATTCAGTAGTAATGTAATTAAAACCTCAAACATCCCATTGGCCTCATCTTTGCTAGTATTTGGCTTTCAGTCCTTTTTGAAAACTTGCTCCTGAAGAATTAGGAATTGGTGTAGTGGAGAAAAGGGATTAGTATTTCTTTGTTTTTCTTGTCGATTGCCAGACTGCTTCAAAAAAACCCAATCCAATCACAAAAACATTAACAACAACAAAACTATAAGGGTCCCACATGGTGCTAATATGTAAACCAAATAAACTAAATGCAAAGCAAGCAAGAAATAAACAAAAATAAAAACAGCACAAAATAAGTGATTCTCAGCATGATTACTGGTAAAACTCCAGTGCCTGGTGCCACCCTGTTCACCACCTGGTAAGAAAACCATACCAGATACAAACTGCTTCCCTTAACCATGCACAAAGGGGATGACAGAGTTTTTGACCCCATAACTAGTCCTACAGAGATTAGTGTGTCTCATCCTGCATTAATCCCAAATTACACAGCCTGGATTTATGACAGTCCTCAGACATCTCCACATCAGCCAGATTTTCCACAGGAAGCGGGAGATGCGCCTTTCTCAGGAGCTCAAACTTTGTTCTTCGTTTATCAAACTGATCGTACACTTGGCCCGGGTTGAGAAAGGCTCTTTCTTTGGAGGACCCTGGTATCAGTGGCAGCTCTGGACTTTGCTAGGACATTCTTGTACGTGGGACCTACAGAGGGCAGACTGCTGGGGTTGCTGGTACTCAGTTGCTTGCTCTCATGCTGGAGGAGTCTTATTCATCTTGCTGCACATACGTGTGTTCTCGTGTTCCTTGCATCTGTTACGGCAATTCTTAAAGCATCATTAAAGTACAGAGGTGGATAGTTTGCCCCCAGGAATTTTAAGGTATCCAGCCATGTTACTCTCTGATCTGTTAAAACTGATTGTTAGCAAGGCCAGGAATTTGCAGGAAAGTGGATATGCCAATGTTTTTGAAGGATAAATAGAAAGAATTGGGTAATTACAACTCTTTCAACATGACACTGATCCCAGAGTGGATAATGGAACGTTCAATCTGGGATTTGGCTGATAAAGAATTAAAAGTCAGTAATACAATTAATGCTAATCTACCTAGGATCATGGGCAATAGATCTTATCAAACTAAAGAGGCTAACTGTACTTGATAGCTTTACAAGCTGTGTTGACAAGGGAAATGCTATCAGTTTAATGGATTTAGACTTTCCTAAAACGTTTGCTGTAGTTCCGCATAGAAAAATAGAAAATCAACACAGATACATTGAATTGATTAAAAGCTTCTAATGAGCAGAACTCAAAATATTCTTGTAAATTGAGGATCATTACTGGGCAAGTGAAATGCTAGTGAAGACTGCTGTTTAACGTCTCTGTCAATGCTTTGAAAGAAAGCATACAAATCTTCCTGATAAAGATTAGTGATGACAGTAACATTGGGGAGTGATAAATAACGTGAAGAGAAGTGATGGACATGGAGTGGTCTGAAACAGTTTGTAAATTGAAGTTGGCCAAGCAGCATGTCTTTTACAACAGCAAATATGAAATTGGATACTGAACCAAGAACAAATGTTGGATGAAGACTGTTGCTGAAGAAACTGATTACCCAGAAAGCCTGCTCAGGGTGGGTAAAACAGACTCAGCATGGCTTCATGGTTTGGGGGTCTCAGCAGATGAACTGAGGGGCTCCTTGTTATCAAAATGGGAAATGTCAGATTGGCACAGTGAGATTTTTAACATCTCACACTGTGACCTGTTTTTCTTTCAAAATACATCTATATGTAACTAAAGCCCTCACTCTGCAAAGTGTGTAGGACCATGCTGAGTCATTTTTTCCATTGAGGATATGCTTTAAGAGTTTGCTGAGCTGGGGAACTTCACTACAAGATACTCTTCCACTATCTTGTGGTTGGATTTTTTTTCCTGCTGGCTTCATAAACTCATTTAGATGCAGTGGCTTTCTGTGGTTTAATTTACTTTCTCTGTTTGTCTCTAAACTTTGTATATTCACAAAAGGAGTTAAATGAATACTATTTATTTTACAGCCTGTAATGATTCTTTTGGAGAGCAGCCATTATATAGATACTCACAATATACATCTTTTCCTGATAGGGAGCTCTCATGACATAAACACAACAAAACAAATATCAGGTTCAGTTCTGTGAACGATTTCATGTAGAACATGCTTTATTTCCAAGAACATCTCAGCAAAGACACTGAAGTATTCATTCAATTTAATGGAAGCTGGAATATCTCCTGAGTTCATCCCAGATAAGAGATGTTTCATTATCGATATCTGGGCAGAAGTGTCATTCAAAGATCAGTGTGCTTGTGTGTGATCAAGTGCACCTGCAAAAATCTCAACCAGTTTAATAGGACAGTTACTGTGGCTCCAAGTTTCAATTAAGATAGGATGTCCCCTGAAATACCCTCAGGCAGTAACCCACTGACTTCTGGCCTCCAGATGAAATATAACCCATAAACTATGATACTCTGCTGTCAATCATCCAAGCAGGTTTTTATCCAGCTGGTTGACTACCCATTCAGACCCTAACATTCTAACTTGACTACAAAAATATGGAGGAAGATGGTATTGAAAACCCTGTTAAAGCTGAGGCAAATGGCATCTACTCCTCTCACCTTGTCCACAAATCCATCTGTTTTATCATAGAAGGTAATTGATCAGGTATGATCCATCTCTGATCCATCTGACTAGTTCCAGTTTCCTTCATCCACTTGTGTTGAGGAATGGTTCCACATTTTTCTCAGGAGCTGGAGTAAGAGTGGCTAGCTTGTTGTTTTGATTGCTTTTGAAGATGAAATGAAGGTTTTCTTTCTACAGTCACTGGTTACCTCTTATAATCTCTGTGGCTTTTCAATGGCTATAGAATGTGGACTCTAATGAAATTGGTCAAATATTTTGGCACAAAATAATTGGACATAAAATAATTGGACACAAAATAATTTTGGACATCTGGTCCCATGGAATTGTATAAAATTCAGGGTGTGTAATGTAACTTCTTTGAGCTGCCTACACAGATGTTTCGTCCTCATTCACATCCTGTTTGATAACATGCTCTCACCTGTATATCAGCCTCACTACTTCCTCCTCTTATATAGATCCCCACGAAATCACCCTCCCCATCAAGTCTCATACAAAAGCCCAGTACCTGAGCTCCTGCTTCATGTAGAAGGCAATACCTTTAATCTTTTTCCATGAGTGCCTCCTGAAGAGTTTACATGCATCTATAACAGAACTTAGGGCATTAAGCTATCCCACTACATTTCAGATATTCCAGTGATATTATAGTGTACTGATGACAATGAAAGATATTTAAAGATATTTAAATATCGATCATATTCCTCCTGGAAGCACCTACAGCCTCTCAAGTTTGAGACAGCATCCCATAGGGTAAAATGCCATACAGAGAGGAAAAAGTAGTCTGACTTGGAAACTGTGAAGCAGCAGGTTGTCTGCAAGACCTTCATGTGTAATTTACAGCTGCAGGAACCAATTTAGCAGGAGAAAAAATATGAGATTGCCTTCAGTAGGAATCTTCCTTCATTGCTTTGTGTTAGGGCCCTTTCACAAGCCACATTTTGACTGGGGGTTGTATTAACTTGCTTGGTCAAAAATACATTGATCTACTTCAGCCTGGATGAAATGATGCTATTTGAAAAATGTCTATACTAGGGAAGTCTTGTGGAGTGAGTGTGATATCTTCTGCCTACAGACAGCTTTGAGAATAATTGGCACAGGCTTAAATGAAATTGGTCTACCACGGATAAAGCAAAAGGCTATTATATTAAGCATAAAAATTGTCTGGATGTATTGACCTTAATAGAGAAACAGTGATTTACCCTAGCTGAGAAACTGGCTCTGCAGGACTATTTATTTATTTTGTTTTCCTTTCCTTACTGTTCCTGTATTTTCCTTCTCTCACCCTTCCCTGTTCCATTTGTACATAGGCATATATAAACACCTAGACTTGTTACTTACTCTAGATTTATCATTTTGCAATCAAGCTTCAGGACGATATCATAACAGAGACAGGAGTACTTCAGGTTTTGAGCTCAAGAAATTTTCACATTCTCACCATGTTCCTCAACTGAACAAAGGCAAGTTGTGACTAGCCAGGCTGAAGGATTGTTTATTATTTCAGTGCCAGAAGTCTTGATTGTTTTATCCTGGTCTTTGCTGCTTTATCAACACAGCATTTTTTTATTCTTTTGCATTCTTTTTGTATGTCCTGAAAAGTCAGTGTGATTTTCTTCACAAACCTCTCTTGACAGAATGTATCCTTCTGATGCAAAGTCTGATATTTTGATATTATGCCTAGCTCAATGATTTTTTCTGGAATGAGGAGTCCCAGAGAGGATTGAAGAGGAATACAGTCTAAGGAATGCAAAACCTTCTTGCAAATACAAGAAGTTAAAATAAAATAAGCTCCTTTATATTCTTTCCCTCTTGCATTTACTAAATCATCTCTTTCTCTTGACATTGTCTTCAGGAGTTCTCAATTTGTTGTGATTTAGCTATTAAGATGTTCATTGCAAGGAATAGGAATGGAGAGCACTTTTCTGCTACTGTCTTAGTTTGAATAGATGAAAAAATCAAATTCCTTCAGTACTTGGACACCAGGTCAGTTCAGCTGGGAGATCCAGCCTGGTCTTAGCCACCTGTAACAAAACCAAGCACTTGACACTGGGGCATAAGAAATAGAAGGCAAAGCAATGCAGGCAGTGCCTAACATCATATTCTGGCATTTTCCAATTCTATCTGCTAGTTTTACTCCTTAGTAAATTTTTTAAACTTTAACTATCTCTAAGCCAGGTGGCCAGATGGCACTTCAGGCATATGGTTTTTGTTTTTGTTTTTGTAAATTTCAAATAAACTCCCACTTGCTACGCACTGGATCCTTAAAAAAAACCTTAATGTTTCTGTTAACAGTGCTGTTACTTCAGGACTGGTTTGTTTCATGCCCTTTCAGAATAGGGAGGGTGGGTAGATGTAACCCTTGTAAAGCCAGGAAGTTTTTAGGCAGGATGTGGTCTTGGAGGCTAGGGAGTGATAAAAGCTTCTGAAAGACACAACTTTAGCTTTCACTTAAAAAAATCCTATACCATAGAATTCTCTACATGCGTAGATATTGCTGGGCTTCATTTTTTTCTGCAAAGAGCACTGACACTCCAGCAAGAGCTGCCCTCATAGCCAACTCCCCAGACTAGAAACTGGGGAGTGAAGAAAGCAAAACATTTCACAGATTAACACAGGTGGCTTCGCTTTCTCCTGCAGCCTTCAAATTAAGACTAGATGCCTCTCTGGAAGGCAGGCTTTAGTCAGACACTAATTATTGGAATATGCAGAAGAGCAACCAGATGGAACGGAATGACTTTTGTTCTGCTAGAGGGTCAGGTGGTCCCTGCTGACCTTAAGATCTATAACTATCTAACAAGAAGACATAAAGAGACAGTCAAACCATGTGCTGTTGTCAACACTTTGCTAAAGTGGTGTAATTATGGAGAGCAGGAACTCTTCTTGCTCTCTCAAACATAAATCTCATTATTGCTTTGGCAAAGAACATTCATAAGAGTTCCTGTACATTTAAAAGTGCTTAAGTTTAACCATGAACGCAATAATTTTGTGGCTGCAGTAGTGACACTTTTTGTCTGTACTCTTGAAGTTCATGGAAATCCTGTGTTATTGACTCAAGAGGGATTTGGATAAGAGCTGATGACTTTCTGCTTCCATTATCACAGTCTGTAATGACATTTCATTGACCATAATGGGGATAGAATGAAGCTATCTTCATTCTTCAGGAAAGTGTTTAGTTTTGAGTCATCTGTCTTGAAATGATTTTCACTCTGTCGGGTAGCAGGCCATAGAGCTACCTTATGAAAGTGGCTTCACACTGCAATAAACTACTACTCACTACTACACACTGCTCATTGGCATAAAGGAAGAAGAATGCTCTGAACCAAACTTATTTTGCTCCATGGGTTGATTGACATTTTAGTCAATAAAAGAGGGTATTGCATTTCTCACACTTCATTTTAGGAGCTGGTGGTAATCTACCTACGAAAGCATTGCAGGACTCCCTAATATGTCTCCTTATATTACACTCTGCTCAGTGCAATGGAGGAAGGTGTCTCTTAGGCATAGGGATTAGGCTGCGTACTTAACAGGCTAGTAGAAGAAATGGTCAAATCTAGGGAGACGATTTGGCATGAACTTTGTTAATATGCCATTCTGTCTTGTTTTTGTATGTGAAGTCAAAGCTCAGGGTATAGCTGTTTTATAGGGCTTAATAGGTTAAAAGATACGTGGCATTTATAAATGCCTGATAGAAATTCAGTAGTTACAGCTTAGGTTCAGGGTTATGGGCCTGGGAAATTGGAACAAACCCACAGCCAGAAATGTGCTCTTGATTGAGGTAGCTTGAAAAGCTTTCAAGGAGAGAGTGGACCACATTTTGTAAAGTCTTCTGGTGAAGCAGCTGGTCTCAGAGCATTTGCAAGGAATATATTTGTTGGTTTGTTTTTGCTTTCTTTAATAGGTGCACTGCAAAACAACACCAACCTCTTTCAGAGGAAAAAAAAGTTATTAAGTTGTAAACATTCCACATTCGTAGGATGGTTCACTGGCAGTAGTTTCTCTAATTGATCCAGTCAGGAGAGTTATGTTGGTAGTGTGAATATAATCAACCAGCAAAAGATTATTATTTCTGTCACGCAGCTCCTCTGCAGATGTGATAGAAAGTAACTTTGGTAGGGGTTTATGGGCTTTGGAGAATCTCATCAACATAGAGCAGTACACATACTTGTTTGTTACTGAGATAAACGTGAAATACAACATTCATAAACACCAGAGCTGTGGGCTCAGAGCACCTAATGAATGTGGAATGTACTTCTTATGTTTAAGTAGTTGTGAGGGAATGTTATATGTTGACTGAAAGTAAAGCTCTATTCATGAAGTTAATAGAGCTTTTGTTAAAAAAAGGAACTTATATTTAAATGATACATAGGAATAACACCTGTTCCTATTAGGAAAATTATTGACTCAAATACAAGTTATGTGAGCAACCACAAGTGTCTGAATGACAGATTACTGGAAAAATTTGCATGTGATATCTGTACCATGACAGATCTGCCAAATTGCACCTTGCTAAGTCCATTAAAATTCAGAAAAGTATTGGTAATTCCTTTGTTGAAAGAGATTAATTTGTTTTTTTGTCATCTATCATATAGAAGCCAAAACCAGAAGTAGGTAAGTTGTCTCAGATTACCATGAAAATGCTTTACATATAAATAACAGTGACTGAACCACACTAAGAAGATTTATTGAAGAATATATATTGGTTTGGGACTTAATGCTTTAATCAAGTTCTTTCTGAAATCATGGCATGAATGTAATCTTGCATTTATGGTGGTGGTGAGGAAATAGCTTCACTGTTCCACTACTGATGTATTTTACAGAAGCTGCGATTTGGCAACAGCTCCCAAAATTTTGATTGTACTCTCTCCCTACCCACTGTCAGTACATTTGCCAAGAAGTTTTTTTTGGTATTTAAATTAAAAATGAAAATACAGCTTGAGCAAACTCTGGAGTTAGCCAGTATATGAATCATTTAAATTATAATGTATATCACTCAAGAAAAGATTTTGGAGTGCATACCTGAAAATAGTGCAAAAGAATGGCACCTTCTTACCCACAGATTTCTGGCTTCCTATTTTTATTTCAATAGGATTGCTTTCTTTTAGTGACAAAGGCACTTTATTACTGTCGTAGCCAAGACAACTGCACAGCAAAGAGGCAATGAATGGTTCATTGTCTTTTTTGCACGGATTACCATTGGAGTATCTTTCCTGTCTCTACAATGGTATTGAAAATAATTAAGGCTGCAAAATCTTCGCTGCAAAATTACTTCAGATTTGCAGCTAAAGTCCTGCCCACACAAATAATCTATGATCTGAAATGCAATGGTGCTTTTACTTTGCAGAGTAGACTTGTCTTGAAGATCACATAGACTAGAGGCTAAGTTTGTGCAGCCACATCAGATTTTGAACAGTCATTTTGTGGCTCCATGCAAATCCAACAAGCCTGTCAGTGACTTGCTGAAATCTCTTTCTGTTCCCCTTTCTAGGGAGACAAAAATGTTTTCCCTTCAAAAGGAGGCACAAGGTCTCCTATAGCGCCAAGAGTTTGGCACTGGGAGTTTGAGACCAGAATCAGAATTCAGGATTGGTCTCTGATAACCCACAGAGTAGTGCTTGCTCAAGACCAACATTGGCACATTGTGGCTAGCTGATAGGCTCTGAGCAATACTCAATCTCTGATGTGGGATATGGATATCAAAGCATTGACCAGGTTGGATCTATATTAAATTCATCACCCTTTTGTTCTCCTTGGCACTTCTGCTGCTTCTGCACTGTCCTGTGCTCACCTATGTTCTCCTTGTACTTTTCATCATAGACCCCTTCATGCTGATATCTCGTTGCAACTCATTTCAGGAACACTGTAGGCAGTGAGTGTAAACTCAAGGATTTATGGAGGCAACATATAGACACATGAAGTTTTGCCACTGGCAAAATATTTAGGCACCAGGCTGTGATGTGGGATGTGATCCGTAACAAATTCTAGGAGGAAAGGGAGATGAAAAGGGGAAAAAGAAAGGGAAACATGAATACAAGCTACAAAATTTAAAAAATGCATTCCTGCATGGCTGGAAGCAAGAAACTGGAAGCTTTTGTATTTGCTTGCATGTGAGATGAATGTGATTTTCCACAGCCAGGCCACCTTGCTCCACACTCCTTGGCCCCTATGGAACTCCAAGGGATAGACCAAAGCCATCCAGTGCCACACGGTATTTTGCAATGAGGATGTTTGGCTTTGAGAAATAAGTTCTGCAGCAAAAATGATATTTAAATTTGTCTGGTCTCTAGAATATCATGCTGGCCCATGCGAGGACTGTGTAACCTCTCTTGAACTACCACAGGAGGGTTTATGGAAGTGAAAAGAACTCATATCAGTCTGTAGGATGGTTTGTGGCCACATTGGCTGTACACTGTTTTTTCTATTTTTTTTTTTTTGTCTACTGCAAGAGAGTTTCTTTGAGACTGGAGTAGCCCCATATGACAGTGACTCAGTACCTGAGCCCGTTTCAGTTGGAAACCATGAAGAAATAATGAACACAGAATCCCACACTGGCATTAAAGCAAACCCACTTTTTAAAGCAGAAGCTGACATTACCAGGTGCCAAGTGATGCCTTTTTGAACCACTGACAAGTTTTATTTTTGGAGACAATTCAGCATACTAACTGCATGGAAGAAGTGAGAAACAGGGTTGCTTTGTTTTTATTACAGTATTTAGCATAAACACATCACTTTTTCTTCTCAGACAGTGACTTCTTCCTCTTGCTGTTGCCTTACTTGAACACATGAAACTAAATTTATCCAGAGTGTGATTTTGACTTGAATTGAGATAAAAGCCACCTTTAATCAGGTGTCTCACTCTCTGTTCATCCCCAGCCATTTCTTCTCTACTTCTCTGCTATTTTAATTTTGTGCCAACAGTTGCCAGGGTTGGTTGTTACTGTCTAACTTGATTATCATATAGCCATCAAAACTGATTCAGGATGGCCAGACTTTTTCAATAAAGAAGTCAGAGCATTAGAAACACCTGTTAGGGTTTAAATTGGCCTTTTTTTTCTTTCTTTCTTTTTTTTTCTTTTTTTTTTTTTTGACATTTCTCCGTTTTCCAGTGCCTTCTCTACTTCCATATGAGTTGTCTGAAAAAGAGGCATTATGGAAATATTTCTGTGAGACAGATGTTTTCTCTCCTTCTATCCATGCTGCTGGCAGGAAAGATTGCTGCTTTGAATGGCAGAGGGAAACTCCTAGGGAAGTACATATGGCTGAGTTTTGAGCTTTTGATGTTGTGGGAGACCTCAGCATTATGGCTCTCACTTATAAGGTTTGCAGTAAACAGACTTACTTGCAAGGTCTCCAAAGCAGGATGTTGGACTTGTCACAAAATCAAAAGCTCCAGTTTATCTGGGATCATTAATTTTTCGGGCTGAACAGTACTAAAAGCTTTGTTAGCACTTGCCTTTGTACAGTACACTGGGACAGTGCGTTGGCAGCTGTAGGAGGAATAATGCTTCTACAATTAGTACCATCTAAATAGGGACTTTGTAAAGAACTTGGAAAATCAGGATATTCCTTATTTCAGAATCCAAGCTGGGCTGTGCTTCAGAGAGAAATAATCTAATGTGATACTCTGAACTGATATTTCAGGTTGTGCAGTTGGTGAAAGTTAGCTCTAGAATCAGTAACAGCTTTAGAAAGCACAGAGGAATGTCTGAACAGTGGTGCTTGTCACTAGAAGCTTCACTGCCTCTATTCACATTGTATTGGCCCTCATCTTTCATGAGATATGTTGGGAAATGTGAGAGTGAGATTAACAACACAAGCGAACACAAATTTACTGTCTTGACCAGTTCATGAGGTGTACTGACAACAGTGTTCTGCTCTTTGGTAGATCTATATATCAGAGAACAAAACAGACTCTCTGGGTCGTGATTTGAATAGTGCAGACCTGTTGGTAGAAGCTGGACTAGTCCAGATAATATCCAAACATTTGATGTTCAGTCTTCAGAGGATATGGGTTAAGCAAAAATAGGAATTAGAGAAAAATATTGTCCAAACATCAGGTAGCTGAAAAAATAAAAAGGAACAGCTTTGGGCTATTAAATGTTGAAATCAAGTCTTAATAAATGGGATATTTCTGACCTTGGTGCACAGTATTCAAACTTTATGAGCCCCAGGATGTTACTTTAAGAGCTTGCTTTCTTCTGGGCAGCCTGGTCTAGTGGTTGGTGACCCTGCCCATGGATGGGGGTTGAAACTAGATGATCATTGTGCTCCTTTTCAACCCAGGCCGTTCTATGACCTTATGATTCTTGACTGGTTTTCAGTACATTTGGAGCACACTTCAAAAGTGGGAGGGCATGCACATAGATGGAGAGCTACAAAAAGTCTGATCTAAAGAAAAATTCATTCCATTTTATTTTTAGCTTATGGTCTGTGGTCCCTTGGAGGAAGGCTGAGGGCAGGAGACAAAAAGGGGCTGTTCTTACTTCTTAAGGATCCTCAAGGAGTAATTAAAAAAAATAACAATTCAGGCTAATTTTTCTATCCAGGGGTTCCTGGGAAATATATGCAAATTGGAAAAAAAGAGCTGAAAACCATTAATCTGCAGCAGCACTGGAACATCTCAGTGTTTCAGACTTTGCAATGAACTCACTTGCTTCCAGGGGATGTAGTGTGAATAATGTTCAACAAACAATTTATTTGACCTGGTGGGTTGGTTTTTTTTTTTTTCTTCTTTCATGTTGTGTGTATATTGATCACAGTTTTCAACTCTGCCTCTAGACTTGTTTGTAAAAGCAGGGCCCTATTGGTCAGGTATCACAGAGAGGTCTTGTGAGCATAGCTGGGCAAATCCCAGTGTCTGATGGTGCAGCCCAGTGCTGCAGGCACTTTCAAAGTTCAATGAACTTCACTGTTCAAAAAGCCAGGTGGGATTTGTCTCATAAAGCTGTGCAAACAGTCTCATCATAGGACTGCAAAGGCTTTGAGAACATTACACTGGGCTCTGCGAGTTGCTCCAGCTTGAACAGATTCAAGACTCGAAGCAAATACATTGAGCAGCCTTGGTTGCTAGGCTTTGATCATTCACCCCATAAAGTTCTCTTGAAGGATAAAAAGTAGTTATCAGAGTGTATGATGAATTATTAATTCTTAATAAACCTACCTAATTTTAAGTGTAGTCTAGACATAAGAAAGCCACTTCACCATTAGAAAACAAACCACCATGGTATTTTTTAAAATTATGGCACATCTGTGGAGTGTAGATAATTATCATGTCATGCAGAAAAACATCTAAAGGTTTAATTTTGTGTCTGCTATAAACAGAAGCCCTGGGATAACTGTATTCTGCCAGCCCGTTGGATAACAATAGTCATAGCCCCAGAATCAACTGTATAACTCATTGACAATCTCAGTGTATGCTTATTTTAATAAGCAGAACTATTCCCCATGGGAATCTTCTGGGAAGAAGTATGACCTATACTTACTACAGTGATTTAAAGAGGAGTATTCCAGAGATCCTTGTTGTATGCTGGATTGGAACCTCCTACATTTTTTGTGTGAGTGTTAAAGGGAAATGCAGTCTCATAGCTAATTCTAGTCACCCTTCAAAGGCTTCTTTATTGAACTATGATGTGATTTCTTTTTTTGCTTATAACTGATTTTATACAAGTGATGTCTATGGTATCAGTCCTCAAGAAACCACATCAGAAACTTCTGAGAAACAGATCTTTTCTGAGATCTTTGGTGACATTTTGGATTTTACTAAGCTAGAAACATCGTAGGAAAATCAAGAGCTACAAATAATAATTGTAATAATTTTAAAAGATTGATTGTGTTTTGCAATATTTTTTGTTTCTGCTTTCATTTCATCAGTTGGATATAGGTTTACGTGACCTCTTAGCTCTGACATGAGCTGCTAATCATTACAAGCCAGCAGAAATAACAGAAATCTACATTTGAAATTGAATGTCACAAGTTTAACTCCTTTTGACAGTCATACAAGTTAGTACTAAATTAGTTTATGCAATTTGCCCATGATTCCTAAGAGCTGGTGTGCCAGGTCTGGTCAACATGTCTATCTCTTTGAGGAAAACTTTGCTGTGAAAGACATCCTGATACTACTTTCTTTAAATAGAGAAAGAAAAAAAGACCTGCATAAGATAACATGATTTATCCAGGATCTATGATGAGGATGTTATTTTTAATGATAGCTCAGCTAAAATAAAATGTGGAATGACTTTAGGAGGTCATCATCTGAAACAGAGTTACACAAAGACAGAAAAAAAAAAAAAAAAACAGCATGAAAAATTGATCATAGGGATGCCTATCTCACACAGATGACATTTTTCAAGGAGGAACTCCTTTCATGCTTTCAGAGAGAGCTCTACCATTCAAAAACAGGCATTTATCAGGCAGGAAAATAGAGAGCTATGAAACTTGCAGCCTGAAACTGAAACCTGAAGAAACACATTCCTGGTTTTTTTGCAAGTTTGGAACTTTGAAAACGTTCACTGAAAGCTCTGTGTGAATTTCTACTATTTCTTGAATGATGCTTGGCAGGTTTGTGAGTGCTTCTGAGACCTACATGATTGAAGAAAAGAGCACTCAAAGCCCTGCTTGGGCAGAGCACAGTACTGATAACACTCACTGTCTCATTAAGACTGATAATCACCACTGTAATGTCTCAGTTGGGTGCCGAGAGAGCTGATAGCAGACACCTGGTTCAGCAGTGGGGAGTCAGCTGAGCATGTGCCAAATCTATGACTCTGGGTCAACCATCTTAACCCATAAATAGTGAGCAGCCCATCTGCCCCTTGTGTTTTTCTGTATGGTACTTGACTGTGTGGTGGGATTTCCCCTTAGGAAAGGAATACCTTTGGTGTGTCTGCTGTGAAAATCCCTTAAACCTATATTAGATTGATTGTGCCATTAGGTGTAAGCAGTTTGTGAGGACTGGGAGTAGGAGTGGAGTCAGCTGCACCTCGGTTCCTTACCTCTTTGGCTCAAGGAATTTAGAGTGCAAAGGTGTGCTCCGAACCTTGTGATTTACGAAGAGGACCTCCTGGATAAATGTGTTTGACTACTTGCTATACAGATGATGGGTGACTACCATATAGCTGATCCTTGCCATTGCAGATCTTCAGCTCACTATGAATGATTTCTTTTACAACGTTTTCTCTAGGTTTTAGTTTACACTCATAACAGTGTTTGCTGATTCTAGTAGTGTTTTGTGTCGAACAGGAGGTACTGGAACTTGAAGGTTTTTTGAATCATGGATCAGTACTATCTCAGCAAGAACCTGATCTCTCTTTCTTCTGTGAAGAGAATGAGCACTTCTTGGGCAAACCTCCTGTTTTGACAGTCGATGAGATTAATGGTTTTGTTTTGCACTCTACTGCCAGTGTAACTGATGCAGCATAGAGCATTGATCTGTAACAAGTCTATACATCAAAACTTGAACAAAACAGTTTTGTGATATTTTCTCCATGGCTGGATGAATGACTTCATCTAAATCCACTAGAATAGATGTTGCTTTTTTTTTTTTTCTTTTTGCTTTACTTTAGGCAGAACCCATGGAAATGAGGCTTTTTTGAAATCTGTATTGCCAAGCAGGATAGGTAGTATGAAGTTTATAACAGTCCAAGCACTGGGGTCCTAACATGACAATTCATGAATTCTGTATGTTTTGTGCAGCAGAACTAGGTATTTTACAGTTTCCAGTCTCTTAAAATACCTTTCAGAGGTAGATAATGTTACTCTTGTATTTAACAAATGGTTTCACAACACAGAGATCTATGTTCAGCCCATGCTGCTTGCTGCTCACTAATGCATTTAGCTTTGAAAGTCATAGTTCCTTTACTGTCATACAGAGATAGAAGGTTATACTGCAAGTATGCACTTCATGGAACAAGTAGAGCAGACAAGTGTTCAGCAGTCCCCAGCGCCTGTCTTGGGTATGCTTTAAAAAAAAAAAGGGGGGGGGGGGGGGGGGCCAAGAATCTACAAAGGTAATGGCATCCAGTTCAGACCACAGCAGTCTGCATCCTGCTGTAAATTGAAATGATGTGCAGTAGTACCTGTGGCTGTGTATTAGGGTGACTTTTCTTTACTGACAATGAAGAATATGTTTTTAATATAAGTTATAGGGAAATAATGAATTTCCTTTTATCAGCACTCCGAAGTCAATGAATACGTACTCCAGGACAAACTCACTCCAAGAATAGGGTGAACAGAATTTAACACAAGGGTAAAGGAGCAGAGATACACAACACCTTTATTTATGACATGATGTCGGTAGACCAATTCAGATCTTCATGTGTGCTACAGAATCTTCTTTTATATGAAGTGGTCATATAAAAGCTGGTGGCTTTTCTCTTTTTGATCATACCCCAATATTGGAACTACCTCTAACAAAGGGAGAGAAGACCATGTGTAATCAGAAGCTGAGGGACACTGACTGAACTGGACAAGGTGGCAGAAAACCAGGTCTCCAAGATAGGTGGTAGGCAGAGCCCAGCTGACAGTTGACCTGTGATCTGTTGGAGCTTTCTCCAAACTAACGTGACCCTGAGGAACTCTTCCACTCCAACAAATTAGTGAGGTCAAAAGACAAAGTATAGATACTTAAAGCATTGATCTCTGTTCAAGCAGGCATCGGTTTCCTTCTTGCAGTTAAATGACATCTCAAATTGACATCTCATATTGTCAACTTCTTGATTGCAGCCTAATATTAGGTTGCTTTCTTCTTGGAGCATAACTTCAGATTGATGGAAAGTTACAGGTTCTCAAGGGAGTTTCTCTTTAAAAATTTATTCTTCCAGTCTCCAATACTTTATTTGATATTGTGTTCAAGTTTATGTGCTCCCTTATCTGTAGTGACTTCATATGCATGCCTTGCAGCAAGACTGGTGTCTAAAGTTTGAAACTGTTGGAAAGGATAAAGAAAAGCATAGAGAGAAAAAGCCAAAAGTGCCTGATGCACTTCAGGAGACTTTATTAAAAATCTGAGAAAGTTCTGGCTAATTTCTGAAAGTGAGCTACCTCCTTTGGGATTGTAGGATAATAGAGCCGCTAACCAAGAGCTGTTTACAAGGGTGGGTAGTGATAGGACAAGGGGGAATGGTTTTACACTGAGACAGGGGAGGTTTAGGTTAGATATCAGGAGGCAGTTTTTCCACACAGAGGGTGGCTAGGCACTGGAACAGGTTGCCCAAGGAGGTTGCCGATGCCCCATCCCTGGAGGCATTCAAGGCCAGGCTGGATGTGGCTCTGTGCAGCCTGGGCTGCTGGTTGGCGACCCTGGGGTTGAAACTAGATGAGCATTGTGGTCCTTTACAACCTAGGCCATTCTATGATTCTGTGACACTGGATCATATGTAACACCAAACTAGGTCAGAGAAGGATGAGTCTTAATAGCCTCTAACAAATATGTTAGAGAAATGTTTTTAAATTGTTGCTTTTTTATCTGTGTACTGAACAGAGAAGTGTAAGATTAGCTAAATAGTGTTTTTAAAATAAAAATGAGGTAATTGTTCATGTCTTCTGGCTGAAAAAATGTTTTCTCCTCTTTTTTCTCTTCTGAGAAAAAAAGTCAGACTTCTTTGTTGTGAGTTTCCAGAAATATTGTGAAAATTCTTGCTTTTGAGTAAAATGGGAAACAGGAAGAACAGTTTCAGCCAAAGGTTAGGAGTGGAAGAAGTAAAAATCACTGAAAGTTTTACATTAATCAATCTAGAATGGATTACTTCAATAAACAAAACTGCCTTTCAATTAATTTAATAAGGGTAAAGCAGCATGCCAAATGTGAAAGTAGAACTCAAAGTTAACATGACAAATTATGTGATGTGATAATTGCAATAGCAGAGTGTGGGACCCAGTGAGCATGGAGGTCTCTGAGAACCTTGGTGAGGTAGGAGATCTCCTTTTCCTGGGTACGTGTTCAGTGTCATTATCTTACTGCTGCCACTGCTAAAGATGGTGTGGAGATATCTGCTCATCTGTTGAGGTCACCTATTTCTTTTTCCTGCATGTAGCGTAGGTCAGTTCAGTTGTATACAGACTTGGGACCACCTGAGATGTCCAGCGGTCCTCAACTCAGTGGTGGGGTTGGAGACAAGATCCCTGTAGATCTTGTATCTTGCCTGAAAAACACACATGGATTTCCCAGATACCTATGGTTACTTTGCATGGAACCTTTGTTTAGGAAAATAATTTTCTTTCTACAGAGTAAATCTAGACATCTACAATGCAGACATTTGTATGAGCTGGTCAATAAGCCCACTGAACACAGCATGACTAAATCAGTAGGGATTTAGTCACAATCACTGAGATCTATTGTATGCTCCAGGAGGAGGTGAACTGTACATCTCAAAAGGTTGCTTGGCTGCCAACCCAGAAATGTCTATTCCTCTCCAGTGACTATAATGAGAGCCCAATGAGAGATGCTCTACTGTGATTATCCATATTTTTCAGTTGTGAAATGAGATTGATTCATCTCTTATTGTACTCATCATGTGTGAACAGTGATGAAGCTCCTCTAATACAACAGATTCTGGTAGGAAAAAAACCAAAGCACAGTTCTAGTAACTTATGAATCGAAGGTTTGTCTTGAGGTGTGGTCGGCTGCTATCCATGGTGCAGGGAAGCAGCTCAGCTCAACTACCCGGGGTGTTTGGTATAGACCAGGTCAACTGCCTGAGTCTGACCATTTAAAACGCCAAATGAAGCTGCTCACTTTAACAACTATGGCTGGGGTGTCACTGTGCAGCTCAGAAATCAGTGTAAAGAATTCAATTTGCTAAACTGTGCAGATTCATTATCCTGTTACAAACATTTGTCATATTTACACAAAATACTTTTTTTTTTTTTGGCATTGAGCCTTCACTTTTTGGTTGCAATCCAGAGCAGAGCAACTCTGTAGACAGTGCTTTGCATGTTTCCCTCAGTATATCTCAAGACATAATTAACTGATCTCCATTAGCAATTATAAGACTACAAGACTCATAATTGACCTCCTTTGGAGTGACTATGTAGGATAAATGGATGTGATGTCACTAAACTGCTCTCTGATTATCCCTTAAAATCATGAACACTTTTGCAGGTAATGCCTGATGTTATGTAGGAATGCAAATACAAAATTTATTGATGCAAAATTGATTTTATACTGTGACTCAAGCATTTATCTTAGCTCTACTTATTGCTTAATCCCAAGGATACTAGCAAAATCAGAGTCTCACCAATGGAAATGAGTTTCAGGTTTCTCTGAAGTGATACAAATTGTTTGGTAATAATATTTTGCATAATCACCTGCTTAAATAATTACCAACATCATCTTCCTGCTGATGTTCTCCAACAAACATAATGATTTCTAAAAACATTGCACAATCTCTAGCAGTCTCAGGCATGTCAAGATTTTCTGGTCTAACACTCTGTGAGGTGAAAAAATAGTGCTTAGCATGCATAAGACATGCTGTACAGTCAAGCTAATATTTTGCCAAGCAGACTGTGTTATTGTCAGCATGTATCCAGCTGATGCTGCCCTGTATCACAGAGCATTTGGATTACTCTTTGCATTAAGAAGAGGGTAGCATTTTGTATTTGGAATTAGGCTGGTGATTAATCTTTTGAGTTCTTGTTTAGATATATATTTTTAATAGAATAGCTATGGTTACTTGATGGCATTGTTTAAATTTATGATACTTATGTAGTCTCTTCCTGTAGCGGAACTGGAAAATTGACTCCAACAGAGTTGAAAGACTGCTTAAATAACCAGCAATATAAAATACAGAGCATGTTGTAATGTTTTACCTCAAAATTTGTCTTGTCATTGCTGTCTAAGTGAAAGAAAATTTGGAGAGTGTGTTTTAGTTGAAAACTTACTTCGCTTTAATTGTGGTGGCATTTAAACCTGCTGAGAGCCAGTGAGTTTTCTACAATGATATACCGAATGTTCAGGGTAGACAGAAATGGTGGAATTCAAAATAGACATATACAGCTCTTCTCCTGATTCAGAGTTGTGTTGACTGTGTGGGTTCCTTCTGCATTCTGTGGGTGCTTAGTTCAGTACAGTCAAGTATTTGCCCCTGCCCCATCCCTGGAGATATTCAAGGTCAAGATGAAGCACACTCTGAGCAACCTGATCTAACTGTAGACGTCCCTTCTCACTGCAGGGGAGTTGGATTAGGTGGCCTTTAAGGGTTCCTTCCAACTCAGTTCTATGGTTCTAAACAACATCTGCCAGAAGGAGAGAGATCCTCATTTAGGAAAAATAAAAATTTCTGGAAAGATAATCCTTTGACTTGAAAGGTTGAGATTTGTTTTTTGTTTTGCTGATGATATCAGGAAAGACGCTTCACTTAAAATTATTTTTCTCAGAAATTAAGTCTTAGAAAAGAATGATTCAGTTCCAGAGAAACTACCAAGTGAAGTTATCATTCCCAACATAGAATCATTGAAGTTGTTCAACCATCTCCACTCTGCCCACTGACCACACCTCTCAGTGCTACATCTCCATGGTTCTAGAACACCTCCAGGGACAGTGACTCCTCCACTTCACTGGGCAGCCTGTTTCAGTACATCATCACACTTCTTAAAAATAAATTTTTCCTGATTTTTTTTTTTTTTTTTTGTAAAGCAAAGTACTTCATGCTAAAAGCAACAGGGATGGTGGGTGCATTGATCTGTGTGCACTGGAGTTAATGTAGACTATTTTCTTCTAGGTTGTAATTTGTTATTGGCTGTCTACTGTCTAATGAAGTGTGTTCATGTTGCATCTTTTACTACCCTGTAAGCTTTTCTTGTTAGCCAGTTTTCATGCAACATCTCTGCTTGAGTTGAATGTGGCTTCACAGCTGGACAGTCACACAGTTATAGAATCATCATAGTGGGAAAAGACCACTGAGGTCATCTAGTCCAACCATCAACCTATCATTACTGTGGCAACTGAAGTACTGTCACAGCCTCTCTCACTCACATCCACAAAACCTCTATATCCTTAGAAAAAGGGATTAAAAACTGTTGGCTCCAAATAGTTAATCTAAATCTCAATGTGCTTGCTAGGTGTGCAAATCACTGTTATGATGGCCACCTGTTTATTTCATGAATCCATACTTCAACCTTCCAGTGATGTTCTTGAAGACAAAAGTTGCCTTCATGTTTTTTGCATGAGGTAGGTCTGAGTGCTGTGACTCTTACTAGGAAGAATTTGCTAGCTCAGAAGGCTTGCATTTGTCAAATGATTGCTTGGGGTAACATTTTGTTTTGTAGCTTAGCCTGGTGATTGCGGTGAAGTTACCGATTGTGGAAGAAACAGATGATGGTTCTGTCCGTACTGCAGAGTCAAAAATCGGAGTGAGGTTTTCATGAGGTGACGTATTGTTACCAGCTCTAGATCCAATAGCTTGTCATCTAGTTGCGAGCATAATAATTACCAGTGTTAAGGAGTCATTAAAAAGGCAACTTGCCTTTTGAAGGGAATTGCTGTCTGAAGCTCAGTGTTTGAGCTAACAAGCCTCTGAGAGGGACATGGAGGGAGGCAGCAAGATGGTAGGCAGTACGAGGGTGGGTTTGAAACAGAAGACTTTGAAATTATGCCTTCCATTTCCTAAAAATAAAATGCTCTTCTAAGCTCAGCAGTTTTATTTCCTTTTGTCTGCATCTGGGAAGACTTCTGATGGGCTGGTACAGAAATCAGCTGTCTGCAGTTTCTTCTGGCATGAGACGTGGTGTTACATGAGGGTGCAGAACTCCCAGCTGAGCCCAGACCAGCCTGGAAATCACCAGGAAAAAGGATGTCAGAATTTCACTTACATTTCCCTGGGTGGAAGGCCTGAGACTGGTGGCTGGTCTGACCTTCTTGAGACTGCTTAGTGTTTTAGTTATTTTACTCAATAATTTTGCAGTAATTCTGAAATCCCACTTCTCTCTTTACTCTTATGGTACTGGAAAGTGCATTTTTAAGGTGTATTTTTGTGCTCTGCCTTAAGAATACAACAATGACCAGAGGTGAATGGTCCCTGTATGTCTATTAATGTTAAATGAGGCTTTTAATAAATCCTGCCTTAATTTCTTATGCCAGATATTATTATCTTAGTGCTCTGTGAAATTAAAATAGCAAACAGGAGTTAGTTGATATTAAAGTTGCATATCCATCTTAAAAACATATTACAAACTCCATTAAAGATTTGCAGGTAAATGCATTAATTTACATTAATTCCAGTAAGTGGAGATAGTGTATTTTTAATGCTGGAAAATACTTGTCTGGCAGCTTATTTAAATATTTGGAACAAACAGAAACAGCTGAGATCTGATTTTTTCAAGTGTTGTTCAGCCATGTTTGGAGATGGGTAAATACATCTGCACCAATCTGCCTTTCTAAACAAAAAGGTTGCTAGTTACAAGGTATCACTGAAAGACTTATATGCCTCTTCTTGTCTTTCATCTAAAACAAATAACACACTACAGCTATAATGATGGATGTAATAAGGGAAAAAGTAATCAAGCAGAATTTAGTGCTCTGAAATTGTCTAGAACAGAATTACTTCAAATGGATGTTTAAATTGTGTAATTTTACAGTGAGATTAGAAAACCAGAATTCATCAGATACTGGGAAAGGACAGGTGAAGAGCTAGAAGTCATTGATTGCTATGAGCTTAATCCTTGCTAATGAACACAGTCCACCAGTTGCTCTAAATAGCAGCACTCATTCTGCTTTTCTACAAGGCTTGAGTCCTATTTAAATCTTCACACTGGAGGCTTTACTGTGTTTGTTCCACACTGAGCCTGATCAAAGCCCAGCATTTTCCTCTCACTTCAACTTCTGTGTTCACTAAAACTGGTGTGGTGGTTCTGTGCTGCCCAGTTCATATCCCATTTTGTGTGTAGCTCAGTGCCTCTGCAACGGGAAGGCAGTGTGCAGATGAGTACTGGGAGTATTTACAGGTTTTTTTTTGCTTGGCCCAGTTGAAAAGTTTTCCAAAACTAAATGTATCTGTGTTGCTGAATGAACCAGAACCATCTGATTTGAAAGGGGGGGAAAAAAAAAAAAAGCAGTGCCTTGATTGACAATTGCAGTTTACAGCCATTACTCAGTATGGTAGTACTTCACCTTCACTGAGTGGTGAAAATCACAGCATGAGATAGAGGAGAATTCCAGCTTGGAATTCTTTAATGTCTCTGGGTTGCAAATAGGTGGAGCAGGAATGAGTTGCTCCCTTGGCTAAAACTTTCATCACTCCAGCTTATGCCAGACTGATAGAAACATAGCTGGGCATTGAGATGTGAGATGAATAGAAATGTTCCCCAAAGCATGGGGAATGCCCACATATTGCTCTGTAGGAATATATTTTGTTAAAAAAAAAAAAAAGTATTTAAATCCTATTTTAAAAATATACATTGTTATTACTAATGTTGGTCAGCAAAAGTGGATCCAGTACCATAACATGTTCTGCGATGGTCAAGCTGGTCCTTTATTGAATTTAATTTTTTTTTTTTTAATTTTCTTTGTGTGCCGTTTTCTGAGAGCACTGAAGACTTTTCCCTGATGGGGAAACTTCCACAGACGAACATGGCTCATATTGGCAGCCCTTTCCCTGTGGTAGCTAAGAAGATGGTTCAGGAGCAGAGGGTAATTGGAGATGTCCAAATCCTGCTGTGGCCATGTGGATCCACATGACACGACCAGGAACACGGGTAAGGCTGTTCTAATTTATGGTCCTAAGGGGTCACTTGTTATCTGAGAGATCTTTGGTGATCTAAGCCATCTGCAGTAGGCTGGCAGGTATTTTGTGTACAGTAACAAAGACCTGAATGTTTTAGACAACAGCCTGCACATAAATCTTATATATTTTTTTTTTTCCCAGGAGTACTGGCCCTAAAGAGAAGTCCACCTGTATGCTTGTGTCTGCAGAGTTTACCAGCACACTTGCTCCCCACAGCAGCATCCCTGGCCATGCAGTGGCTATGTGTTTCTCTCTTCCGAAGCAGGAAACTACTGCTTGAAAAAGGTCAGTGATCTTGTAAAGAAATATTTCAGCTGGATAAAACCCCTCTTATACATTGTGATACAGAATTGTTCTGAGTCATGAAGCTCATAACTTGTTTTCTTTTTTTATTTCTTTTCTCTCTCTCTCTTTTCTTTTCTTTTTTTTTTTTTTGGCCTATCAGGGATTATAGGCTGAGTTCTGCTTCAGTTCAACCTTCATCAATCAATATTATTAAAAGCAAAGATTTGCCAAAGCAAACTTACTCTGTCAGTGCTGGTCTAATGAGTGGATGAGGGGAGCAGTATGTGATCGACTTCAGAAGGGTTGCTCCACTAAGTGTCACAGCTGCTTGAATTTAAAATGTCAAAGAGTTACTCCAGATATAGCTCCTGCTGGGCACCAAAGCCTGTTGGAAAAACCCTAAAAGACAGCTGGAAAGGGAATATTGTATCAAATATGTGTTCTAATTGACTGGTCTGAGCATGGAAATCCACAAAATACTGAGAGGCCAAATCCTTGTCCTCCGATAGTTGCTTCAGGAGAACTTGCAGGTGGCTTCAAAGTAAATTTCATGCATCCCTATTGTCTGTGAGGATAAGAGTTTAATGCAGCTGCTGAAGTTCAGCTTTGAGTTTGAGAGATATAGATCTGTGCTCAGCTCTGCAGGCCCGGGCTTTAAACCTGCTAACGACTCTTGAGGAAGAGGCTCTTACACATCTGTGGCAGAAATAATACTGGTGAGTTCTCAGCGATCTATTGAAAAGAAATACTGCAAAGGAGGGAAACTTTGCCTTTGAAAATACAATCTCTACACCTTGCTGTATCTGAAAATGTGCTTTTGCAGTGGCGAAAATATCATGTTATTGCTATGGCTGATCTCACTGCATGGGACAAACCTGTTTAGAGCTGATAGGACCATTTGACACTCCAAGTGTTCACAGTCAGTAATACAGGACTTCAGCAATGGGGAGAGGTTCTCAGCATTCAGTGCATTTGAGGATTCTAGCTGAGCTAAATTTAAACCAACTTTAGGATTGTTTGTATTTTCCTTAGTTGTTTGTTTCTTTGCACTTGTCTATGACTGTCTGCCAGGGAAAGGAAAGATAGCTACTACATATCTCAGATAAGAAGATGTGGCTGGGGAGCTAAGACCACAGATATGGGCAGTACAATGCAAGTTAATGCATTTTGACTCCCCTTTCAGCCAAGGAACTGTGAAAGCTTTTTGGGAAAAAAAGTTTTCTTGGGAATTGCTTTCTAAGCAGATATTGTGATGCTTTGTATACGTAACAAAATAAAAGTAAGGTCAGTGTGCTTATTCCTTTTCTCATTTCACTCATGCTGAGTTTTTGACACATTAAAATCAAACCCTCAACATATGAGGTTGAACACAGGGAAGAATTTCTTCTCAGGAGTGGTGATGCATTGGCATGGCCTGCCCAGGGAGGTGGTGGGGTCACCATCCCTGGAGGTGTTCAGGAATGGTGGAGATGTGGCTCTGAGGAACGTGGTCAGTGGGTATGGTGAGGGTGGGTCATCTAGATGATCTTAGTGGTCATTTCCAACCTTAGTGATTCTATGATTCACTGAACATAATTTGCAGCAATTCTTTATAAAGGACTTTCCAACATATTCTTTATAAAGGACTTTCCAACATATTACAGGGCTCCAAAAACTGCTGGAGGATGAACTAAGAAACAGCAGCATAGATGTACCTTCTCATCACCTGGGACATGTGCAGCATCTTGTGTTCATACAGATACTATGGGAGAGAGCAGCCACAGCCAAGGAAAGCTGGTAGCAGGCAGAAAGTACCTAAGCAATATAGGACAGGGATGTGAGTACTGCTCATAAAAGAATGAGGAAAAATCTGTTCTACTGTAAAAAACCTCTGGCATAATGCAGAAATTAATAAGTGTTGTGCTTTGTGACACAGCCCTTTAAAGATTGAAAAATGTGTCCTTGCTCTTCTGAGGTTCACTTCAAATAGAGCTCTGTGTTCAGCTCATGAAGAGGCCAACCACCTTGCTGCTTGGCAGCCCTGGGCACACCCACACCTTGTGCACGGAGAAGAAGGCTCATACTCCCTAAAATTTCATCTGCTCATGAAAACACACACTGCAAGAAAGAAGAGTTTAGCTTCCAAGAGCAAGTGGAGCATTAAAATAGAATCATAACCTGAGGGGGTTGGTATTATTTTTATATTGTGAGTAGGATCAGACACCAAAAAGAAGTGAAAGAAAAATCTTCTGTCCCCAGAGGTCTAGCAGTGTAAATAGACCAGTGAACAAATGGTAGGAGAGGAAAGGGATGTTGGAGAGGTGGAGCATCAGCAGAAGGTTGCAGGGGTAGGGCAATGTGAAAAGATTTCCTAGTTGCAGCCTACCTGTTTTTGTAGTCACTGGACTTTCCTGACTTAAGATGCCAGTTTCAAAGCCAGGTTTGCAAATATAATTGCACTCCGGTCATGTTTATTGCTTTCTTAAAGCTTACTCAGACAGCCTTACAGGTGCAGCACTTTATGGACTTCTGAAATGGCAGGTATCTGCTGTGGGGATCTCAGTTTAGACTGCTTAGCACTACTGAAAAGTAAGGGTAGACAATAAACTAAAGAAGACAGGTGGGAGGGTTGTAACATTGAATGTGCTGATATATCAAAGAAAAAGTAATGAAATCCTACATCGCCAGTACATCCTTCATCCATTAAACAGGACAGTTCACAGCAAGGGAGGACTGCATATAGATGCAGCTCTGCCTTACTAACAATTTTTGGCTGTCTTCCTTTCTCTCTTGCCTGTACTCTGATGACCATGAGGCTTTTCCTACAATACTTTTTCCTTTCATCTAAAGCTTGGTGTGTGTGACCAAGGGAAGAAGAGGGCTTTTATATTTGGTTTATCCTTAAAGACTATAAGTCATAAAACAACTGTTCACTTATTTTTTTTTTTTTTTTTTTTTTTTTTTGAAAATTGAAGTTGAGGCTGAAACTGAAAGCAAAGGTCTACTGGGCAGTGCAAATGTCTGTGTGGATGAAAAGACAGCGCTAGATGTAAAGCAATAATGACCACAAAGTAATTGATGTGCTTTGTTCAGGGAGGCTGGAGAATAATTGTCCTGCAATACTAAAAGCCAAGAGAGTGAAATTAAATTCACAGTTGCAATTTTACAAATGTATGCTACAACTGTTGGAGAATACACTATTGGCATTAAAATGAAGCAGAAGTGACAAACACAACTAAATGCCTATAATCTGACTAGTGTTTTAGAATCAGTGTTAAGGCAGGAAAAAAATTGAAGAGAGGAAGGTGAGCAGAAAATAGACAGCAACACAGATTTAATGAAGGGAGCATTTCATGCTGCCTGACATCTTCCTCTGATATGAAATTGTGTCCCTGGGATTTCCCTTGTTTAGAAAATCAGAAGTTTGAGGCAGGGCCTTGTAGGGAAACTATCAGTAAAATCAATAAATTTGGGGAGCAGTGTAGGAGTTGTAAGGTGAATAAGGAAGTGACTGATCAGGAGGTTTTAGCAGTTGCACCAAAAGGAGCTGTGTCAGTCTCAGAGAAGTTATGGATGATTCTTCTCAAGAATCTTTGCAGGATTGCTCAATAGACAATAAAAGGAAATAATAAAGAAATACTTTCCTTTAGTAGGTGGCTAGGAGCAACAGATGTGGCATGGCTATGTAAAGGCAAATACTGTAGCAGGCTGTACTGGGAGCAGCACATCCAGGTAAACAAATAGTGACACCAATATATAAGGCACTGGTCATGCATCAGACATGTCATTCTGATGGCCTTTGCCATAGATTGTGTTAATTTGGATGCAGCATTTATTTGTGCAGTTCAACAGTAAAGTTATCAGTTATCTGAATAATGTAATTTGAAAAGGAAATGCAATTTCATTTAGAGATCAACAGGGATAATGTAAGTGTAATATTCTGGTCAACTGCATTCAAGTGAGATGAATCACAGGCCAACAAGAGCAGAAAAGTACAGTGGACAGAAGCAAGTGAGGGTATTTACAAAAAGAAACAGAGTATGTTTCTTGTAGTCTCCCAAAAGAAGGATGAGCAAGTGTACGAGTCCTGACATCAAAATACGTGACAGGGAAAGTACACAAGACACACTCAGCATCGAAGAAGGAAACATTAATAATGGAGGTGAAAGAACAGACAAACACAGACTAGTGAGGGACACGGTTGAGCTAGAAATTTGTAACCATCAGAGGGGTGAGGCTATGGAAGAGGTCATGGTACAAGAGAGGAACTGTTTTGGAGATGACGCGTAGTTTGGGCTGCTTGCAATAGCAGAGCAGAACTCAATGATCTAGGAGCCCTCCTGTGTTAAGGAGGAATGGGGGTGTGTCATAGGTGGATGTGGGGACATAATCTCCATATGAACTGTTCTTCACTGCCCTCTGCTGTGGGTGTATGTATATATTTACGTCAGTAGTGTTCATGCACTGATTGATTCTTGGATCTGATAGCTTTGGAAGTAATTGACAATCCTTTCACCCCAGACATGTCACCCAGCAGAATATGTCCTGGAGTATGCTGTCCTCTGAGGATGTTCCAAAAGAGTTGGGAGCAGGCAGTACATCAGTTGCAGGAAGGTAGATATGTAGTTGAAAGAGATTCTCTGTTTTACATATCTGTTGTGGGGAAGGAGTAGTGTGCAAAGTACAGAGTATAAACTGGGTCAAGCACAAATTCTACAGTTACTAAGAGACTTCACATTCCATCAATTCTAAGAAAAGACCTCTGGTCTTTAGTCCAATAACTGAGGCTTGCAAGCAGCCTGCTACCATAACTCACTAAATCTTCATGACTCTATAGGTCAGAAACATAGCCCTGGTTATTAGAATTCAATAGATCTCCACCTCCTTACACCAAGATTAGGTCTGGTCATTCTGATGGCCTTTGCCATAGATTGTGTTAATTTAGATACAGCATTTATCTATTCAGTTTGACAGGAAAGTTATCAGTTATCTGAATAATGTAATATGAAAAGGAAATGCAATTTCATTTAGAGATCAACAGGGATAATTTAGTATTGCAAATAGCCTCTTGACAGATACCTGCAAATTAAAGGTTACTTTCTTCCTCCATTTAATAACAGGGCTCTCCTAAATGCATCCATCTTAGTAAAAAAATAAATAAATTCAAAATCTAATTTATCAGCTCCCCACATAGTACTGGGATATTTATAAGCAAGCAACAACCGAATTAGTTCAGACTTTAGTAAGCCTATAAATATCACTTAAAGGAATAGACATTGAGACTTCCTTTGTGAGCTCAGATCAGTGAGCTACTATTGAAATCCTCCCAAACCTCCCCTTTTGGTTCTTTGTTCCACAGGCAGCTACTAAAGACAGCCAAAACCAAGCTCATGATTTTGATTTACAGTAGTTGTTTTCAGGGCCTGATGGCACATTTAAAGAAGTACCTCACGATTTTTGCAGCTAAAAGGATTATTTTCACGTGGAATAGGACCATCCCTTCTGCGATGTGCTGCGAAGAACTGTTTCACCTGTCTGAGGCCTCAGAAACAGATTTGCTCTCCCTTGCCCTGCCAGTGTCATCACTCATGCCCTGTTAGCCACGCTAGGGCAAAGTTTTGTTCCCCAGAGCTCTCCCTCCTTGGCCCACCTTCAGGGCACTGAAAACAAAGAAAAGACAACAAGGTATTGTTTATATTTTGGGCTTAGAGCATCTGTAAAACAACCTAATTGACTGCTAGAATGTAAGTAGAAGGTCATAGTGATCTCCGCAGGAGATGCTTGTTACTCACCAGCTAGCCAGTGTGCTTAAAGAATTAGTTTCTAGGAGATTAACATGCTAGTCTTTTTTTCTTTCTTTTTTTTAGCCATGTATCTGAGACACACCTTTTAGCGTCCAGGAAAACGAGGATGGAAACGTAGTGCTGTTTCCTGCCTACGGCACTTTCTCCCCACCGTATAAATGCTGGATCACTGTCAAACAACGTTTCTGCTGTCTTCCAGTTCACAGCACAAAGCTCAGTTTCACAGTAGACCCCAGGAAATTCCTATTGAAAGGGACACATTCAGTGAGAGACTTAACACCTACTCAGGTCGGCTATTTCTTTGAATCTGCTACAAAAGAGGGAGGCAATGAGCTGCAGTTTCCACAGAGTTCTTCAATGTTTATCTCCAGAGGGCTGCGAAGTATGAAGCTTAGTAGTAAGCACCCATCCGCTGGAGCAGGCAAAGCTAAATACAAATTTAATGGCAATGCCAATGCAGAATTTCCATTTCATGCTAGGAAGAAGGAGATGGCTTTTTATGACCTGATCTAATTTCAGAGTGTTCCCAAATTGATAGATCTGATCCAAGCTAGCTGCTGTTGTCCTTGAGAACCGGCAGTCCTTGCTGTCTTCTTGCTGTTTCTTTATTTACTTCTTGGGATCTGATCCTCTGCCCTTCTCTGTCCCCCAGTACTGACTCTGTTTCTTCCTTCCCTTCCCTTGGGAGCCGTTCAGAATGCTAATCTGGGGTGTGCTGGCCTACACCACCTCCTCAGATTCTCCTGTCTCTCTGTCTATGGCATTAATACCTCCATTGCCCTCCCCTTGTCAAAGCAGTGAAAATACGTCCCACACTGGATTGTCCTGCTGGGTGTTTTTGGTTGCTTGTATAGCAGGGGATAGGGAAGACATCAATCATATGAGATTTTAATTTTAAATTTTTATTGTACCATCCTTCATTGTGGTTGGCACAAAGCCCTGTGTGACACCAATCAAGAGCAGCTGGGAGCCAACAGTTTTCTGCCCAGTACAGCTGCCATGTGTCCCTACAGCTGGAACAGCTCCTGGCTGGCATGGGGAAGCTACCCAGGGGCATGTAGGAAGTCTGTGGTAGATCAACAAATCAGTGTCTCACCTAATGCCGAATTTTCAGAGACTAGAATGACTTTTTGTTTATTTGTTTGCTTATTTGTTTGTTTTGCATTCTTTTAACTCAGAGCAGAGGTAAACTCCTAACCCTAAGGCTGATGCATCTGCTAAGGGGATTGGATGAGACCCTGCTGACTTTGTACAGATGCTGATGTGTATGCACCAGAGACAAGGCTTGGGGCTCTAACACAGCAATATGAGTGATCACCAAATCTATAGCAGTGGCTTCTTAGTCTTCCAGCAAGGGTGCAACATAGCTGCTCTTCATGGAGATAGTGCAAGGAGTAGTTGAGAGCTTATTATTAGAGGTGCCTCCTGAAATGTAGGAATGGAGCTTGCACAGCCTCTGCTTATGAACCATTAAACGGAACACGTTCACTCAGGTTTCAGTTTCTCCACATTTGCAGGAAAAATAGTGATGCAGAAATATCCACTGAGGCTGCACCCCATCCTCTGAACTGTCGACAGCCAAAGGAGGACTGGGAGTGGGATTTGTCTGCCCAGAGCACCTTGTGCAGCTCCCCACCTAAATCACAGCTGAGATGCAAAATCTTTTGAAACTCTCCCTTTGCTTCAGATATGGACAGTGCAGTGTCCTTTAATGACATTCCTCCCATGAGCAGCCATGCATACAGGTTGAGGCCTCTCATTGCGGTGCGTTTACTCCCACTAAGTGCCCTGTGCATGTGAGAGATGCTGTTTTGCTAACTATTCCTCTTTTGATAAATTATTGATAAAGTTTCTCCTTGGCAGATTATAAAGCTAGGGAGCCCTTCTGCTGCTCCGCTAATACATTCTAATTCTTGCATTTATCTGAAGAATATAGGCATGATTTTCCTGATGACTTCGCAGCTTTTTGGAATGTCACCTTCTTCAATAACACAATACTCTGCTTTCTGCAGACAGGAAAGCCACTTTTTCATATGTTTTCTGGGTTTAATGGAGGAATGCTCTACCAGAGACATGATCAGATTTCTTACTGAAAGATCATGGAGTATTAACTCCAAGCTTACAACTGGCCTTGGTATAAATACTCTGTACAGAAGCATGCAATCGTAGCTAGCTTGCGCTAAACATTGCTCTGTGACCTCACTGGCTAGGGAGGAAAGCAGTATTATCTGCAGTAGTCTCCCTAAGGAACGCCTGTTGGACAATGAGTTCTGGTGCTGTTTTTCTCCTGTTTCTGTGTGTTGGCCATGTACGTACTGTGATGTGACCTTTGTAGAACTGCACATAACCTTCTAGCAAACTACAGAAAGGATCCATTGGCTATGGCAAAAATCTGGGAGTCAAGGACACCATGTTTTTTTCAGGAAACCATCCCTTTGCTGGTGTGTGATATAAGAAATCCATTTTGCACTTCTTGAGTCAGTTAATTCATCTAAAATAGCAGTGTCTGATGCTTTTTAAGTCTTGAAAGCATTATGTATAATTAACAGGTGTGTGGCAATGCCAGGAAGATTCCATCTATTGCTGCTGGTTTTGTTGTAATGCCTGGTTCCTAATGGGAGTATGCAGTTGTTCAGCAAGGTGGAAGAAGGTTTCATGGGTGGGTAATGATTGTACTGCTGTACAACTGCATATCCAGTCATTTGAAAAGCCAAAGAGCTTGGGATCACTCCATTTCCATTAGCATAGAACCTTCTCAGGATGGCCAAATTCAGGCTCAAATGGACCACCTAGGAGCCAGCATGGAAGACATGAGCTTCCAGGAGAGTGCTTGATTTGCGCCGCGAGTCATATCTGTATATTTAAAAACCACTAAAAACCTCAGACAGAATGGCATCTCTGCTGCAAACTGAAAGTCACCTTCTGTCTACTATAAATTGCCTCAGAGGGGCATTAGCAGCCAAAACCTGAGTTATCCCTAACAGCAAAGTAGCCTTCTAATTACCTTCAAAGAATACATTTTACTGTTAGTGACGGCACAGACAGCACTTGTCATCAAAGCTGCGAAGCGGATTCTTTGCAGCACTTCAGTCAATGAGGAAGGCTTGAAGCAAACTGCTCTTCTGGAACCATGCCCATGCACAAGTAATGTCTAATTTGCAGAGTTTTATTAGCTAGAAGTTGATTTGCAGTTATTACAAAGTGGGATAACTATCAAACTTCAGATTCTTTCTGACTCAAACAAAATCATCTTCCTAAAATTCTGCATCTATTCTACTGTGCCAAAAAATGTTAAGTATTTCCTAGTAAGACAGTAACACCTCCTTCCATTTCCATATGTAATTGTGTATTTTTTTCTGCTCTGTTTTGCATTACCAGAAGCAGGTGAGGCTTTTTTCTTCTCTCTGAAAGCTGCAAATGCTCCAGTGCCCATTCTGGTTTGTTCTGCCTCTTAGCACTTGTATCAAAAATACAACCTATGTAGGGAAACTGTTAGGACACAGCTTGAAGTGGTGATTGAGCACCTGGTGAAGGGGTGTGACTGGCCCAGGGAGCACAGGTAAACTGTTTTCACCTGCACTCCCCCTGTGACCAGAAGGGGAGGACCCAAGGTGAGGGCCACCCTGGGCTCATATGGATCAGCTGCTGAGAGGTGAGTATCTCTTGGATCTGGACTGCTTCCTTAGGAGTGTTGTGTGGCTAGATAGCCCCTTCACCAGTTGAGTGAGTTCTTTTTTTTTTTTTTTCTGTATACAGCTGTTGGCTAATCTGTGAGAATGCTTTGCCTGGTGTTCCTAAGAGCTTGTCAGAACTTGTTAGATTGGTTGTCTCTGTGAACAGAACAACTAATCTAAAAAAAATCTACCTGTGCTAGAACCTTTTTTTTTTTTTTTTTTTTTTTTTTTTTTAACTACTTCCTTTTCCAGGCCTGGTGGTCTTGCTCAATTCCTGATTTCTGGATAAAGCTTGGTGTAAAGTCCCTCAATCCCATTTTGATGTTATCTGTTTCCTTTGCTGCCTGGAACCTGCACCTTTTACTTTAAGCCAGAGTGAACTGGTAGGGAAAGTATTTACTGCTGGCTAGAATGGGTGTTTCTAATCCATCTTTTGCATAGGTATGCTCGGTTTATCTTTCTTAATCTTCAGTTACAGCAGTTTTAAGAGAAACTTAAAATTGAAAATGATCTAACTGCAGTGCCTCTGGGTAACTTCTGTGGTTGTGATTAGGTTCCCAGTGAGGTAATCCTTCCATTCAGTTCTTAAAAGTTATAGTTTTCTGTGCCAGGGTCTTTTGAGGTCTTCACTCCTGATTGGGATTTTCAGGGATCTTGCACTCTAACTGGAATCGAATCTCTTTGTGTACCTTTTTTTTTGCATGACCAGTGAATATCTTTAGGTTAACACTGGAATGATCACACAAAGGATACTAGCAGAAGTGAGACCTCGAATGCCTCCTAGTCTGTTATAGACATTGTGAAGCACTTCTAGGAGCACAGTTTCTAGGTCCTAATACTGGGATTAAGGGCTTTATTTTCTGCAATATGTGAAGTGTGATATCTACCTGAATGAAATCCCCCAGTCTGATTATCTCAAAATGGCATCTCATTTATTTCACGGGCTTTGCAGAACAGAATCTCGTTCTCTCTCAACCACAGTGCTTCGACAACTCTTTTAGTATCTCAGAGACCTGACTGCGTTTTTCTCTGTTCATGCTGTGGTGAAGGCTCTACAAAATTTGCAGGGATGTGCTATCCTGATGTACCTCAGGCTTCCAGAGTCCCGCAAACCACATCTGAGGAACCGCTGGGACTGAGCCACTTGGGCCCAAGCCAAACTGAGTACAAGCGAACTCTGTATGACTGATTTTGTCTTAAGGATTTGCAGCCTGAAACAAAGAATTGTCAACTCTTTCTAAGCCTGAACTTAGAGATAGGTTAAGTTCTGTTATGGTTTTGTAATTTCTTTGGTTTGCGTTGCTATTCCACATCAGAACATCATGCAGGATAATGGGAGTTAAGGGGAGAGTTTTTTTTTCTTTCCTATGGACTGCCTTAATTGGGCATGGGGGGGAGGGGTAGCCGGAAAAGGGGACGGAGTTTTTTTTTTTGCTCTTGGCGCGCGATTCCCCGGTGAGGAGAGAGCGTGGTCGCAGCTTCTCGCCTCCTACAGCTCGTCGGTGAGGTTTAGTTCTATTTCTCTCCTTGTTGAAACTCTCTGTTGTTGTTTAGCATTATTAGGTTCATTAAACTGCCGTTCGTTCTCAGATCGCTCCTTTCTTTTCATTCCTTCCCTCCTAGACCCACTCGCCGTTTTTTTTTCTTTCCCCTCTCTCGGAGCGCACGTGGCCGGGCCGCGCCGCGCCGTTAGAGAAGGGAAGCGCTTCGTGCTTTCTCTCCCCGGGTTTTGTCCCCGCTGTCACGAGTGAGCTCTAGAGAGCACCCCGTGACAAGTTCCTGTTCCAGCACTTCATTTAGTTCTCTGATTTATACTTACTCTTCACCTCAAATTATTTGGAATGGATCCTCACTTCTATTTCGTTAAACCAAGCTAGATAAAAATAAGATAGATGGCTTCAGGCTGAGAGGAACTCACTCATTGTACAGCAAATTTTCCAAACTGTGTTTGCTGCTCTAGACAACGGAGAACTGAAGCTGTGCAGTGAAGCACAGAAGATGGGCATTGCCTGATTCCTATGGAAAAAAAAATCAATCCTTCTGTACCACCATTTAAAGTACTCATCTGAGAAGTCCCTGTTTCACAATCACTATTTACATGCTAAATTCTACCCTCTCCCAGTGATGTTGTCTATCTTCCAGTCATGTGAGCCTGCTTATTTCAATTTAGCTAGTGTTTTATAGTTCTGGCTTCCGGAGTTGGATTTTATGTGGGCTTTTTTTTCTTGAATATCTTCAATTGGAGATTTCTCAGTCCTGAGTGTACTAGTAGCCTTGGACTTGGTTTATATTTGGAACATGTCTATACTCTTTTTCTTTGCTCCATTCTCCTGATTGCCTGAGTTTAACACACAATCCTACATCTTCCTCTTTTCTAAGATGAGAAACTTAATGCTCATTTCATGTTTTGTCCAAGGCTCTAGTCCACTCCCAGTCCACACTGGCCTTGCCTCCTTTATTTTTCTTCCTTCTAATATCTAGAGACATTTCATTACCTTTTATTTCTTTTGACAGAAATAACTCCGCTTAACTCTTGGCATTTCTCATCCTGTTGACAGCATTACCAGATTAAATCTTCTGCTAAGGTTTCTGAGAGGATGGTCCAATTTGCCTTTGTTATTCAGGCTGGATTATAGCAGTCATTTGCTAAAGTCAGATAAGCAAGAACCCTTTTCTTGGAAGCAGAACTTAATTTGTAATGGAATGATTTAGAGAGAACATCACTGTGTCCTTCTGACACAAGATGAACCGTCACTTTCATGCCTATTGATCCAATTTAACTTCTAAGCAAGCTCCCGTTAGACCTCTGGAGCACATCATGGGAGGGTGACTCTTTTTGACATGTACATTTATTTTGTTATCCCTCACAACAAGGCACTGCCACTCGGTTCCCTTATTTCCTTGTCTCCCACCTTAAGTGCAAACTCTGCTGGGCAGGAGAGAACCAACTGTTATGCATCTGAATAGGATTCAGCAGAGGAGGGGTGCACTCACTGTTGGGCTCTTAAATATCTCTGTGTCTATAGCAAGCCAAGGTGGTGCTGTTTTGTTCTGGTTTAATCATTAGCCCCTCAATTTTGCAGGTTTTAAAACCATCCAAGCTGTTTGCATTTAAATTTAGCTATTTTTTGTTGTTGTTGTTCATTAATAATGAAAAGTAGAGTGACATTTAATATCTAAAATTGTTTGACAGTTTTCCTCCTGTGTTCCCACACTGTTTGGCACTGACAGACAAATAACACCTATGAAAGTCACCAGTGATAACACATCTCTTTAAAAGAGCATGTAAAGTCAGGGAGATTCTTTCCAATTTATGAGTTTAAAGCATGAATAATTTAGCAACACACTGGCACAATAGATATTTATTTGTGGTACTGTTCTGAGCAGAAAATATTAAATAGGACACAGTGAACAACCTTTACTTTGACCATAAAGATCTAAATATGAGGTTTACAAACAGTCTTACAGGATTTAAGAAAAGAATTTATGCTTCTAATTCCATGTACTTTTTTTCTGTAGATGTTCTTCAGTGTCCTGTGTGATTCCTATGTACTTACATTGTGCCTTATTTTCTGCCACTTTTTGAGCACAGTATGTGCTAATATTCTGGAATTAGCACTTGAGAAATACACAGTGGCTGTTTTAATTTTAAATTTTTTGCAATGAAGAATTAAATCCCACATCCTTGGCTAGCTTTTCTGTAATTGGGCTTGCAGCTTGAGTTCTTGTTTTGCTTTGTGCAAAGGAAATGATTCTCTCTTTCTGGAATCAGCCTCCGGAGGGAAGGTAGGGGTTGATGCAGAGGATAGCGAAGTTAATTTCCTGTAAATAGGATTATGGAATGTGATGACGTTTGAGTGTTGCACGATGACAAACTCCTCCAGGCAACCGAGGATCTCTATTTTGTCTCTGTTCTCAGATGTCACCATATGACGTGGTATTTAGACTCCTAAATCTCAGAGTTGCTTTTCTGTATCAGTTTGCACTTCTTGTGCATAGAGGGAGAGAGCAGAATGGAGATGTCCAGGCACAGCTCCATGTCTGATTACTGCACTTTGTAGTTAATGTACCACAACTTTAAGAGCTGAGTGCGTGCAAATTTAGCTAGAGAAAAGCAGTATAGATAAAGCTGTCAAGAGAGACCGTACCTAAAATACAGAACAAAATGCCAAAGCTATGACTGAGCATTTGAGTGTTTGCTTTCTGAGTCACATCAGAAGTATTTTTTCAAGAAGCTTTCTCTGTACGGTTCATTTTGCAGTTCCCTTTATATATATATATATATATATATATATATATATATAAGCTGAACATACTGTTTCTCTGTGAGGTGTTAAGAAAATGGGCATCACATTTCATCACGTTTTCAAGCTGGTTAATGAGCTGCCTGCATTCCCCAATACAGTGTCAGTTTCTGCCAAGTCTCTTACAGGGGGAAGAGTATTTTGTGGACCCAGTAGGCTGAGCTAAGAGACTAAACCCAAGCTCCAAACACTGTTATTCACCAGCGGAGGTGCAAAGGGTTTGAAGTGACAGTGAGATGCAAGAGGCATCCTATTAAACAGGTAACCACAGAATCGTTAAGATTGGGAAAGACCGCTAAGATCACATAGTTTGACCACCAACCCATCCCCACCATGCCCACTAACTGTGTCCCTCTGTGCCACATCTCCATGCTTCCTGAACACCTCTGGGAGCAATGGCTCCACCACTTCCATGACACCTGCACCTTTAATGCAAACATATATAGAAAGCTTTGGATGCATTACCTGGCTTGTGTTATGGCAGATGGTTGGAGTTAGACTAGGTAATGGTTCTCTGTGTCCATGTCAGCTATAAATATCATAAAGATAGCAATATATACTTATGTTTACACCCATAAAAACTACTTGAAATAATCATTAGGATTGCCTGATTAGGCGTGCACTGGCTAAGGAAAGCCAGAAGTAAGGGAAGACTGCTAATTTATGGAAAGCCACTATAATTTTTTTTTAATTTCATAATTAATTATAACATGGCTCTGTAGTGTGAGGATTCAGGAAGAAAAAAAGCTCTCTTCCAATCTTTCTTGACCAGCCAGAGTGCACAGATCTGTTGCACCATCTCCTGATAGGAGCTGCCTTAGGTTTGGGAGCCCTGGGAGGAAGGACCTGGTCATATCAGAGGAGAGCTGGACTTAGGCTTTCCTGTTGTATGAGTGCTCCAGCTGGCAGGACTCTGAGTTTCAGCGTGCAGACAAATTTTTAGTGGTATTCAGACCTGCAGTGCTACACTCTGTCATTGAAGTAGGCATCAATGCTCACGTCCCAGCTGGAAAACAGAAGTAACAGCATTTGTCTGCACACAGGGGAGCTGTGAGGGCAAAGAAGTCTCATACAGACAGATTGCAATGTACTCAGATAGTAGCTAAATAAATGAAAGATGTCTCACACAGGCGTGTTAGCTCTAACATTGATCTCCAGAGTGAAGGCTGGTAATTACAGCCCTGTATCTTAAATTAAACGGTAAGTTTGTCCAACAAAACAGGAGTTAATTATTTTGTACTTGTTCTCTGTAAGATGTGAGCTGAGCTAATTTGTGTTAAAATGACAGCACCTTAACTTGCTGCTTTAAGTGATTTCCAGTCTCATTGTCTTGGTTTACTTTCAGCTTACATCACGTCACTGCATAGCTTGTATCATTTACTGACCAAATGTATAAAAGCTGATTTGCTTTTTTTGTACGTGGCTCAGTGGCAGGTGACTGTCTATATGAAATTAGAATGTCAGCCTTTTGTTTACTATTCCAAATGTAAAATTTTTCTGCTTGAATTCCCTCTTTGTTCTTGATGTGATTTCAGGCTCTTTAATTATTCAACATGATGAATATTTTCTTCTTCACTTCCCAACTCTGTTTTAATTTCTTTTCTAAAACAGATTTTTTTTTTTTTTTTTTTACCATTTAGAATAAGCAATCTTCTGGAAGGTTATGAGTGTCTCTCTCTTATCTTTCATCTGCAGATGAAAATCGGTGGTTGCCATGATGTCATACTCTAATGACAGCTGTGTTCACGGTAGGACAGTTTTCCACCCTCTGCCCCTGAATTCTCTTTGGTTTTTGTAAAGCTATCACTTCAGTTTGATGTGCTAAAGGCTCATCAAAGGGAGAAGGTGCATTGTCCACTTCCATAAGGAGCATGTTGTTGGATTCCATGTTTTGAGCTTTCTCTGTCCCCTTGCCATGGCAGCATGGGGGGGACCTTTTTTGTCAGTGAGGAAAGCTGTTCCCCTTCTTTTTGCTCAACCCAGCACTATCTTCAGCCTTATATATGCTGTCCAGTGCCCTGTCGCAAGCTGGTGGTGATTTTAAATATGCATCTATGTTTTTCGGGCTCCGGGCCCAAGAATATAGCTGAGAAGGGACACTTCTGAGTGAGGGTCTTTGGGATGGCTCATTGTTAGCTTAGAAGGGTTTCTGTCAGATGTTATCTTTGTCTTGGAGGTTTCCTTATAAATACAGGCCTCCAAATGCCACATGCTCTGAGTACTTTTCTCTAGTGCTTGATAAGTTCTTGTGCCTGGGATGGTATGATCTGCACTAGTGCTGGAAGCGCTTTCTGCTTTTTAGTGCAATTCCTGTTTTCTTCCTAGAATTCACATTCATTTCTAATTCATCAGTTAGAAAAAGGCATGTGGAAGTGGGGATACTTTTTACTTAAGCATACATTTAGAAGTCAGGCGTTAAGATACATTATTTCTGTTTAAAAAAATAATTTACTTTGAGAAAGACATTCTTTGTTTCATTTTGAGTGTATTGACCCCTAAGAGCAGCCCCTCCTTTGTATGACTGACTGACTGAAACCTACTGAAAATAAATGTATGCAGCAATGAATTAAGGCTCAATCCAGAGTGTTCAGGAGGGGATTTAAACAGAGGGAAATCAAATCCCAAACCAAAGTGTGTAACTACTTAAGGAAATACAGAGAGTTACACCTGTCTAATTTATTCTGTCAAAAACTGTATTGCAAAAGATTTCTGTGCATTGAAGTGATAACTTTTTCCAGTGCAGGAAGAGAAGTGGTTAGTACGCAGCTTTCTATCGCGTTCTGGAAATAAAAGATAAAGAGAACACTCTGAACTTGTTAATGAAAGATGAACCAATGACAAAGATGTAAAATATATCCAGTGCCTCCAAGTGCCTTTCGTCAAATACTGTGTAATCAATACAATGAGAAACAAGTTCTAAACTGCTGGGGTAAAAATAACGTATTCAAGTTCACTTTGGAAATTGGACTAAAGATAAAGAGTAGATTTTCTTCTGTTATATTTTTTATTTATTAATTTACAGGCTGGTTTGTTTAGATGGATTCCTCTGTAGGAGGTGCATTTAAAAGAAAAATAGTAAAAAATTAATGGGGACCCCAGAAGGAAGAAAGGCAAATTATTTTCTTCCTAATTGCTAATTTCTTTGAAGCAGAATGCATCCAGCCCTCCCTGACCTTACTGAATGCATTTGAGAGGAGGTGGAGGCATGAGCTCTCTGGATGTAGTATCTGTTTGGTTTTGTGGAAGCATGGCCTTTTGGCAGTGTTCAAAGCCAAAAATATGTCAAACAGTTTAGTTGTCAGCTAAAATTTTTACTGGGGAAGTTGGTGGGAATAAGGGAGTAGATGAAGTTGGCTTAGTACTCATCTTAGTAGATGTTCTGCTGAAGTGTGGTTCCTACTCTATGAGGATTCAGAGAATTGAATTGAACAAGACAAAGTGCCAGCTCCTGCAACAACAACTCCAGGCAATGCTGCAGGCTTGGTGCAGAGTGGCTGAAGGACTGTGTGGAAGAATTGGTCCTGGAGGTGTTTGTTGACACCAGGCTGAACATGAGCCAGCAGTGTGCCCAGGTGGCCATGAAGGCCAGTGATGTGCTGGCATATATAGGAAATAATGCAACCAGCAGCCATAGGGAAGAGATCATCCCTCTACATTCAGCACTGATGAGGCTGCACCTTGAGTATTGTGTTCAGTTTTGGGCCCTCTGTACAGGAAGGACATCCAGGCCCTGGAATGTGTTTAGAGAAGGGCAACAAAGCTGATGAGGGGTCTGGAGTACAGGTTTTATGAGGAAAGGCTGAGGGAGCTGGGGTTGTTTAGTCTGGAGAAGAGGAGGCTCAGAGGAAGCCTTATCACTCTCTACAGCTACCAGAAAGGGGGTTTTGGTGAAGGTAGAGATCGGCCTCTTTTGTCTAACAAGTGATAGGATGAGAGCGAATGACCTCAAGTTGTGTTGGAGAGATTCAGGTTGAGTGTTTGGAAGAATTTATTCTCCAAGAGAGTGGTCAGGGGCTGGAATGGGCTGTCCACATTGGTGTTTGAGTCACCCTCTCTGGAAATATTGAAGAAAAGTTTAGATGTACTGAGGGACATGCCTTAGTAGGGTGGTAGGTGGTTATGGTAGCTGAATGGGTTGGACTGGATGGTCTTGGAGGTCTTTTCCAACTGTGGTGATTCTATGAATTTCTGTCTCTGATGTAGAATTTTTCAATGAGGCGTAACAAACTATTTAAAGAACAATCTATCTCATGGTGAGTTTGAAAAACAGAAATATTTAATGTCTTTTATTTCTAGAAATGATACTTTTCCATGATTTTATGAAACCCTCCATTAAAAGAACTCATGCGCAACTAGAAATGTAATGGCAGTAGTGGGATAAGTAACAATTTTTAATATAAAAAAATATTTTACAGAAATATGAATTTGCTGTTGCTTTAGGCATCAGTGTCAAACAATGAAATCTGCACTGTAAGACTAACTTCATATTTTGACATTATTATATTCCTTCCCTGCTATTGACTAGCCTGAAGGCATTTTAAACTAAATTTTAACTTACTTTGCATTTAAATAAAAAGTCACATTGAAACTTTGACACTTTTATAGCTTGTATACGTAAGTTTTAGTGCTTGTTACATGTTTATGGAAAACAGGAGCCATGTGTAAGTAGGAATGATAAAATTATTTGCTCTATCATAACGCTGTTAGCTCTTGATGCAAGTTCATAACATCTTGGAGACTTAATTATAGTTGCTTCTAAGTCTATATTGTGAGTCTCCTCAGTCAAATCTGAAGTGGCCTTATTAAACCTTCAAGTGTATGCAAGTGCACTAGGGAATTACATTCTGGACATAATCTGCCATGTAACAGATATACTAATTCTATCTTTTAACTATGAAAATATATTTATTTCATAAAATATGGCTTTGTTTTCATTTCCATTTCATCATGCCACTGACATAAGGTAGTGATATTTTAAACTCGGTCTTCAACGTTCTTTTAATTGTATTTCTATATAGTTAACACTGCCTGCTTGTTTATCAGTCTCTTATTGTAGTATAGAATAATAGAATCATGAAGTGGCATAGGTTGAAAGGGACCTTTAAAGATAATCTAGTTCCAATTCTCCCATCATGATTAGGGTTCCCACCTACCAGATTTGGCTGCCTAGGGCCCCATCTAATCTGGCCTTGAACGTCTCCAGGAATGGAGCATCGCAGCTTATCTGGGCAGTTTGTTCCACTGCCTCTGAATAAATAATTTCTTCATGTCTAACTGAAGTCTCAACCGTTTTAGTACAAAACCATTGCCCCTTGTCCTGTCACTATCAGACCATGTAAGAAGTTTGTCCCCTTCCTGCTTACAGGTTCCTCTCAAGTACTGGAAGGCCACAGTGAGGTCCCCCCAGAATCTTTTTTTCTCCAAGGTAAAGAAGCCTAACTCCTCCAGTCTTTCTTCATTGAAGGGGTGTACCACTCATGACCAATTTCCACCTGAACAGAGAGCCATTGTCTACAACCCTCTGGCTGTGACCACCCAAACAGGTCTTTATCCACCAAGTTGACCAGCCTTAAAATCCATATCTCTCCAATTCAAAGGAGAGATATGTCAGTCAAAGGCCTTTCACAGGTCTAGGTAAATGTTAGTAGTTGCCCTTATTTTGTCCACTGATGCATCACTCCATCATAGGAGGCCACCAGAATGCTCAGGCACTGTCTGCCCTTGGCAAAGCCATACTACTAGCTTGGATCACCTCCTTGTCTCACATGTGCTTTAACATCTCTTCCAGAAGGATCCACTCTGTGATCTTTCCAGGCTTATATGTGAGGCTCACTAACTTGTAGAACCATGGTTTCTTGAAAATTAGTGATTGAAAAAGTAATGTTTACCTTTTTCCAGTCATTAGGGAATTCACCTGACAGCCACGATTCATCGAATATGATGGAGAGTGTCTTGGCAACCACATCAGCCAGTTCCTTAAGGACTATCAAATGTGTGTTGTCTGGCCCCATAGGAACACTTAGTCTCATGAGGCGATCTCAGATTTGCTCTACTCATACAGTGAGAGGCATTTTGCTCCACACACCCCTGCCTAGAGGTTCAGGGACATGAGAGATGTGGGAATCCTAGCTACCTGTGAAGAACCTCAGCCTTCTCCAGGACTGTTGGAACATGTTCTCCCTCCTTGTTTATCAGAGGGTCTGCACTCTTCAAGTATGGATTAACATACTTTAAGGAGAGCTGAATTTGATCCTTTGTATGTGGCTCACTGGCTTTCTGTGGGTAAGGGCTAAAGAAAGTTACTTCTCCAAAAGATTCATCTCCTTCCAACCCACATCCACAAATTGATTTTTTTCTGTAGATTGTTGCTGTCCTTGAAATAGTTTCACTATCTACTGAAGTTTCTGATTCACTTCTTTATTTGAAGTGGTGCATTCTGTTTCAAGGTACTCTCCGTTTCAAGCACTTCTGCACTTTTTGTATGAAAAAGGTTATCGTGATAATCACTGCGTGCATGAAAGTCACAGTACTGATGCCACACAGGTTGGATTTGTGCATCGTGTTCAAATAAATGACTCAGAAGTTCAGAACATCCAAATGGCCTTGTGTTCCCTGCAGTTCTGGAAAAAAAAATCCATCTCTGGTTACATATGGACTGAGAGGTGGGAGCTCAATGGCTTCTGGCTTCTGCCGTCAGGATGGAGATGATGGTATTTGTCTATTTTTAATGGGGTGCAGAAGAGAAAGTAGTGGAAAAATGCATGAGGTTGAGAGAAGCAAAGAGGTAGGGGAAAAAAAAAACGTTGTGAAGAGCATTTAGGCAGAATTAAATTTGCCAAGGCCAGAATGAAGGATGATAGAAAGGCCATAAGATGAGAAGTGTTGAAGACAGATCTCTCTCTCTACTCTAATAAGCTCCTTGGTTCTGTTTGATTATTTCTGAAGTAATATCACAACTAAATGCTTTTTGCATTTGTAAGAGTTTCTTTCAGCAACACTCTTCTCCAGTGATAAATTGTAATAGAATGTTTGTAGCTTGATTATGAAAGGCAGTATTACAGAGGAGAACAAAGAAGTGAATAATTAATAGAAATGCTGTTGGGGTGGTGATAAAATCTCTCAGAAGTAGTAATGTAAAAGGAACTGTGCAAATCTTGTGCTGCAGTTTTAGTGTAACTGCAGAGTGGAAGGAAGATATATGACTTACAATTTTCTGCTAGGAAATTGTGTGGTTAGGTCTGTCCTAAACTCCCAGGAGGAATCACTGTAAGAAGTCATTTGATTTCTCAAAGTCATAGCATCGGAGTCTTGAAAAGGCCCTCAAAAGGTCAGCCAGTATATTTGCCTCCCAATGCAGGACAAACTTCATCTGCATTATTCCTGTCAAACTTGTGCTTGAAGACATCCAGTGTTTGATTCATATACTCCCCAGACAGCCCATTCTCCTTCACCATGATGTGCTTGTAAAATGCCTAGAAAGCTTTTTCTGGCTTACAGTCTGTTGGTTATTAGTAATACATTTTGAACTTGTGTTTTGAAAGTCATTTAGTTGATTCAGTGAGAAGATAACTTGTCAGGTCCACAAGGCAGAAACCTATGGAGATCTGCTGGTTTTGTTGATAGAGTTTAGCAGATTCATGACAAACTATTATGGTACAGTCTAATATCTGCATCGTGCATCATGCTGTAGCATATGTTGTACTGCACTATTGCAGCTTGGTATCATCTGCCCTTTAGCTCTGGTACAAAGACCTGAGATCTAGGTTTGTTTATTTTTCCAGAGAAAGGCAAAGTTGGTCCTGCTTTTATAATGCAGCAAATAGGGAATGGAATGTGAGTTTGCTTGTACTGCTGTCAGATTCCTGGGACCTGCTGCTCTGCTTCTTTGTCACACAGCCAGTAATTTGGAAGATGACTGCATCTAAAGTTGTCTAAACAGTGAGAAAAGTTGGTTAAAACTTCTGTGGTATATTCTCATGAGGTTAGAGTTGATTCAGACTCATATTCTTTGGTTCTTATTGCATGAGCACTACACCGAAGCCTTGCAACATTTCTGACACTTTTCGTTGTATTGTTATTTCTGCAGAGATAATGCATTGAATTCAACAGATGCAGAAAATCCAGGAATAGTTCCAGACATCCCCAAAACCATGTTCTCGACATACGAAAGAGTCAAAGAAATTATACCTTTCGGTTTGTGCAGATATAGGGGGAAAATGGTTTCTGAAATGTTTTTCCACAAAATAGGGAAAACAAAAAGGGAATTAATATTAGAATTTTGTGTGTCTATTTACTTAGTAAACTATGTACTTCATGTGTCAAGAACTCTGAACTGTGTGATCCTAAAGCATGTCATGCAATGAAATACTGCTTTAATTGTTTTAGTTTTCTTTTCTCTTGAATATCACACGTAATAGGAGTGGTAAAACAGTTTTGTATCTATTTGCCACAAAGTTGGACACCAAAAACCAAGTCCCAGCAATTTATAAGTATTTAAATAATATTTATTCTTTCTAAATACTGAAAGGTCCTTCACAGATAAGAATTCAGCATGCACTTTGAACATTGTTCTCCACACTTCAAAAGAAAACACATGTCCACACTCAGTCACCCTTTATTCTTATCTCTGTACACTCACTATAAAAAACTGAAACCAACTGAATTGCATTTTCTGTTATTTTTGTGTCAGGAAATGGCCCAAAGTAAAAGGCTAGAACAGGTATGCAGGTGTTACTACAGCTGGGGCTTTCTTCTTTGCACCTTTCTCTCTATTCTTGAGAATTTGCTTTTGATTTATGGTCTTCTTCTATCTTCCTACAGTTATTCATCCAAACTGAAGTTCATCTTCCTATGACAACTGTCTTTAAAGTAGACAACTATCCTTCGTGGGATGGTTAAGAGGATGAAATAAATGTGCCTTAATAGGTGAAAAATTTAGTGGGGAGATCTCGCTTTCTTTTTGAATATGTTTGGTATTCATGGAGCATTCTCATTACCTTCCCATGAGTTTCCCCATAAGTTAAGGGAGAAAAAGGATCTTGTGGCAGATCATTTTGTTGTCTGCTGATGAAAGATGTGCATAACAGGTAATTGTTGCTTTTACAAGTATAACACTAAAGGCTATGCATTGCATATGTGTATTTTAGGGAGAATGGAAATTAATTTACCTCCCCTTTAAAACCAAAGCCCTGTTTTGAAATGCTGGATTGTTCTGAACTAAAGGATTGGCAACCATATTTGATTCCGTTGCCTGCATGCTTGTGGATGGAGCCACGTGTCACGTGCTGACCTCCAGACAGTTGACTTCTGCCTGCTGCCTACAGGCTGTGACAGAATTCCTCTCTCAGGTGGCCCCTGAGCATTACTGGAATATTTCTGAAGTATATTGAGACAGTTCATCCTGGAAAATGTGATTTCACAGTTAGTAAAACATTAGACTTGGTGATAAAAAGGCTTAATACATGTTGTTTGTTTTTTCTGGCAACAGTGATTTCTTTTCATATTGCACTTTTGAAGCTGAGCAAAATGAAGTCTCTACAGGATTTTGAGTGATTTTGTTTTGATTTTCATCTGGAAGATTATTGTTTCATTTTTAAAAAGACTCTGTAACTGTTTCTTTGTTTTTTTTTGACGATAATAAGCAAAAGCCCTGTGCACACCAGCCCTGGAGATTGCCCAAAATACACATCCCAGGAAGACAGCTTCTTCAGGCAAAAAAGAATGATTTGGTTTTGGCTTCTAAAACTATATAAAATAAAGAATGCAATCTAATAGCTAGATTAATACAACCTGAGTCTGCAGTGTTTCCTATGCCTCAGCTGTGCGCCATGCCCCAGTACCAATGCAGCCAAACAAATAATGGGGCTTCCTGCAGAGCAGCTCCCCATGAATGCGTGGCCATGGACAGGGAAAGGAAGGGGACCAGCACTTTTGATGGCAATATTCAATTGTGTAACCACTTCTTCAGGTTTGTAGGTAATTAAGCCAGGACTGCTGAAGTTCCTGACATTCATAAAAAATTCTGCAGTTGGTGATGATTTATCCAGAGGTTGTGAGTTGTATTTCAAGGATAGCTGTGAGGTCAGTTCAAATACTGCTGTGAGGAGGGGCTTGGAGAGCCTCAAGTTCTGCTGTCCTCTGTGAAATGTGAGTCAGAGCCTTGATTTATTATTATTTTTTTATGATACCAGGGAGATTAAAAGTGATATGCTTCGTTCTGCCCCCTACCTAACAGTAGTGAAGGTAAGAGGTTGAAGATGCAGGTCAGGGTAGTTACTATGTGTGTCCTATGCTTAAAATCAAATGTTCTGCTGGAGAGTGTCAGTTCTTCTAAGATACTTCCTGTGTTTTCCAGTCTCAAAGCGAGTTCCAAAACTAAGAAGAATGTTATGCACTGAACCTGCCTGTCACTGCTGTATCTGTGTGGTGGCAGAACTGGAGTGGGAGAATTGACTGCGGGTAGAAGGGAGTGCCAGGAGCTGCAGGTCTGTTTCTGTTTTAATATGTGACATATGGGATCAAATCAGTCAGCTCAAACAGGCTTGACTGCAGTAAGTATAACAGGTGACAAATGAGCTGGCTAGAGAAGTAGAGCAGGGACTGATAACCTGTTTCTTGGGAAATATTCCCTCTCTCTGCATTTGTGTTCTGGGCAAGTGGATATTCTTCATGTAGCTCCAAGTGCCCTCCTGGAAGTAAGAAGCAAGCAAATCTGTTCAGATCCACTGGGAATCAAAAAAGTGAGAGAAGAAAACGATTTGATCTCAGGTATAAAAGACAGAAGACAGGCCTAAGGAGTGGGAGCAGATACATAACCTCTGATCAACTCCAGAAAGGGGCTGTGGAGTTCATAAAATTGATCCAAAGGATGGAACACTGTAAGAGAGGAGGAAACGGGATCTATAGCAGGATATGTTGTGATAGGACAAGGGGAAATGGTGGCAAACTAGATGGGGAGAGATATAGATTGGATATAAATTGGATATTTTAATTTTTTTTTTTAATTTTTTAATGGTACAAGTGGCAAGGCTCTGGAAATTGCTGCCCAGAAAAGTGGTGGTTATCCTATCCTTGGAGACATTCAAGGTCAGGCTGGATGGGACTTGTCTTTGCAACTTTAGGAGGAAAGAGTGCAAAAGGGATGGGGGGGCATGGGGAGACATCACCACTCTTGGATCCAGCGTCACACCTGCCGGTGGAGTGTCAGGTGTGGAGAGAAGGGGCCTCCCCTAGCCTTGTACATGTCCTTCATTAGAGGCCCCAATGCCTGGGCTTCTGGCGCCTTCTCTTGTCCTAGTTCCAGGATTGGATGAGGCACCTATCAAGTGAAGAGAAGTGTCAGGGCTCCCAGTAGAGTCACTTGGACTCATCCCTCACACTGAGGTGACCGGTTTTCACCGTCAGACACTGAGGGAACAAAGTCTTTCTCATCATAAAAGAAGATCAAGCCTGAGGCCATGTGAGGAGCCTGGCACACATCCCTGGGCCCAGCGAGATTCATTCCAGAGTCCTCAAGGAATTGGAAGATGGAATCGACAAGCCTCTATCAGACTTGTCAAGTAACGGCAGTCAAGATTAAGTATTAATGCATCAAATCCCCTTCTTATTTAAAGCTTTTATCTTGTCTTCACTCCTTTGCATGTGCTCACTACACTTTTGGGTGCTGTAGAAATAATAAATTATAACCATTGCGTGCCAAATGTGAGAAACATTTGAAAATAGACTGAAAATGAACTCTAAATACTTTATATTTTGGCTCACTGACAAAGAATATTTCACACCATTATATGAGGCTTTGCATTTGCAAGGTAGTACTGAATATAAAACTCCCCTTTCCAAAAACTTAAATTTCACACAGAGCACTTTATTGCTTTCTTGGATACCTCTCTAGCTAAAATTTACACAGAATTTAAAATCCTAAGAAGTTGTTTTCTGTGTCCTGAAGTTCCATTGTCTTAGAGAGAAACGGAAAATTATGTAGTTTAGGAAATATAGTAACCTTGTCACCTGAGAACAGATCTGAAGTCCATCTTCTGTAGTATCCTGCCTCTTCTTCATGAGAAGTGCCTCAGAGGAAGACCAAAGAGTTTGGCAATAGAGAGTGATTTTTTTACCCAGGAAAATCAAAACAAAAATGCAATGATAACATTCTGTATAGACACAATGCAATTACTCTCTGACTGATATCCCAACAGCAATGCAAGGTCTCACCCCCTACCAACCTAGCCCAGCAACCCCTGAGCATTATATATGGGTATAACCAGTGAGATGAAGCAGGGCTTTGTGTTAGCCAACCAAGGGCTTTTTGGGAAGGAAGCAAGACAGAGGATGATTTCTTTGAGCATTTTAAATTTCTGTTGGGGATAAATGTACCATCCCCAGAGTAAGAGTTTTCAGTGCAAGGAAAATGCTAACTGACTAAACTGAGTTCTTTGCAAAAGCCCTAAGATAACCTGAGACATGAAGACAAGTTTCCATGAGGCCAGACACTAGTGCAGGGACTGAGAGAGCTGTAGACTATCCATCCTTCAAGATATTCAAAGCCTACCTGGACTAGACCATAAACAACTCCATTCAATTGAAGCAGGCTTCATTTGGGCAGGAAGTTGGACCAGATGAAACTGCAGAGGTCCTCTCTATGTCTGAACTTTTCCATGGACAACTTATCTTGATCCTAACACCCAAATGAAGGCTGCCTTGGATGACAAACTGCCAAGAGAAATAAAAAGGGTCTATACGGTATATAGATCTCTATGGTATAATCTAAACTGTTTGAATCCCTTTGAAGTGCAAGTTCCTCATGCTTCCAAGAGAAGGAGATTGCCAAGGGAGAGTAGCTGCCAGAAAAAATTAAGGCATACTCTTAGTGTTGCTTGGAACTTTGTTTTGCTATTTGTTCAGCACTTGATTCTGCTCTCAGAAACACTCTAGCATGAGCTTTATTTAGGCGGCGAGATTGCCGATGCACTTGAAATTATATGCTTCACTAGACTAGAAAACAGTCCTCAGCATAAACCTGCATAAACTTATCATGGTGGCAGGGAATTCTTAAGTGCAGAGATGCACTGCAAAAGTCTTTGCAGAGGTTTGTTGTGAAGAATCACAAGAGTGCTCTGATTTCTATTTTTATTTTTTGCCTGTATCTTCACAAAAAAAAGAGGTTCACTTTGAAAAAAACACTTGAAATTTCCCACATCAAATTTACCTCCCTTTGAGGGTCGCATGAATGACTGCATGTAGGCATGCAGCAGATTTTGTTCAGGTGTGTAAGAGGAAATGTAAAGTAAACTGTTTTGGAGATAAAACATGTTTATCTTTGTTTCTTCTGGTCGATTTTATCATGCGAAGCAATGTCAAAAGCAAAAGTTGAGCCAACATTTCATTTGCATTTGCAAGAGTAGAGGAACAAGTGGCAGAAATGTTTCAAAACATAACTATGTGGATCAGGGAATTTCTGTAGAGAGGGAAATGTCAATGTCTTAACATTTAATTACTCTTCAAAATGAAACAAGCCTGTGCTTTAAAGTTGTGGTTCTGCTGAGAACTGATTAAAAGTTCTGGAGTTTTTTTCATGGTTTCTATGAAAAATAAACATGCATCATTAAATGTTGATTCACAGGGAAGTACTTCTTTCTGGAAGTTATCATTGGAAAATATAAATGATTCTTGTATTCCCTAAGAAGAACTCTCCTTTAACTGATTCCTTTGCCAGCCTCCCCTTTCTTCCTTTCCTTTGCTGTGCCATGAGGAAATGAAGTTAATTGAGAATTAGTGGCCCGCTCCACTTGTTACAGATCACAAGCAGTAAATCACTATCCAGAGGTGTTGAGGAACAGGATTTCTTTCTGGCTTCCCTCCAGCCACTGTCTGTGTGCAAAGGAAACTTCCAGCCCAAAAGTCACAGTCATAGCTTCATAGATGATGGGCATTTTAAATCTGAGCTCTTATTCCCATTTTATTTTGATGCCAGTGAGTCAGTGGGAATCTTTCAATGGGTGTAAATGGAAGTAACTACAGATCCTGGGAGAAAAATGATCTGTGAATTCATCTTTTTAGATACATGTTGAATTTTTGGATCAGGTTAGAGATTTTTCTTGAGTAACTGGTAAAGAAGCATTGGATAATTAGAGCAGCTTCACATCATGGGCTGCAACAGGTGAAGGTTCAGATGTGTCTGTCTGCTAACCTGATTTAAACTCCAGCTCTCGGTTTGACCATATCACTGCTAGCAAGGCATTTTCCCGGAGCAGAATTTTCTTTCAATGATGTATTATTTCTTATATTTTCAATTATAAAATAGGACATCTCTTTGCACCTCTTAGAATACTATTTTGTGATCTTACAAATAAAATAAAAAGTTCTTATGACTATGCTTGTAGACAGAATAATTGATATTTATGCAGTCCTCAGAAGAATGCACTCCTCTCCATTCTAGTTACTTCTTGCTATCACAGAGAGCTCTACATTTGTCATGATAATTCACACTGAACTTGTACTTACTCTAGGAATCATAACTATTGTGGGACAACTGAATTATTATTGGAATGATGATGACAAATTTGAGAGAGTAATTCATTCACAGTTTATTAAAAATTAACTTGATGCCTTTTGTAATGTTGGCTGCAGTGCTGTTTTCTCTCATATCCTACTTCTTTTGAAATTTTATCACTGCGTTCTTCTGTAGCAAGATCAAAAACTTTGTCTGCGTAAGGGTTGCCATTCAGGGCAGTGCTGTGCAAGGCCTGTTTTCTTGTTCAAGACTGTATGGGAACTGTTGAGTCATGGCCTGAATCACTGATTGAGCACCTGGGGAAAGGATCTGGTCAGCCCTGGAAGCACAGGTGAAGGCAATTCAGCTGTGTGACCGGAAGGTGCTGGAGCCTGGCTGCACCTCTCTTAGACCTCATTTAAGCACTGACTGGCAGTGGGGAAAGATCTATCTCTGGAGGTTCTTCCTTGGGGGAGCTTTTCCTATGAACCTGGCATCTTCTGATATAGGTGAGCAATCTTCTTCCCTTCCTTTATAACATTTTTCTGTTATGCCCAGCTTTCCATCATCATACTTTGTTGTAACACCTTTCCCATTGTATTGATCTGTCCGATTGCTACAAGAACTTTGCTGACCTATGCAAACTATTTGCATCTATAATACTCCTGGATCTCTCAAGCTCAGTCACAAAGTTTGGAAGAACTTGGTGACTTTTCTATTTTTTTTTTTTGCCATTTTGAGGGTATGACTTTTTTTTGGCTTTTTTTAAATTTCTTGACATGGTTATGGATATTGGAGTTTATAATCTTAGTTGTATTAAAAAGAATTTTACAGTACACATCTTTCATTCATAAATTAAGCCATTGTTTTCCCAGGAAACAATGAAGTCACTATCTCAAGAGGTGTTCAAGAAGGAGAGATGTGGCACTAAGGAACATGATTAGTGGATATGGTGGGGTGGGTTGATGGCTGGACTACATGGTCTTGCTGGTCTTTTCCAGTCCTTATGATTCTGTGACTTCCAGGAAAATTCCCAAGCATCTTCAAGGCAGTTAGCAAAATACACATCTCTTATTTATAATTGGTGTTGCCTAAGTGGAGTAAGAATTGAAGTCTGAGTTTCTTTATAGTCCTTTCTCCTTGTCACAGAGAACAAGTTTAGATTTCAGACCCCCTCCAAGCCAGCAGCATTGCTCTACTGTTTCCCAGTTTGATTGGGTTGTGATAGAAGTCTCACATCAGTGTAATTGTTCTCTTCTTCCAATTTTCCTTGCTCTGAAAGTATACTTCTTTAGATTCTTCCTCTGGTTCTTATTTGTTATTGTTGTTATTTAGATTGCTCTCCTGATTCATAACAAGGCGTGCAACTGTGTGTGTAATAACTTGTAAACCATTACCCAGTTTCAGTTAAATTCATAAAAGTTGACAAATAGTAAGAATGAGGAAGTTAGAAAAGACTTGGTGGAAATGGGCACTAAGCTGATGTCTTTAATTATCCCATGTAAGATGAAGTCTGCAATCTGAGCTTCTATTATATTAGGTATTAGAGATCCCAAACTGAAGATAAGTGGGAAAGGGAGGAAACAGTACAGACCCTTTCAATACTCCAACCCCGTGTAAATCTGTGTCAGGTCTTGTACAAGTTAAGTGCATGCAAGGCAACATGGGAAATAAGACTCCAGTGCTCACAGAAGTACTGCAGTTAATACGTTTCTACAGCAGGATCACCACCTCTTCTTGCTTGTCTGTGTTCAATTGTGCTTATTGGTGGGGAGACCTCACAGTACAAACAGGTATGGGAATTAGAACCACAAGTGACAGTAGGAATAAAGAGACAAAACTTGGCATTTCTGTAAATAAATCTAGAAACTTATATTCTTTACCTTCTGTTGTTGCATTTTTAAAGGTATTTAGGTATCCCAATCTACTGATTTAATGACTGTGTGCCATTTTGTTTGTTCCATCTCCTGTGCAGCACCGCATACTTGGTTATATTCAGCCAGTGGAAAGGCTGTCATCCAATATGCTGATGATATTGTGTTGTCTGTAACATTTCAAACATCTGAAACTACAAAACTAAAGAACAGAATGTCTTCATTTCCCTATTTATCATTTCTGCTCTCATAGGATCTGTCACTGTAGGATTGATCCTCAAAGTGAGACAAGGGAGAAATTCCTCCAACTTGCTAAACTTTTCTATGTAACTTCTCATTAGTTGCAGTTAGATACATGAGTTACTTAGATGTCTATAGTTCATGAAAACTTGTCATAAAGTGTCTCTTTGAAGCACTTCAACTCTTAGTGATGCTTTCCCATTTTAGGGATTATATGATGACAACAGAAGAGGAAGTTGCCAAAAATGCTTTCTGAGCGGGTAATAAATCGATGTACTAAACTTCAGCTGAGGTAATACTAGAGGCAAAAGGCTCAATGGACAATTGCCATAAGTAGGTATGTTTTTATAGCTGTGGATATTTTGTTTGTACAGCTATCATGTTTCACTGACAGTATGTTAAAATCTGAATCCTTCTGAGACAATAGAAAACAACAGTAATGCTCATTGCATCTAAATGATTTGCAGGTAGCTCAATTTGTTTTGCTCTGCTCTTGAAAAATCAATTCTGTCTCTTTATCTTAGTTCTGGTTAGCACCAAGATAGTTGTTTGGAAAAGCCCTCATATACCAGGATATTGTATTGCTGAGTGGGATCAGCACTTGTCAGAAATGCACTGCCTTTCCAGTTCTTAAGCTTTAAATATATACAAGCATGCCTAACAAAGGAGAGTATATATTTCTTCATCTTTGAGTGGAAAGGAATCGAGGAAACAATATGGTGACTTGCTTGTGACTTTATAGTTCAAGAAAGTGAATTCCTCACTTAAGTATTTTTTTTTTTTATGGGAAGAAAAATATTCCACTGGATTGGTATGTAGTGACTTGTAACAATTCCTATGGTAATGGTAGACAAATTACAAAACTAGCGTTCACCATCTTTTGGTCACTTGAAGAAACAGGTTACACATGAGTTGGCTGGGATAATATTAAGTCCTTCTCAGTATGCAAATTCAATCTTTTTTCTTAGCTTCAACAAGGCATTTTAACTGTTTGTAAGAGCTTTAAAGCAAATGAAGATGAAAAAGGATGTTTTCAGAAATGGTTTCTATGCCCCTGGGAACAGCAAGCTTCCCTAGGTCTTATGTAGAAATCAAAACCATATGCAACAGCTTAGGAATCAACTGGTTGCCCTTAGTTCTGAGAGGTGTTGCTCCCATGCTTTCATACTGAAAACCTGAGCAAGTCCTTCCAGTAAAAGGGAAGGGAAACCTTTTTCTCCAGCCTCATTTACTTTTTTTGATAGTTTTTTAGGGGGGCATCTGTGTAGGTTGCTCTGAAAGAATGCCTCCTATTTATTTTTCTGGAAACTACAATAGATACAATAGGCACATTAACACTGTTTGATAGAGCAATGACTCAGCTACACAATGCTTTTTTTTTTCCCAGCAGTCACCACCATTAGCTATGCACTTTTGCCTGCAATGGACAAGAGCCTGCATACCATGCTCATAGAAATCTGCACTAGTGGAGGTGATCCATAGTTACCACTGCTGAAATGTACCATCCACAGCCTCACTGTGCTAAAATCCTTGGTTTAATCTCTGTAGACATTCAGCAAACATTAGTGAATGTCACTAGGTACAACTTTTTTTTTTTCATGGAGGAATCCAATTCCACACTTCTGCTTTATCACATTCCATGACATTGACTCGTAGAACGGCTTGTCTTGGAAGTGTCTCAATCCAAGCCAAGTTAGGTACCACTTTGTTGAACAGCCCCTCTGCTGTTATCTGTTGCATGGCAACAAAACACTGCCATACCACCAACATTTGCCTCTGATGTTGTGGGCAAATGTAATAAAACAGGAGGCATTACTTTCAGAGCAACTGTCATTTATTCTGTAATCATCATACTTGTTGAAATGTTTTGCTTCACTTGAGTGGGCTGCAAAAGCCTTCTGGTTGTCTTCTGCTCATTAAATTTAGATCTATTTTTGAGTCAAGGCTTCGAAATGAAACCTTAAAAGCTTCCTTTTGAAAGCTGTTAAAATGAAATGCCTCATGTCAGAAATTGAAGTTTACTTGTGAAACATGAAAACAAAACTTCAGTGTTTCTAAAATCTTTCCTTTTTTTCCCCCCCAGAAAAAACAACAAAAAATTGTTCAGGGAACTATATACATGAATCTGCAGGGATTTTTACTTTCTTACTGCTGTCTTGTACTCCCACTGTGACTCTTTTCTTTCATTCAATTTGATAATAAGGAAAAAGAAAGTCCACTCCCTGTTCAAGTAAACAAGCAGATAGGAACAACACCAATATCACTTGGAGGCTTGGGTGCAGGACTTAGGCAGATGTCAGTACTTCCCAATTCTTTTCCATTTCTCATGGAATGACTTAATGAATTGACAGCTGAAAATATATGCATGAAATAAAAGTAGTCTTATTTTCAGGAATGCACAGTGCTTGCCACTCTTACTGATGAAAGTGCAGCTTTACTGAACTGAAAGAATGGGCATTTTGTTGTAGGTGCTTGGCTCACTCAAAAAGCTCAAGTTGTGTTATATATTACTTGTCAACTAAAGATGAGTGTTCTTTTAATACTCTTTAGATCCAATCTCTAAATGATTACTTAACTGTATTTTGAAATAAGGGAGCACTTGTTCAGAAACAAACATAATGTTTCCATGCATGTAAAATAGATAAACTACTTTGCTATGTGTGTCCAGCTCCTCTCAGCTTCAGGGCTACCAAAGCAAATGTTCTTATGTTTCGGCACCAAGGTGGTCACGTTAGAATGTTTCTTGGAAAGCTCTACTTAGCAGTTCTCTTGCTTTTCTGGATTTGTATTAGCTAATTGATTTTTTTCAAATCAAAAGAGAATAGAAGTAGAGTTCCTTGAAGGCTCTGGAGGTACGCTGGTATACATTGTGCTGTACCTGCTCACTTCACTTTGAATTGCATCACATTTTGTTGTCTAACAGACTGTTAATGGGTGCTGTCACATGCAGTTTAACACAATTTGTATGTCTACATTATGAAATTGTAGTCCCAGTCTTAACTCCACTACAGCTATGAAAATATATTCAGCCCTTTATAGAGGGCATAGGCATAATGTATATCTATGTATTTTGAGAGAGCTTTCAGAGACAGCAGTACTGCAGAACTGTCACTGGACTAGATCACTTTGCACTTGGAAGATGCATGTGGCTTAAACAGAATCCAGGCTGGAAAATAGACCCCTATCTCATATGTAAAAAGTGAATTAACTACTTTAAGGATCAGTCAATCCTGAAGAACACTGTTCTAGCGATGTTGGTTTGTTTTTTTTTTTTTTCAGGATGAGTTATTTGCCTTCAACAGAGAGGTATTTGTTCACTCTGAGAGTCTTGCTAGTAATTTGTGAGACATTAAACTTACCTCTGTTACTTAAACATCAGCTAAGCTCTTACCTTTAGCAACATAAATTCCAGGAGCTAGTGGAGTTGCTGTGAAGTATAGCTAATGGAAGTGAGGCAAATCTGACCTGGAATCTCATATGAAAACTGGCAATAGAGATTGATTGAGATGTCATTTCAGAAATATTTCATAGTCAGTACTATGACTTCAAAGCTCAATGTCATCTCAAGTGTCTTGGCATGGGTACATGACATTTATTAATAGAGGTGCTGAAGGACTGGCATCCAGTAGATGCCATCAAACAAATTACTTCTCCATTACCTATTGATTACTGTTCTGACTGGCAACGAATACATGCTTACTTTTCATTCCAATGGGGAACAGAAAAATACAATAGCTGACCATTTTAGGTAATTATCCAGTTCTTGAAATGTTTAATCTATGTTCAGATAGAATCTGTGGCTTTTCCTGCCCCCTGCTAATCTATCTTCTCAGCAGAAGAGTCCAAAAGAACATATTTGTCTTCTATTAGTAGTGTTTTCCTTGATCTTTCCTATTAGGTATGAGGTTTAACTCACATTTCTAGCCTGATTCCACACTTCTGTAGTGCAGTTAATCAAAGGGTGATTTTTATTATGCCTGACTCACAGTGTAGGGCAAGAAATAGCATGAGAAAAGGCTGATAGAGCTGGAACTGCTTATCCTGGTGATGAAGAGACTGAGGAGCACTTCATTAATGTTTATACCTGGAGGGAGAGAATGTAAATGATGAAGCCAGATTATTCTCAGGGGTCCCCGGTGTCAGGACAGGAGGCATTAGGCACAAGTTGAATTAAGTGAAATACTATTCTAATGTTAGAAAACATGCTTTTTTTTTTTTGTTACCATGAGGGTGGTCAAGTATTGGAACAGAATTGTATATGTGCAACCCACTTTGCTGGGTAGTTGCATTAAATGAACTCCAGGGGTATCATCCAACCTCAATGAGCCTGTAGTCTGTGGGGATGTCTCTCTTCAGTTGGACTCACTGCATTTGCACTGACTTCATCTTTATTCTTCAGAGTCCAAAGCAGAAATGTAGCAGTTTCCAACTGGTTGATAAGCAGATAAAGCAGCCTAGTTCATGACTCCCTATTGCTGATGGCTTTATTGGTGTGATAGTACCCAGCTTTTACCATGCATCTTCAGGTAGGATAAATTGCACAGACAGTCTCGTTCGTGTTTAATAGCACTTTCTACAGATAGGCTCCTTGGATTAACATCTCTCCTTTGTTCAACTGTCAAAAATAATTCATGCAGCAGTGCGAAACATATTTGAGGCAAATAATAGCACAATAATGAATATAAACCATGTAGCATTGCACAGCAGGTGAAGCAAAGGGGGGAAAAAAAGATGAAAGAATTAGTAGCTACAAGGATTGGGAATGAATTATTTTTAAAAGATAAACACGGTGATAAATATCAGTCTAAAAAGCAAAAGTATGTGCAGCCTGGATAAAAAAGTCTAAACAAGCAGAACACGGCCTCTCCTTAAAGCAGTAGAAAAATAATTAGAAAGTGTCTGGCAAGGGAGGCAAGTCCTCTCTAAAGGCTGCCAACAAATGATACATAATGGATTTGATTACATGCTTTGCTCTTTGCATACCCAGGGCTGTAGGTTGCATCAGAGGAGGAATCAGTGAAGTTAGAAGGTAGAAATGAAGCCCTGAAGAGAAATTGAGCACAAATTCTCTATTGTTTACACCCTTTCCTGTCCTGCTTAGGATTATAGGATTTAGCATCATTGCTGATCACCTGGAAGCATGTCTCAGTGGGACTCATTTCATGTTACATTTAAGCTTGTTTATCTAGAACAGCACGTAGAGTTTGCTTGAATCCTTTCATTTTACTTTTCCTTTTTTCCCTTTTGTTTCATCATACTGTTGCAAAAATGTATATAGTGTCTAGTTTGTGAGAGAGAAAAGCAGAAGTTTTGTAAAAATCCATTGAAGAGAATTTCACAAGATGAGTGCTTCCTGTCTTTAGCAGTGACACTGGCCATTATTGGTGGTGGCTAGGGCAAACATGAATTGAACAGGTCTCATTGTGCTGGTTGAAATCAATGACTATTTTTCTGAGTAGTTTTAGTAGTGCAAAAATATCATGCCCCTCTTAATCCTTTTTTTTTCCCCAGAGAAATTGAGGTAGTTTTAATCCAAAATTTCCACTTACAGAAAGCAAATAAAAACCTAATTACCCTACTCTCCATGCACATTATGTTTATGTCCTATTAATCTCTTACTTTATGATAATCTCTAGTCATCTAAGGTGTCAGGGAAGATTTATCTTCCCTTTTAAACCATAGTTTTGCTGCTGGGAGGAAGCCACAAAGAAAAATGGTTATTATGTGATAGGAAGGATGTGATGGGGAGGATGTTCTAGTGGTGCTCCTAATGGCAATGGCCTTTTTATTCCTGATTATTATGTTTTGTCTGCGATGTGGTTCCAAAAGAGTTTTGTTGCTTTTTTTTAGTTGGAAAGTAGGAATGGGAACAGCTGTGCTGTATTACAGAACTGTCCTCCACAGACAGATCTGCAATGGAAGTGAGTGAGATGACATATGAGATGAATGAAGTGCAAAGTTTCATGAAAGAGACTAAGGAGGACCGCATCTATTGCCTGGAGTGATTATAAGGTTGGAGAAACTTGAAAGTTTAGCTCCTTTTTCAAAGGAAAATGTTCTATGAAGAGTTTGCCTCCTTCTGATAGACAGAGCTGTTCAGAACCAAGAAGCCTTTGTTATTTTAAATAACCTCTGAGCTATGCTTTTCTCACATAGACAAAGTATATATGTATTTTTTCATTTTATTATTTTTTTCCTATGTCTAAGACAAAATGCAGTTTGGCTATTAAAAGGCATTTTGATATGATGGTGTTGAATGGAGTGTACAAAGCACACTGATGACTAATTTTCTTTCATTTCTAAGTGTGCTAAGTGATTTAGAAATTGCTGATAAGTACCTCTCTTATGTCTCTATAAATATCTTTAAATGTCTGACCTACATGATCCTAGAAAAGCAAACAACACAGTTGCAATTCAAATGCTCTGCAGATGGTAAGTGATCCAGGCTGGTTGTCTGGCTCCTATCTCATGGTCACCCTAAGAAGGTGAGAACTTTCTGTAGTCAACCAAAGTTATATGCATGAGTAATGAAGTGGAACTGCTTGGAGAGGGAGAGTGACATGGCCTGACAGCTGGGAAGAGCCTCCTTATACAGTGGGAGATGTCTGGAAATGTTCCTGCAGGAGACAGATGCTGGCATCATTGCATGGACTAGGAATGAAAGAGAGGCAATCTGAATTTTGCTGACAGTAAAACACAATGAAGATAGCTATGTTCCCCAGTCTTCTCTTTTCTTACCTCAGACACAGCTTGAAAATTTACTCTATATATCTGCTTAATGTATGGATTTGCTGGGCTGTCAAAGGGTTTCTGACATTTGAAGACATTCTGATTCTCTCGAGGCTCTCACCATGATGTTCTCACATCCTACTACACAAAAAAAACCTACTTTTTTTCAGACTTTCTTAGAAGAAAGAAGTTTTGGGCTTCTTGAAATTTTGGAGGTTGGGGAAATAGGAAAACTTTGATTTTTAAAAAATATCCTCCTTGCATTCTTCAATTCTGGAAAATTCTTTTCTTACTCAGTAGGTGCTTTGTGAGCAGGGGTAGGAAATACCAATTGCAAGACAAGATGTGGAGGACTGAGAAGAAAGTTCAAATCAGGAAACATTTCCAAGAGGGATGCATCAGCAGCCAAGATGTCCTTTTTTTATTCCAACTTTTATTTTCATTTTAATTTCTCTTTCTCTCCTTTTCTATTTTTATGAAACTGTAGAATGCAATGAGTGCCAACCAGTGTGTTGGGATATGGGCACCAGGAGCTATTAACATTTACATGTACTTGAACATGTCAAGGAGTGTTTCCTTTATATAATGTTTCTCTGTTTGATCTGGTTTGTAAAACTGGTAATAGTAGACTGGAAGAGAGTGAATGTTTCAATTTCTTCTACGTTCCTGTAATTTCCTGTTGTCGGTAGATATAATGTAGTAACCTAAATGCCACAGTAAAAAAAAGAAGTGATTCTAAGGTCTTCCTAGTCTCCTACATTTCCAGTTAATGAGTTGGTGTTTGGCTGTGCCCTTCAGCTTGACTTTTCCATTGGTGATGGACAACTGTCAGTGAACTATTACTTTTTTTTTTCCAATGAGATTCACCATCTACCTTTCCAAAATGTGGATTTTTCATAGGCTAAAAAGGTGGATAAGAATACCAGCAGAAGAACATCTTACTGCAGGCAGTGGAAAACCATCTCTTTTGCCTATGTCTTCTCATATTAGTCTGCATTTGGTTATCATTTTTACATTAGAAATGTAATAAAACATTTGAAAACAATCTCTTATGTAACTACAATGCTCTGATTCCATCAGAGACTTCCCATATATCTGACTTCAAAAGATTAGGCTCTTTACCAAACAGTAGGACAGTTATATCCTGTCAATAAAGACTAATACCTAACATCACATCTATTTTTACTGAAATAAAAATCATTTTAAAATGTATTATTCATTAGAACTTTTCACCTAAATGTGTGAAATTGAAGTATATATATTTTTTAAACAGAAGTGCTGCAAAAGTAAAGATGGGAAATAGCACAATGCCACCTGCAAAACTAACTTGTAACAGGAGCACTGGCCATGAAGATTTCAGTTATATTCTGGCTATTAAAAAAAAAAGGGGAAAAAAAAAACAACACACACACAAAAAACAGTGGATGTTATAATCTGAGAATAACTGTGTGTTTGAGTGAGGGAAGCCAGTACATGGAGCGAGGTGCTGCCTAACTGAATCATGGCAAAGGTATAATGTGATTTCTCAGTATAACTGAGAAATTTCCTAGGCAAAGGAAACTTCAGGTTGCCATTGAAAAGGGCAGTCCCTACCCACCTGGGGATGCAAGGTCCCACTCATTTCTCCTGGTGGGACAGTGCAACTGAAACATTGCTCTTGATGTGCCATGCATCCAATATGCTTTTAGCTGTAATATACTGCAATGAAAGGGACACAACAAGTCAGAAGTTATGTACAGGTGGAAGTGAGTTCTCTGAACTAGGCAGGAATTTTGACTGTGATGACTCCTATGCCACTGAGCTAGCCAGCTTGGCTTGAGATCAAACTAGCCAAAGGAATATCACTACTGATAGTTGACAGTTTCCAGAAGCCAATGTCTTTTAACTGTTCTACCATAAGAGTGCTACTGGGATGTGTTTTCTATTATTTAATTTGGTGAAGTCCAGCCTTATTTAGCATTATTTTGAGGTTCAATATGCTTAGTTTTTTTTTTTTAGGTCAAATCAATAAGCGTTGTGTTATCCAACTGCAATGAGTTAGTTAATTCTCATCCATCACACTCTGGGCACTACCTTCATTGACTACAGAAGGTAGAACTGTCTTTTTACACTGAAAAGCAAGGAAGGCGCACTACTGACATTGCCAAGGTGTGGTCCCAAGTCATCTAAGTTCAAAATCACTCATAGGTATATGTTTGAAATTTATAGCTGCACTGTATAGTTTATACACTATATGACCAATTTCAAACATAATCTGACATATTTACATATTTTCCTGTTGTATATGTTACAATTTTTCTGAATTTCATTAAGAAGTTTCTGTACAAGTAAGTCAACTTTGGTGCTGTTACAGACTCTCCTTCTCACGTGAAATCAAGCCAGGGATGCAAGCAAAAGCCAGGCAGTGTTCAGCAAAAACCCATCCAGCTGTTCTAGTTACATCATTGATCAACTGAAGAATGTAAATTAAGGCATTGTGCTCTGTGGTTCGAGTTGACTCTTGTTCTATTTAGAAATGCCTTGCCTATGCCAGGAAGACAGGGATGTATGTGTGCTGTGCAAGGGGCTATGAAAAGAGATAGAGAAATAGGTTTGTACCTGAAAAGTATGTAATGATTGCAATCTCTAGTACTGCTGTTATACTGTTTAATCACAAATATATTTGAATATAGCTAAATGTAACTGTAGTGGAAATGCTAAGTCATGGCTTGAAGCAGTGATTGAGCACCTGGTGGGAAGGTAGAGCCAACCCAGGGGAGCTCAGCTGCATGCAATGCACCTGAGTAACCAGAAGGGATGGAGTGAGGATTTGCTCCTTCCCAGACCTCATTTAAGGGTTGGCAGTAGAGGCAAGAGTGTCTTGCTGGAGATATCTGCCTAGTGGAGACTTTCTAAGGGTAAGCAGATTTTTTCCTTTGTTTCTGTATCCACAGCTGCTGCATTTGAGCATATCTTTGCTTGTTGCAGCCTAGGGCTTTGCTACCCTGCTGTCATTGCCATGCATTCTATTGCATTATATCATTACAGCAGCCTTTACTGTTATTATATGTAGGTTGACTAAAGAATCACAGCCAAAGCCACAAAACAGCCTTTTGTTTCTGTGTCTTATGACTGGTCAGATCCTACTGGATTTTGCATTGTCATGATGCACTGCAGGGTTCTGCTGACCAGTGGCAGGAGAGTTGTTGAGATAGGCTTTCAAATGCCTGAGGCAACCAGCATTTATTTTGAGGTCCTAATCTTGTGATTTTAGGTATGGGAGGGGATGCCAAAGGAAGGAAAGCTAGCTAATCTGATGCTTAGTGGAAGCTCTGTCTCCATTACTCTTATGCAGCCACATGAGCAGAGCAGTGAAGGGCTTGAATCATAAACAAGAGCAACAGATAAAAATGTTTCCATTTGGTACATACTTCCCACAAGTCTCTGCAGTTCTGTTTGTCTTTTCTCTCTATGTGGGTCAGGTACACAAATGTCTGCTCCTAAAAAGTCATCTCATACTTCATCTTCTATCTGATTTACCTGTCCCCCGCTTCGCTCTGACTTGTGACTGTTAATTTATCCAATACACAAAATGTACCACAGACTTCATTTTCCTAACAAGCTGCATTACTATTGTATGTGTAAAAAAGACTAGAGGATAGGCTGCATAAGCTGCAGATGGGTAGAAAAAGGCAGGCCATATCTCATCTGCCAGTCTCAGGAATTGTCCAGGTTCCATACAGACAGCTCTTCTAAGCCTGCCTCCCTCTTTGCACAGAGCAGGGTTGGTCCTGTAGCTTCCACTATCTGCTGTACAGTGATTTCACTAATAAATGCTCTTTGCTCTTTAAAATACTTCAAGAAAGATGCTTAATTTCTACTTTAGGTAAGATAAAGAATAGGTTGTGAGTTGCTTAGATGCATTGCAATTTCTCTCATGTATTTCTCTTTGCAAGCACCCAGCATTTGTTTACTGTAACATATTAACACTGGCCACTTGGTGGCTATGGTGGGGATGGGGATGGACTTCCCTTCCTGGTTGTTTGATCCTTTTGCGGAAACTGATTTCTATTCTTAGCCTGGTCCCCCTACAAGCAGAGGAAATCATTGGCTGAACAGCTGTACACTGATCTCCAGATGGTCTGGCTCAGAACCCAGAGGATGTAGAAGATTCTCCAGAAAGAGAAGGAAGGACACTGCAGCCTTTCAGAGGTCTCTTATTCCTCCAGGGCTAACCCAAAAGCCTGAGAAGTTCTTATGGCATGTCACGAGCAAATAGGCAGCCTGTTAGTTACGCTGCATTTGAGATCTTTTGCTTAAACAGGAAGAAAGAGCTAAAAGAAAAATGACGGTCGCACAACCCATCCCTAAGTGCACTAACTCAGCTGTTCTTGCCCTCAGCACAGCAGCTGTCTGTCTCACCTACTGGAGGACAGAGCTTCAAGAGACCCTTGCTTTGCACTATCTGCTGATCCAGCAGCTGAGTGCTTTGTTATTAGTAACTATTACTGGCTAACATCTACCTAACAGAGCGGGTTTGGCTGTGATACGCAAACTGAGAGAAGAACAACATCCCTGGGTGATTCCTGATAGACTGACTATCTCAGCTGCCTTGTGGTTTAACAGTAACTTCAGCAGCAGTTCCATGCTTTGGGAATGTTCCTGCTTGGCTTTCTTTTTAATCCAGTTGTCTTTTAAGCAATAGTCTCTGGAGCTGTGCAGGACTATTTCTGAGGACAAACTCTTTGTTTCAGTTTGTACACAAGCAGTAAATTTACCACCTGAATCCACAAGATATTTTTGGGAAATTAAAAAGAAAAAAAAAAAAAGTGTTTGGTTTTGTTTGAGATAACAACAACAACAACAAAAGGCATATGTTCTATAATGGAGCCAAGGCGGATACTTAAAATATTGATACTGTTACAGAAGGGCTGTTGACAGACTGATGGTTTGGCTTTGTGTGCATTTGTCATTCCCATTGTTCTCCAAGGAGACAAGCCTGTTTGTTTATGCCCGGGGGCAGATTGTGTTGTGCAGATAACTGAGCTAAGAATGAATCATGAGTGTACTCTACAGGTGAGGAATAGGCAGCAACGCTCCCCTGGTTGCCTTCAATTCTATGCGGTACATGGGGATGACACACTGCTTTGGGTGGGACAAGGAGCTGCTTTTTGATCCTTGTTGTGTCCACTCACTTCAAGTAGATCTAATCTCACATTGCTTCAGACACCCACAGTGTCATCCTGGGCTTTCTTTAAATCAGTAAGAGAAATGGGCACCTACAGGTAAGTGCTACTGCTGATAGTAAGTAGGTGCCTGATTTTTGAAGGAGGCTCAGCAAAGGCTGCCTTTGGGATACTAGAGTGGCTCAAGACATTCAGGTACAGATAAATAGCTACATTTAGCTGACTGAATCCATCTTTGGTGGATGGAAGATTCTTATTTGTTTACTAGAAGATTTTTTAGCTGTTAATGCATATATTTCAACTTTTCAATCTAGAACCTTTCCCTGGAGGTGAAGAGATCTGTACGAGTTTATGTCTACTTAAGAAAAACAAGTCTATTTTTTCACTTTTCACTGATGCTGGAGATACAATCTTCTGATTTGCCAGGGTCCATGAGTTTTAAAAGGTGTATTGTTACTGAAGCCATGAATGTAATCTTGATGACAAGGTGACATCAGGCTACTCAGAGAAGCTGTGGATGTCCCATCCCTGGAGGAGTTCAAGGTCATGTTAGAAAGGGCCCTGGGCAGGACTGATAGGAGGCAATCTTGCCCATGGCAGGAGAGCTAGAGCTTGATATCTTTCAGGTCCTAAGCTGTTCTATGATTCTATGACGCTGTTAGTGGTTTGTAGTTTATGAACTCATGAGGAACTTTCAGAGAAGGTAATAGTAAATTACAGGAGACAGAGAAGTAAGAAAAAATGCAGCTCTTCCTTAATGGATAGAAGTGTGGGGAAAATGGTTTTCTGACAATTCATTTAATAGATTTCATCAAATGAATTGCTGCTGACCTGATACTTCTCTCTGGTGTTTGTCTTTGGCACCAGAAGCATCATGGGCTCCCAGTTCACTTGAATAGTACTGCTTCCCATAAACCCAGCCTGACCTGATATATGGAATCTATTTCATTTCTAGGTACAAGCTCTAACGGTGGAAAACAGACCTCACAGATAATTTTCCTGAAGCCTTTTTGTATGTGTTGTACCTATAACCTAACAACAGGCTGCCTTGATTGAGAAGTACATTGTTTTTCCTGGGAAACAAAAATCCCTTCTTTGCAAGTTGGTGATAAGGAATGATTGCGCAGCTGTATGGTAAAGAAGCAGAAGCATTCTGCTGTTGCTGTATTAAAATAATTTCTGGCAAAGGAAAAGACTTGAAAAATCAAGCAGGGAGAGTAAGAGTGCATGTGAGTATGTATGCTTGTTTCGTTAAAGGCTGAGTGAGGATTAATATTATATTCATTATTCAACAACACTGAATCACTGCAGTTTTCATTTTTCACCAAATGACTATAACCTTGGAAGTCAAATACATGACAGATGTTCTTAATTACCTCATTGTAAGAAAAATAATGCTCAGGCCTGTTAAATAGAAGAAATGAAACATGACTAAGCTGACATTTGTTACAGTGCCTAGTTTCTGACTTTTCTGAGCTGTTTGGCAGTAAGGTGAGTCTGTAAGGATTAAGTAGTTACTAACTGCTGAAGTCTTATCTATAGAACGAAGGTAGTCAGGGTCAGGTCAGGCTTCTTTGCCATTCTTGGCCATTTTGGGCATGGGGTTGGGCTAGATTCACACCAGAATACTACTGCAAGAACAAAGGGAGATGTAAGAAGAAGAGAGGGGCCAAGTCCTAGATTCTGTCCGATCTGTCTTCATTGCTGCTGCCATTGGGACTGGGGGAACCATCCTCTCCAGATCTAAACTTTGTGTGATGTCATCAAGAAACAAATAGGAATTGCACTTGATGGTCTTTACAGGTCCCTTCCAATTTGGGATGTTCTATGAAAGCTTTGAGAGGCTTAAACTGACTGGACCCTTATTTATTATTGAAAGATGTAATATCCAGTTCTTCCTAAGCATGAGTCAGCATTGAGGTTGCATTAGTGAACTCAACATGTAGCTTTCGTAAACAAACGTATCTGGGTATCTAAGCCAGCAGGCATTACCAGCAGGGGAAATGCTTTATGTCATAACTTGTTCTCTGTTTGTTTTTGTTTTGCCAAGTAGACTTAACATAAATGGGAAATGTAGTCCTAGGCTGCCAAAAATATGCCTTTCTAGTGCCCTTGGCTACTACATCAGAATACAAAGTTTCTAATTGGAATACTTTCTTATATAGTGATTCTTTCTTCTTCTTTACCAAAATTTTTTTCATTACAAAGTCAAAAATGGTTCAGCTGAAAAATGATCACATTTAAATTTCTTTCCTGTTAAGCATTTCAGTGAAGCAGTAAAATGTTTTGTGTTTCTCCATTGCTTGAGACGTCTCTTAATGCCTTTTCCCATGAGTAACTTTTACCCAAATGCTTGGGAAAAGGGCAAAAATCTGAACGAGTGGATTTATAAATGCAGCTATTGTTGCTTTTTTTTTTTTTAGCACATCTTTCACCTTTTTATTTCTCTTTCTGTTCTGATGAAAGATACCTTGTCTATGAATATTATCGGCTCTAAAAACCTTCTGTCATATACCTCATAGTTACAGAGATTAGAGACAGAGTGGACTACTGGGCCATTTAATTCATTCCTTTACTGTTATGTGACTATCATTTAAAGTATTTATGTTACTTTGTCCTGTCCAACTCAAAATATTTTCGTAGTTGGAGACTTTAGAATTGTTTTCTAGCTTTTACTCAGTGTCGTATCAGTTCCACATTTACCAGGATGAGCCAAAACAGTCCATGTGAGCTAGCATGGTCACAGCACAGATGTTTTGTTGTAGGGAATTGTAGAAGAGCCAGTGATATGATTAACACAACACACGACTATTTCCCTAGCCTGTCCTTACTACACAGCTTAGGATGGGCAGCTTTTTTTTTTTTGGTCAGAATGGTAAGTTTGTACCTTTCCCATACTTCCAGCTTGAAGGCTGGGATGGGAGGAATTGTAACTGCTGTAGAGCTTATGTGTTCTCACTATTAAGGGTGCTCTGCATGCCAGCTTCCTCCAACTTACAACTCTTTTATACCTTTCTGTGCATTTTATTTCTAAATATGTAGCTACTGCCAGTTCTGTTTCTGGAGACAGTACCTTCAGAACCCATGAAGCAGAGTACAGTGTTAATTGGCTGTTAGAAGATAAAAGATACACACAAGGTGTTCTCTGCGTACCAGGGAGTTTGCCTTAGTTTCTTGCTATTGCTCAAAATTTCCTAGGTCAAAATTGATCCTTTCTGGCTGTGTCCTTATTGCAATTGGATATTGGCTTTTTCCTTCCCATGGTCTTTCAGGCTTTTGAGGACAGATGAGTTGAAGCATGTAATTCCTCTATTTAATCTGAGTCCCTCTGGCATATTTTAATGTATTTATTTTATAATCAGAAATGATTAAAACATCCTTCAAGAGCAGGGTAAGCAATTTGGATTTCGTCCTGGACAAAGTATTTTATTTCTGAATAGGATACATTGTGCTGCCTTAAAAAGAAGATTACTAGCTAAGGTCAGTATATTCTCAAAAATTTATTTTGAGGTTTCTAGTGTTGTTCTACTTTTCCAATAACACAAACCTCAAAGGTAAACACTGCCCTACTTTCTTAAAGGGATAGAGCCAGAACAATTTGATAGGATGAGAGGTAATGGTTTCAAGTTGTGCCAGGGGAGGTACAGACTGGATACTAGGAAAAAATCCTTCTCAGAAAGAGTGGTAATGCATAGGAACAGGCTGTCCAGGGAGACTTTGGAGTCACCATCCTTGGAGGTGTTCAAGAAAAGGATAGATATGGCACTGCAGGACATGATTATTGGGCATAGTGAGGATGAGCTGCTAGTTGGACTAGAGGATCTAAGTAGTCTCTTCCAACCTTAATAATGATCCTATGACTAAACGGTCCACCAGTGAACAGGTTTCTATTACTTATTATTCTCACCATTGTATTGCAGCTGAGAGGAAGGCTCTTGTGCTACAGTGTGTGACGCATCATGGCACAGTGATTACACTGGGCCTGCAACACTTGTGCAAAGACCAAGTAATTGTTGGCATTTGGATTATCTAAGATTGAGGTTAGAGGAAAAAATCAGAAGAAATGAAGTCTTTCTGGCAAATGTACCTTTAGGCAATATAGATATTTTGTTGAAGGTAATGAATGAAATGCCCAGATTTTCCTCTTTTTCTGTTTAGTTTTGTTTGCTTGATTGTCAATATGAAACAAAAGAGCAGCCCTGTAAATCCCAAGAACAACTTCCAGGGAGTGTCCTGGATCAATAAGTACTGGTTTCTCTTTTTTTCAGCTCCTTTTTATCATATCTGTTAATAATTCTTTCTATAATAGGTTTAGGAGACTTTTTTTTTTTCCACTTAAACCCTAAAGTCATATCTAGGAACAAATAATTGCTGGACTTCCATGCAACAATGCTTATGTTGACACGAAGTGTGGACAAATAGAGGAAAATAAGGACATTATGAATGAGTCTTATTTTTAGAATTCATTTTGGAAAAGTTGTAGTCCAGTGATGTAAACATTCACCTATATCTACACAGGAACATTGCTCTTTAAATGCCTATGGCCTTGGACAGGGAGAGCAGATGTCCATGCAAATGCAAAGCTGCCTTTCTTGCTCAGGAAGCCTTGCAATGCAAATGGCCAGTTGGAGTCCTGCCTATTGCATTCTGTTGCCAGCATGGATCTCATGTCTTCCTTTCCCTATAGTGCTGCTCCAGCTGCAGTCCCTCCACAGGCTGGCTTTGCCTGTCAGCTTGATGCATCAACCCCACAATAACCCAGCTGGGCACTTTCCTGCCTTAGCAGTGGCTGCTGTGAGGTGATACAGGTGTGTCACCAGGGGGGTCCTGGCAATCTCCCCAGACCACTGGCCTCTGCAAGTGACTTTGCAGCTGTACTGTCACTCTCAGGGCACATTAAAAGCTGCTTTTTTTATTTGCCAGACCATGTGGTAGAAGAGAGAAGACATGTTTGTGAAGGCAAATAGTATTGTTGGGAACAAAGATGTGAGGATATGGATGAAAATTTCTAGCTAATGAGAGTTTCTTAAAGGATGGAACCTTGCTGTCCTTGGCTGTAACACAGCATCGTGGCTTCTTTGCTCACTGGGACTTCATGTGATCAGCTACATCTCAGACAAGCTGAGGGCTGGGGCTGATCAGAGTGGATAAGGAAAAGACTTCAGGGAGACCCAAGAGAGGGTTTTCAGTATCTAAAGGGGAGCTGTAAGAAAGCAGGGTCTGTGTGATATGACAGGAGGAAACAGTTGCAAACTAAAAGATGGGAAATTTTGACTGGACGTAAAGGAAAAAATGGTGAGGCACTGGAACAGCTTGCCCTGAGAAATGGCGAATGCCCTATCCATGGAGATATTCAAGGTTAGGCTAGAAGGGGCTCTGAGCATCTGATAGAGCTGTAGGTGTCCCTGTTCATTGCAGGGAATGGCCTTTAAGGGTCCCTGCCAACTCAAATTATTTTATATTTTTATGGCTGTTACTTGTAGGAGTTACTCCTACAGGGCTCTGGGAAAAGAACCTTTCAGAAGGAACATATAACACCTGCAGATATGTTTTTCCTCTCTACATTCACATGCTATCCACATTTAAATTCCACCAGTTTTTGCAGAGTATCCCATGAATTAGGAGTATTTCCTGCTTGGAAGCTTTTACTGATATTCACACTATACTCTTCTGCTTATTTTCTACTCTACTTTGCCGTCTGCTGTGTTTGGCTCTGCTGCAGGAGTGGGCAGTGGAGCAGAACATCTCTGTGAGATAGACAGGCTAGTGAAGCATTTGTGAGATTTTGTGAAGCCACTGGAAAAATCCAAAGCTCTGCAATTGACTTGCTTGTTCATGTCCTAGCAGGGGGTGATGGAAGGACAAAGTGCTTGGATAGTTTCATTTGAGTTGAGATGTGAAGAGCAGCGATAGACAAGAAAACAAGTGCTATCATAAAAGTCTGATTGGGAAAAGAAAAGTTTGCTCTCTGATAAGCTGCTTTAAGGGGATTTCATTCTTTAGTATGTCTATTGGTAGAACTGGTGATACTCATTCACGGCCAGAGAGCTTTTCTGTAGATCAATGTGTCACTGAATAAATTTTTTACAGCTTACTGAATACACAGATTATGGAAAGCGGGTGTTGAAAAGAACAGATTCAGGCAAAAACTAGAACAACTATTCAAAATTCTGTTGTTAATAAAGAAAACTTGGAAAATTGCACTGGGTTCCAGATCACAAAAATACTTGTTGGGAAACTTCAAATTTGGAGTGTAAATACTTTTGATACATTTTTATAAATTTTTGGGGACTCGGTCTGGGTTTTCATTTGTAGCAATCTGTCTCATTGTCTCATTGTCTCATATCATTGTTTATGGTCAAGAACTCTTCTGACAAGTTGAATATCTGTCTCTCATAGTTAGATGATCTGTTATTAAGCTCAGCTGCCTGATTTTTATCTTCTATCCAGTTGCAGGATTCTGACAAAAAGCAAAGGCAGATAGGTAAGCATGAGGGAATGGCTGATGCTCTTTCATGTCTTTTCTTCATCAGTGCATCGCTGAATGCTGCCACAAGCATTTCTCCACCATTGTGTAGGGACAAAGTTGATTAATTATTAATTTTTTATTAATGGCTCTTCACTGCCCTTGGTGCTCACTGTCTTGAAAATGTTGGGGTGTATCCACGCCACTTAGTTTTTGGCTGACTGGCAGATCTCAGCACAAACTGCATCAAAGTACAGGGAGGCTGACATTTTCTGCCAAATGTTATTAAACAAAAAGTTGCTGGTAAATGCTGGCTAAAGATGTCTTGCTTTAGTTTTATGATCACTCTGCAAAGTGCAACACTCACTCCTCTTACTCCAGCAAGTCATATCTGTTGAAAGATAAGCAAGTATATGTGAGTAATACCATTGAAATCTACATTTCTGTCTAGATGAATGTTTGTATTTCTGTACCATTTAGAAACTGCAGCTGTAAATTCAGGCTCCCAGTATGCTAGGTGCTGCATAATGACAGGGAAATGAAATCTGGGGTAGTGCCAACATGTGTGGTTGTCTTTGCAGGGTCTGGTTCACTCTGTTCATTCTTCTGCTGGATGATCCTAGTGCTTTCCTAAGCAATGCTGTTTATTCTTGGGAGGGCAGCCTTGGCTGCAGTCTACTTTGGCTGCTCCGGGTATTATATTAAAATGTTACTGAGTAATCTAGCAGTGTAAAGACTGAGCATCCATGGTATTGTCCTAAAAAATACTGCAGTCATTGCCCAGGCTTCACAGTATGAGGATGGAGCAGGACGTCATCAAGTAGAAAATCAAAGACAAATTAAGCAGTAAGCAAGATTAGTAAGAAAAAAGATTGGAATAACAAGCAAGGAGTACAAAGCTAACAAGCCTGTTTGTTTAAAGGGGGATGTGCAATACAAGTTTTCCTAGGAGTCTGTGAAATAGCAAAGACTTTGAGGAAGGAGGAAATATTGAAAAAGTAGGGCTTCCAGTCCTGATTGAAAGATGGCTTAAAATTCTGTCTCTCTTGCAGATGCTCTTCAGTGGAGCACAGGATTCCATAACCACGTCTGTAATTCAGCCTTTTCAACTTGATTCTGAGCAAGGGCATTGACAATATCTCATTAATTGCAGATTATTTGCAGATCTTCCCTTTCTTCCAGTTTAAGGTCTCTCACAACAACAGAAACAACAATAAAATTGCTTGTTACTTCATAAACAGTCAGAAATGATCAGTCTGCTTTCCATAATGCTTCCTTGGAGCACAATATTGCCATTGTTCATTGGGTAATACAATGAGAGCCAACAGCGCATATTGAGACATAGATTGGTAGTAGGGAAGTTCTGGTTGGGGTTTGGAACGTGGGCAGGGGAAAAAAAAGATAGCAAAATGCTTTCTGAAGCTCATTGTTGCTGCTATGAAAAGCATCACAATATCTCTTAATGAAGCAGATGTTCAGATAAACAGATTTTAGACTACAAGCACTAAAAAAAAAAAAAAAGAAACTTCCCCAGGGCTTGAGTTCCAGTTCTGATTCCCTTGTTAACCAGTTGTCATGCTCTGCTTGGCACACTGTAAGCACCAACACACCTAGCAGATGGAGAATATTTCAGAAATAGTGCCATTAGTTTCTTAAGCAGATTGTATTGTGGTTTCCTTCACCATCTTAGATGTAAATTTTGTCTTTCATTTTGTGATTCCTATTGCTATTTCTCCTTTCACTCTCGTGTGGCCCTAATGCACCACTATTGTAAAATTGGGAAATCAGTTTATGTAAAGCAGCTGAGTTTTCATTTAATTGTTTTTTACTCTAATTATGTGTCAGCATTTGCTAACTGAGTGCAACAAATCTTCAGAGCCTTGTGAGAAAATTGTTAGCATCCACATTTGGTAACACTAATATATTTCCTTTTGGGACTCTGGCCTTTTTCTGGATATGTAAATGACAAAATTTCAAAGTGAGGCTGAAAAAGCCTTTTGGATGAGAGGGTGGGCCTGCACTTTCATTATGGAATAAAAAAAATGCCACATGCCAGTTTAGAGAATCCTGCATCACCTGTGGGTCTCACAGTTCTTAAAGTGGAAGATGTGAGATGACTTTGATGATGAAGAAGAAGAGATGGTGGACTTGGTTCAGCATAAGGACCACTGGGTCAAAAAAAGAAGTTCCCAGTACAAACACTGCTTTAGCTTTGTGCCAAGACTCTAGTGACCTTCTGCAAGCAAGAGCCTTGGATGTGAAGTCTAAGCAATCTCCAGAGTAGTGTCCATTGAGGGATGTCAGCTTGTGATTAACCCTGTGTAAATCTCTTAGAAATATGCAATTATTCTTAAGCTGCCATTGTTGATTTTGAAGTGGCCTGCTTGGCTTGTTCATAGGCAGGGAATGGGCATCTGGAAACATAAAGCTGACTAAATGGAAAAGGTGCACAAATCTCTGCTAAAACAGTGCTGGCTCTTTGCAGTCTGGAAACAAAACAAAAAATCCATGTGCAATGAAGTATAGAATGAACTCAAAAAAAGGGAAGAACTGGACTGCTCAATGGCAGTGGCAGTGACTACAAAACAGCTGCATGCTTATGTTTTCCCACAGCCCATATTGGACAGCACAGATGCTGCTCCTCTTATAGTTCTGATTAAGCAGTCGAATATTTTCCTTCCTATGTAGGAGAGCTATGTGTGATATGGTGGCCAAGACAGTCTGCCAGGACCCATACAACTTCTGTCTTCATCCAGTGCACAGCTAGCTAGCACACACCTCAATGCAGCAGTAATACTGAAGACACAGCTGCTCTGGCCTCCCCTAAATTGACTCAAATTAAAAAGTCCTATGTTCTTGAGTTATGAGACACCTACAGTGAATCCACTGTGGAGAGAGACAGCTGGAAACAGAGTAAGTGTTCTGCATTAACAAGGAACAGGAGTTTAGAGTTAAGCTTTTGAATGTAGCAGCGGTAGTGCAGATTATGTGAATATGTATGCGCTTAACTCCAGCGTGCCCCAAAGTACACAGCTGGGTTGATTTTCTTCTTCCACACTGAATCCTGGTCAAACCAGGCATGGCAAGAGCTCTGCTTTCATTTCATGGGACATCTGTCCTACAGAACCTGGTGTGCTAAATGGGCATAAAAAAACAAAGTACAGTTTTCCACTCTACAAGTGAAAAATGAATATACAAAGTAGTATGGAGGGTAGAAATTGTGAATAATGTGAAATATTGTGTTTTTTGTGCTTTTTAATAGGTATGAATGCTTGGAACTCTTATGAAGACAGCCTGAATGCTGAGGCCTGTTGAGTTCAGGTTTCTTTCCACGGCCACAAGGATATGTTTTCCTGAAGTCCATAAATGCAGGAAAGGAAGAATATTTGACCTGGAAGTGAAATTTTGACTTACAGCTCAACTTTCTGCTTTTAAAAAGAATGCACTACTCTTAGGCCATGCTGGTCTGCCTTAGGGAGCTGGCTTTCCTATGTAAATCTGTGTTGGGGATTGCAGTCTCTCATCTCCTTAGTTTTTTTTCTTAGTTATTGAGTTGAGGTAACTCCAGACAAGAAGGGTACATGAGTAACACTGACTTTGTAAGACCTAAGTATTATCGCAGAGGAATTGAAGTAGCTCTCCCCATTCAGACTTTTCAAGCAGATATTCATCTATGGGATGCTTTTTTGTCAATGGAAAGAATTTGATCTATTGTAGCTATCTATTGTAGAACAATGATTTTCTCCCACTTCTATCCGCATTGACTAGATAGCCAATGAGCCTAAAGGGAACTTGCAGCAACTCGCTTAGCTACCGATGCCTTTACTTAGCTGAATCCACAGGCTGATACAGAGAATCTGAGTCAAAGATGGCAAGTACAAAAATAATAAAGAAATGAATAGACACATCCACCAAATTCTTCTATCAGAAGCTGGCGTTCTATCTATGAAAAGCTGGCGCACTAGCAGCAGAACACAGCTATTTCTTCCCTTTTGTTGAAATGCTTTTAAGTTGGATTGCAATTCACTTACAGACCCTCCTTCATGTTTTGCCTTTTCCCTTAGATTTAGCCTCTGAACTCACCATTTTCTCTGAATATCATGACTTCAACCTCCACTATTTTTTTTTTTAAACCTGGATTATTCTCCTGTAGGCAAAGCTGTTTATTAAGGAAAATCAGGTCAAAACACTAATTTAACTTGTAGTTAGGGGGGCAGGGAGTCATGGTGTTTAAATGATGTTGCAAACATAACTAACCAAATCCAAAGGACAATCAGTTTTCCTACTTGAAAACATACTCCGTGCTTTTTGTACAGAAGCTGCTGGTCTTCTGGAGTTCCAGTCACCTCTATGTCTGTCATTAGCTGTGAGGTTCTGAAGAATGAGCAACCTAGGGAACAGAATTAAATGTGCTCAGTGGTCGCAGCTGTCTCCTAACTGATAACGTGGCCTAAGTGCAGTACATTCCTCTTCTTTGATTACATGTCGGGTACTCAGCACTGCCTGGAACTCTATGGCAGTAATTTATCTGAATGCCTCACTGCAGGGGTGTGGTGTTAGAAGTTGCAGAAGTCTAAAGTGGGAAGAACAGAAAGTGTGTTCCTTGGCACTAATAGCAGACTACTGCAATTCTGTTAGTGAAGATTTTCCCTGGCAGTGTACTTCTAACCTTTTCCAGTCATTTATGATAAGCTTGAGCCATCAACATGAAAATGTTGATGAAAAATTCTTAACACTGTGAAGCTCAACGTTAAGACATCAGCCTGTTATTTCAGGCTCTTCCTAATCTGGTTCAAGGTGACATAACATCTGTATTTCACTTTCTGTAAAAATGCTGCAATTTCCTGAAGCCAGGAAAAGTTTGAGAAGCCAGATAAATTATACCAGTGGCAGAGAGAATTGACTGTAGTCTGGATCTCAGTAAATAAGGACTGAGGTATCCCTCTCAGTTCTGTTCACTTTAGGGATTGGTGCTGCTCCTCAAAGATGTTCTCCGTGTCTTCTGGAGAAGATGGGAACCTGCTTTCCTGACAAATGAGTGCTTTAGATGTATTGACAAGATGTATTTGATAAGGTGGCATCCCAATGTAAAGATTTGCTGTTTTTTAGGAAATTAAGGGCTTCTAGTGAGTTATATTAAGTGTTAATAAAGCAATAGTTCTGTTCAAGGTGCAAGAATAGAAGTCATCTTTACTTAAATTATATATGCTTAAAGTTTTGGAAGCAAGTTAAGAAAGTTTGAACTGTAAGATACATCAACAATATCTCTGGTCTGCTTCCTCATCACACCTCTCTCCTTCCGAGTTATCCACTTGCTCTCTTTGACTAAAACAGTTGTTTTTGCTTCTGTGCTTCTCCCATGTTGCCCAAAGTAGTGCCAAGTCCTAATACAGTGTTAAGATTTTCTCCCCCACTGTCCTTTGTCTTCTTTACTGTCTGCTTTTCTGATGTTGCCACACCATTGAATGCTGCAGAATTTTGTGAGTACAGCCCACTGTCTTGTTCACATTCCTTCTCTATCCTTGCCCAGGCTCTTTAATTAATGTTTCTGTTGTGAACTCCGGTACATTTTTGCTATCAGGTCATTTAGCTTCTTGTTTGCAAGTTGGATATAATCTTTTGAAGATGTTTTGATAAGATCTTAAATCCAACATTGAGAAAAATTTTAGATGTGCAGTTGTTTTCCTGTCTTCATACTAGTTTTCTTCTGCAGATATCACTGAGTGAACATTAAGTTAAAACAAACAAAAACACAAAAACAACTGGTATGAGGTCCTTTATTTCAGTAGCAATCCATAGTCCTTTGAAAACGTAGGTTGTATGAGATCTCTACTCATCAGGAACTATTGATCTGTGTAAGAAAACACTAAACAAATACTTTACTTGACAATCCAGTAGTTGTACCAAATGTGGACCTAACTACTGTGGTGTCCAGACCACAGACTTTTATCAGGAACAATTCAAGAAACAGAGATGTGCTGAGGATGTGGTTTAGCAGGCATGGCGGTGTGATGGGTTGAGGGGCTAGGTGATCCTACTGGTCTTTTCTAAACTTAAGGATTCAATGATTCTGTTTCTAAGAAATGCACTGCTGAATGAGCTGTGAATTTATCAGAACACATTCCCTCACCGGCTGATCAACTTCTGTTCCCTATGTTAGCCCATAAGTCATAAAGTTGCCCTGATTGTTTGTACAGTCTGTAGAACAGATGGAGACACGACTGATGGCTGAGGACATTAAGCCTCCTATAATGCCAGTAATAATAATAATAACAGGCTTAAAAGAAATCCATGCCTTTACAGAGGTGCAGGGAAGGACATCTGCTGTAAGCAATTCTTTTATACAAATTGCAAGGAAATACTGTGGAAGCTGTGCTTGAGATTTGTCGCTGAGTTCTGTGCCATTGTTACCCTTTCTCTAACCCAAATATTTCCATCTTTGATTGTTTCCATACTGTTAATCCCTTTCTTTTCCTCTTTGTTTTCGTGGATATAATTTCTCCTCACAAGTGACTTTTTACTGTTACAAGCATTGTTTCATCACCATATTTTGTTGTACAGCTGCTGTTTTTCCTAGAGCTGCACTTTTGTCTGTAGTTTCCTGCTTAGTATTTAGCACAAAACCCTGTTGCCTTTGCATATAATTTTTGCTTTTTTCCCTTCCTAGCTCTGCTTTGCCCTTCACTGTGATTGAGAGTCCATAGCTGTGTTTCCTTTTACCTCTCTCTCACTGTACTTCTTGCAATATTCAGCATTTCCCTCCCGTTTCAAAGAAATGTTGCAACACTGTGTTAATCAGATCCTCAGTTTTCCTAAGTGCTCTTGCATTCTGGATTGAGCTATCTTTTCTTTTTCCTAATGCTTCAGCTATCATAATTCCAGAAAATTTCTTTCCTCTTTATTACAGTGCAATCTTGCCCACAGTTTTACTTTATTTTCTGCCTGTGCCTTTCAATGCTGTGTAATGTTTCTCTACTTTCAAGATTTGTCCTCTTCCCAGCACCAGTTTCTTGATTTATACATATTTTACTCACTCCCTAAAACAATTCATGTACTTCTCTGTAATACTGCTACAACTCAGGGCTCACACCATTTCTAAAGCTCATCTTCTCTCTTTGTCTTCATGTCCTAATGGTCTGATTGTGCTTAGGTAGGTGCCAGTGATTGCTGGTGGACATGCCTCTCATCTTTCTTGTTATTCACCTCCACCTGCATCATTTTCCCTCTTTCTTTCTCTGCTTCCCCTTTATGTCTGCCTAAGCGCTCTTAATAGTGGAATCTAAATAATTACTTTGCTCTCAAATGTTCCATTTTCTTTTCCTTCCCCAGTCTATAATTCTTCTCTGAGCAATGACTGCACAGTTAATCACAATTCATTACATAGCTGCCAAAAATCCACACCCTCGCTTGTCTTGATATATTTAATCGGTGCCCTTGGCTTGCGTGCAGTAATTTGTAGTGGGCTTTAGATTAAACTGTTTTTGTTTTCTTAACAGCTTATACATCTTCAAATGCAGCCATTGCAGGAACATGGAGGAGCTGGATGGAGACACAAAAAACAGAGAAAAACAGGAGAAGCAACAGCTCCTGAGTGTGATTGGAGATGTAGCACCAGCGGTGGCTGAACCAGGACTGGTGAGAGGAGACCACTACCTCCAACATGTCTCTTGCCTTGTGTGGACAAGCAGTACTCAGGGATCTTGGTCCAGGTTGCGGCCTCAGCAGATAGGTCCTACAGCATGAGAGAAGGGTGTGCAATGTTGTAGGAATGTTGAATTATCTTTGGATCTTGACTAAAGGAAGGAAGGTTTGTGGAGAAAGGTAAAATCATTTTCTGTGTTGATTGCTGTCACTGGACAAACTAGCAGAGCTTTCAGGTAAATACACCCTTTGTCCAGCCAAAAATAAATGCACTCATCCTCAAAGCTAAATTAAGTTGATACTGCTGAAATCATCTTGCTGCTATCATCCTTGTCCTGAAGGACATGCACCAAGACTAGTCTGACCTGCATGCCTACAGACCTCACTGAGGACCTGTCAGAAAAAGATCAAGCTTTGTGTTGACCCAAATATATTGCCAAGTTGATCTTTTTCCCAATCTCTACCAACAAAATGCCTTCAGACCATGTGAACAGCTATAGGCCCTGAAGTGGTTCCACTCTGACAACTTAATCATTCAACACTTAAGAGAGTTTGAAGCCAACTTTAGTTAGCTTTTTACCTTTAAATTACCTTTAATTGGCTGAACTGAAAACTTGGATTCGCTCATTGAGAATCTATCATAGAAACCAATATTCTAGTCCTCCGTGAAACTGTCTCCTGAACTCTGTTCTAGTAGTACTAAAGTCCAAGAAAACATGGCAGCATAAAAAATGGAAACTGAAAGCCCACAGTACATAAAAATGTGCAAGTCAACACACCTACCTGTACAAACCCAGCAGTTGTTCAAAAAATATCAAAGATACTACAACGGGTTGTTAAGTTTTCAATGCTGCCATGTCTGTGTTGATGAGAATCTCGAGAGCCTAAAGATGCTTGCCAGTAAAAACATTCAAAGAAGTCAGTAAAATATTAAACTGACTTTCAATTTTTTTTTTTTAAACTTGCTTCACAAATGTTTAGCTGCATTCCATATCACTTACGAGTAAAAGCAAAATGCCCCACAACACGTACAAGCTGGGGTCATGTTATGCCTGAATAACATGTATGAGAACTGTCGTCATGTTCCAAATCTTAAAAATATCCCCATATAACAGCACCTTATCATCCCTGAATTCTACATCTGCTCCTCCCAAATGTAATTTACTTCACCTACTTCACAATGCCCTCGTGGAATCTTTAATGGATGAGACTAAACAGCTCCCCATGAATCAGAAAGGACTTGAACAAGCAAAGCAAAAGTCCAAAACTACTCAATTATTAGTAGAAGAAATTTTTTTATAACAGTCACTGTTTCTACTCTTAGTCTTGATCCTCAAGAGAAAGCTACAAAACACTTTCCAAAAGTGACAATCAAAAGACATTCCTCAAGATAAGAAAAAAAAATCACAGCATCAAGAGAGACAAACATTTATGGCATGTTATAATTCTTCCCTTTCATCGCCACACAACATCTCACTTCTCAGCTAAGCCATCCATATTCCATAAACTATAAATTCTCCCTCTCTGTTCTGTAACTCTACCTCATTCCAATAGAAGATATTGCTGTGTCACCTTTTGCTTTGTAATATTCTTTCTTCTATCCCAAAGGTACCAAGCACTACTATTTTTTCTAAGTGATTAAGAGAATCTAGTTAAAATCATGCCTTTGTTCTCAGCTCATACTCACCTTTGAAGTTTGGTGTACTTATTTCTGACCCAGTAAAGAGCTTTTGAGTCTAAAACCTGCCTGTTCTTGCAAAGTAAATCAGTTGCTGTTGCCTACTTTTTCCCTATGAACTTTGAATACATCCCAAATCTATCTTATTATATAATATTTATTCAGGTTTGATTTTCAGTGCTCCACTTCTAATTTTATAATTTTTTCCTTTTTTCTTTTTTAACTTGGAGTGATCTGTAGTGCGATAACATTATCTGTCTTATTAGGAACTCTGCGAACTGACATGAGCAGGCCTGTGTGAATAAATCACCTCTGCACTGACCTGGCTGGTTTGCTATAGCAACACAATGATGCTTCATTGCTGTTCCATTGGTAATGCATTAGAGGTCATGTACAACTGACTTAAGTATTTAAACCTAAAATATCAGTTTTTTAAAGCAACATGTCTGTGTTAACCTACAAGATATGTGTTTGTAGGTCTGATTCATGACAGGATCTCCTAGGTGTTACTGCAAAAGAAAGTATTGAGCCTAATCCTGCCATCCATTGGCATGTGGATTGCAGGCAGGGCTGGGCAAAGAACTTTCTTAAGTGTGAGTACGTGAATCAGAAGAGCATTGGCTTCATAAAAGTAAATGATAATAGATATAAAGCCCCCAGGTGGTTTGCACAGTCTGATATATCACGGTGAAGAGCAGCTTTGAAACGGGGAAGGTTTTGCCCTTCCTCCCATGGAGCCTGGCACGTGATGTGAGTGCAGGAACGTGCATGCTGCTGTTCGGGAGATTGAAGTGGTTTGATAGGAAAGCAGCCAACAGGCACGAGCACTTGAACTGAGGAACCTCATCTGTACTACTACTGAAATTTAAGAGGGCTAAGTGACTTCTGAATTACTTTTATCATTCCACAAGGATTGCATTTTATCTTCTTTGTCTTATTTTCTTACAGTCAGTAAAAGTCCATTGGACTATAAATCACTTCTTTACTTTGTGTTGTTGATAATAGCACATTATCTCTGAATTTCTGTGTATGCGAATGCAACTGGGAGGTTCTTGGTGACTGAAATGTCAGAGCAATGTATCTCCAGGTGAACCAAAGGAGGTGGATTAGCAGCTTTGTCTGTAACGTGTAATGTGAGTATGTTTCAGTTCAGGATAATACATACCCGGGCCTCCCTGTGGGTTAGGTGCAAGCTACCTACATTGCAGACCTGACTGGACTGATAACACATTCAGTCCTCCCTTTCTCAATATTAAAGTAATCCACCACAGATCTCATTTGCATGCAAGGTCGAAGTCACCTGCATGCTCCAAAATGGAAAAAATGGTCTGGAGGAAACGTCAGTGCCCAAATGTTGATGATGTTGTAACTTTAGTGAATTTCTAATGCCATTTCAGCATGTCATAGTACTAAGTACTAAAAAAAATCCCCTAAGTCCCTAATGTGTTTTTTTCAAGAGTTTGTGCTAAGGACTTTTGGCTGTATGATGCACAAAGGGATGCTACTGGAGATTACTTACTCATAAAATACATCCGCTGCAGTAGCTCCGTAAAGACTGGTTCCACTTGAGTGGAGGCAATCAGCAGCACAAAATCACTGCTTAGGGAGTACTAGGGTGGGCAGTGGTGCTGTGGTAATATTTTGGAGATAGGAGTAGGCCCCAGCAGAAATGCATCAATGTGGTTGTGGAAATAGTCATCATGTTAGGATGACTAAGAGTGGTGTCACAAGCAATCTTCCATACACTGCAGAAAAAGTACAGATTCAGCTCTATCACTGCATTCTGTCCAGGGAACTCCAACAATAATGTGAAGCCACTTCTAGAATTTTTGAGGAGTTAACTGGAGTTTTTTGGTCAAAGAAGTGAGACAGCCTTCAGAGGTGCAAAAAACTTACATTAAGCAGCAAGGGGATAAACTGCTCACCCTGTTCCTTGCATGTGGGAAGAAAAGAAACATAAGATTGTAACAAGAAACTCCTGTTAGGCATTAGGAGAAAACTTGTCAGGTCACTTACAAGCACTGCAAGGGCCTAGCATCTCCACCTTACAGGTCATCATGAAGAAGTCATGCAGACGCGTTTCAGCGATGATGATTCAGAAGAGAGTTGACCTTTAAAGGTTCCATCTGCTACAAATGAGAAAGTTCTTGTACTGCTCATACATAATTCAGGAGGCTTGCAGCTGCTGCCTGTATGCTTCCAAAACCGGCAATGTTCATAAGTCCTTGGCAGTGTTTTGTTGTCTTTTTCAGTGGCACCCATGGGTGTACATGCAGGGAGATCTTTTTTTTTTTCTATCTGAACATCAGAGTCCTCTGTTCATTTATCCTTGGTGAACCCCATGCGTTCATTGGTAAACTGAAACACAATGGGCACATTTTGAGAAGCTAGACCAGCTGCTTTGCTACAAATATTGTCTTGCCAAAATTATTTTTGTGTTTAACCATGGGTCAAACTGAAAAATAATAATAATCCAGTAATAAACAATAATTAAAAAAACCTTTAAAACAAAATTACAGATCAATTATTGTCCTGATAGTTTTTCAACACAACATTTCTTTTGCCCTGCTCATATTGCCTGGCTTTTCTTTCATTCTTTTCCTTTCTTTCTTTCTGTTCCTTTTCTCTCTTTCTTTCCTTCTTTCTTCCATTCTCTATTTCTCTCTTTCTTCCTTTCCCTATTTCTCTCTTTCTTTCTTCCTTACCCTTAAATTCTTTATTTTTAAATAAAATATTTAGAGAAATATTAAATAGCGTCAAATATTTTTTGCTAGTAACACAATGTCTTTTTGAAGCTGTCTGGACACAAGATGATGACCTTCTACTATTTTCTTTGGCATACATATATATATATATAGGGTACATATATATATATATCTAAAAATCCCACTCAAAGTCTTGTTAGTAATTTCAATTTTATGACTGTGTTATAAATATCTTTTCTTATTGATTTTCCCATTCAGAAACTAAATAATAAAGCAGAAAGCTCAGGCCAGGTCCTCACTCTAACAACCTAATGACACTTCCTAATGCTATGAAGAGCCAATAGGATTTAAATCTGATTAAAGGAACGCTACTCTGCTTAACTGTCAGTTCTAACAGCCCCTTAGTACGTTAATCCACTTTTAACTTGACCTCACTGGTATCCAAACTTGACCATACTCAGTTGGAGACCAGTCAGAGCAATGTTACAGAATCAAAATGGTTTGCTCTCTGGTTCTGGGCTATTGTAGTGGAAATGCTAAGTCATGGCCTGAAGCAGTGATTTAGCACCCAGTGGAAAGGCAGGGCCAACCAGGAGAACTCAGCTGCATGCAATGCACCTGAGTGAGCAGAGGGGTGGAGCCAGGATCCACCCCTTGCAGACCTCATTTAAGAGTTGGCAGTGGAGGTAAGGGTGTCTTTCTGGAGAAAGGCCTTCTAAAGGTAAGCATTTTATTTTATTATTTTAGGTTTTTTTATTTTTATTTTTTTATTTTTATTTTATTTATTTATTTTATTTTTATTTATTCCCTTCCCCTCCTGTGTTTATGACTGCTGTGTTTGGGCTTGTTCTCATTTGCTGTAGCTGAGAGTTGTGCTACTCTGCTCTCACTGCTGTACTTTCCATTGCATTATAGCTATGAAAGAAGCTGCTAGAAAATATCTCTAAGTAAGTATACTGTGAGAGCTACCAGTGCTGATTGGAGAGCAGAGCATCCTTTAGAAAATCTTAAATGCCTTTCTTAGCCCTCTATGTGTAACATTTTCAAGCTCATTGAGCAGTTGTCAAATAATGTATTTAGTTCCAGATTGTTCTCTCAGATGAAAATAACCACTTGTTTGTCCAGTTCTGCTTTTCTCACGGGCATTGATACTTGCTTAACAAGTTCACCAACCGGATGCCTCATTTACCTTAGTCCATTTGCAGTGAGCATGAAGGTGGAAGATCTTACAGCTTCTCTACATCCCAACTCCTTTTTGGGGAAGATAGAGGGGACTTAGAATTTTGCAGAGCCAGATCTGTACAGGAGTGGTATAATTTAGCATGAAAAATACGGTTTTAGTCAGCAAAATATTTCCCTCTAGGATTAGCAAACGTAACAGGAAAGCAAAGAAAGTTAATGTTTGCCAGAAGGGAAATAAGAAAGCTCCCTGGTATGGGGCTCAATGGAGCAATCAATCTTGAGCACGAGCTCAGCATGCCCAGAGCCAAATGCCCAATTTCTTCTCCCCAGCAGGAATTTATTAGCTTGAGTCACTTTCCACAGCTTTCTCTCTGTACTCTCTTTTCTTAGTACAGAAGTGCTCCTTGGGGGCCAGGCACTCTGAAAGTGTTATTTGAGTAATTATTACATTGCTCTTTAAGAAAAGTGAGCAGCCACACGCATCTCTTTCTCCAATCAGGATGGCTGGTGTACAGGGTCATTCATGTATTTTCCATCACAGAGGGATGTACCAGGCCTGGTGCTTTGTTGGGGCGTCACTCTGGCTGGTGCCCTCGGCAGGGCTTTGCCCCGGGGATGTGGCTGAGCATGGTAGGGGGCTCTTCACTTCCAGCCATGAAGAGCTGGAACCAGAATTACTGTCTGAGTGCAGATTTTGAGACTGATTCTGTGTCATCCCCTTGGGCATTTATCATGGACCATTCAGAAAGTGTCTTAATCTTCCTGGACAGCATGGCAGAGATAGCAATTACTTTTAACTGTAATTGCTGCTTTCTTTAGGAACTGCTGCAATGATGAACAAGGGAACTGATGGCTTCTGTCTATGACGTGCTGGGATAAGACTTGCAGATATCTCAGTAGCTCCATTGGGCTTGTATCTGCTTCAGGATCATCTTGCTTAGCTTGGGGTGTCTGTAGGGTAGAAGCCTCCATCTGAGCCAGTCACTCTTACAGTTAATGGAAATGGATATACACTGTTAGGATGTCCCTTGTGTAATCTTAGATGTTTTAGATTGCTTGCACTCTAAAATTTGCACTTGTTTCTGATGATTGTAATGGATGTTACAGCCCGTACTCCTGCTTCAGGCATCTGCATTTGGTTAGAACTAGCTTCATCTCTGGTCTTCCACCACATGTGCAAGGTCTATGGGGCAAGGATGACCATGGTATTGTAGAACTGTTCTAGCTGGAAGGGATCCCTAATGGCCATCTGATCCAGTTCCTGTATAGTGAACCTCTACAGCTTGTTCAGGCTGCCCAGAGCCTTGTCCAGCCTGACTTGAATGTCTATAAGGATGATGGGTGCATGTACCACACCTCTAGGCAACCTGTTCCAGTACTTCACCACCCTTGTTATAAAAAGCTTCCTTTATAACCCATCTAAATCTCCCCTCTTTTAGTTTGAAAACTATGATGATACATTCATGCATCATATAATGCCAAATACTATAAGGAACCATATTCCTTACCAAGACCATCAGATCTGACAATCCTTTTCTGAAGGTTCAATAATTAACATGCTTCTGCTATCAATCAGTGTTTAATAATTAACATGCCATTGGTATTGATTTGTTTTTAGTTTATTTTCTCGGGAGGGATTCCCAAGGCAGTAGCGCACTGACCAGGGGTCACATCACAGATACCATCAACCTCTGTTTGCTAGTGCCACCACTAAATTTTAATCACCCATTACAAAAGAGACCATGACACTGTTTCCAGCAGCCACTACTTCATTTGACTAATGCTGTTATTTTTTAAATCTGTTAGTATTGAATGCTCTCAGCCTGAGAAATCTTTATTCTGTGGATGTGGTTAAAGATTTTGAAGAATGTTTTTCAGAAGGGGAGTACTTTAATAAATGTTTACAGATAATAATCACACAAACCCTACATGAACGCAGTGTTGTTAAGATATCATTTTATTTCTGGTGGGAGCTTGGAAATTCTGATGAATTGTCCATAAAATGCATGAGCAGAGGAGGCAAATTAAACAACAGTCTGGATGAATAATTATTTTGTATGCTTACTAGAGGAAATTGATTATCAGGCTGTCTTGATCAATTCATTTTCCCTACATATTCTTTTTCACTAGAATTTATAAGTTTCACTTTATTAAAATTTCATGATATAAAGGAGTTTTTAATACTGTGAAGCAATAATGCCAATAAACTGTTAGTACAAACAGCCCAGTCTAGGAGAGATGTGCGAAAACTTCATATGTGGAATAAAATAAGGGAGGAACAAAGGAGAGGAGGAAGAGGAACAGCTAAATGAAAATGAAGTAAGGTTAAATAAATAGTGAGCTTATCCTTTGTCTCTTCCTCACTATGTTACTTCCTGATTACAGATTTCTTGTTATATCCCTATTTGAAATATTCTCTGTGGTTTGTAAAGCATTGTGAAGACATCAGGTGAACAAAAGTATTCTATCCAGTGGTTTTTGAGACTGGCTTTGTGAAACTTGTGTCATCTACCCAATGCCTTTACCGGAACTTCTCACCTTGAAATGTGCAGCTCTGTCCCTGGAGTTCACTGACAGCAGCAATACAGGAGCATGTCATTAGCTCAGGTTTATATGTAGAGGGGTTCTGCAGAGCCTTGGGCTGCTCTGTGCAAGAATCATGGATTGTGCTATTGGTAGAGATACTGAAGCTTACTCCATCTGGAGCAGTTACACGAGTGTGTTAATTTGCAGCATTGGCATAACCATAGCAAGACTGCCCTTCCTGCTATCTTTTGGCTGTGAAAAGATTCATACTATCTCTGAACTATGCCTTTGTATTTCAACATGAACTATCTGCCTTTTTATTTGTCAGTATACAGCCAGAATCTAGCCCTGGTGATGTTTTGCTCATTTGGAAAATTCCTGGGGTGTAGGAGGATTTTCTGTGTGATTATTTAATGTTTGTTGATCAGCCAGTATTACAGCATGGGGATGGGAGACAGAGTTGTGCATTCTGCAGGATTTAGCACAGGAGCTGTTGTGCTAAAAATGGGGACAGATAATGACAGAACTGAAACTTGAATTTACCTGATGTATCTTCAGTATCCACACAGAGCACCTGAGGTGGGATGGAACCTGGGGTGCTATCTTCTTGTTGGAAAGGGGCAGCACAACCAAACTTGCACTGAAGCTGGACTATTTTGGTTTGTTGACTAGCTAGAAGTCCTGGGCAGACACTTACGTTTGCCCTGCAGCAATAGCTGTGGTGCAGTGGGAAATCAGGGCTGCAGCTGTGTGCATACCCCATGTATTTGTATCCCCAGCTGCAGCGATGACTCAGTGGCCAAAGTTCAGTCAATGGAATAACTCGGGACAAGGGGGCTGACTGCCCTCCTTGCCCACCTTTCACACAAAGCTTTGTATCCACACTGTGCAGAGTCCACCAGCTGGTAATTTTGGACTGTCCCCAGTCCTAAATTGCTGTGCATAAACCAATTTTCATGTCTCAAAACAATTTTTTTTACATTTTAACATGTTGATCTCTGGGTGGAGAATGTTGACTCCATGAGGCAACTGAAAAATTGATCAAATTGTACATAGGTAAGATACTCATAAATAGACAGTAGGAATATGAATTGCAGGTTTGGAAAGCTCATGAGGTACTCTTATTCTGTTACGTACTCTTCTACTGAAATAGGAAATGTTTGTCTGCATTTTAAGAAAGCCAATGGCTACATGCCATTCTCACATGATCCAGAGATGCACTTGCCAGAGTGCTTTAACCCAGACTTCTGTCACCATCCAGGCACTGTTCAGAAGATTTGATTCCCATATGAGCGTTACCTTTGGATATTATTCCAGTGAATTTTTTGCTATCAAATTCTCTGCTGACAAGTTTCTGTGCAGAAGACAAATGCTGAAAATTGAGATTAATATGTATCTCAACCCATTAAACCAATTTATACTAAAGCAAATTGTCTAATTGAGGAGCCAGTTATGTTGTGCAGTGCTTATGGAAAAACTGGCATGAGTTTGCAAGTTGTAGTTCTTGTTATTCCATATTCTCCTCTATAATCTCAGAGTTCTGCTTATAATATGGTGTTGTCCTCTAGGAAATACTTTTTGCATCAATCTCAAAAGTAGGAATGTTTTCTTAACCTGCTGTACACCAGTTGGGCAAGAGGGAATAGCAGTAAGGACAAAAGTGATGTCCTTGAATCTTTTGTACGAGTAATTTAAATTCAATCTAGTTACAGAGGTTAGATACCAGTATATTATTCAAACCCCCATAGACTGTAACATCAAGGGTGGGATGGTATTTAGATTCTGCAAATACAACCTCCATTTTCTTTTCTTAATGCTGTTAGCACATTTCACCTTACATTGCGGAGTAAACACTCTAAAGAAACATCAAATAAATGTAACTTCAAGCAAAATTCCATTTTCTTTATTAATCATACAGGAAGCATTCTACTGGAAAGGTTTCAGCTGTATTAATCAGTCAGGACATGTCTGAATTTCCAGACTAAAATAACAAAATATTTTTTAAAGGAAATATTTTCACCATGCATTATGAAGAAAAAAGGGCAATCAAAAGACTTAAGTTGTGGGTTCTTTGCTCATTATTGTTGTCATTACTGTGGGATTAGTCTTGCAGAATCCAGGTATATATAAAATATAGACTTCTGGAATTGGCAATCTCCCTGGGCTCCCTGTGTGGTCATTGGGAACTCAGTGAGTTATTAGGGAGTTTAAGATGCAGTTAATCTCATCATAACTACATCTACAAACATGACTTTAAACTGTTTCTTTCCACAAACTGAAGAAAACACTTTGACAGACACTCTCATTTGTAGATTGCAAAGATGTAATGTTGGCTTAGGTGGAACCTACCCTACATTTTATAGCAAAGCAGCTATAGAAGCTCTTGAACATCTTGGTTGAATAGGAGAGTATGTATGTAGCTGGCTGCTTTTTGTGTTGGCCAGTTCTGAAGGCAGAGGAGACCACCAGAAGTCTATGAAAATCCCAAAGAAACCCTGGGAATGAAATTGTGAACAAATTCTTCCCTCAGGCATACCTTATAAAATGCTGGTCTTGCTCCATACGGCAGGAACGTGGTGACAGGAATTGTCATGATCATTTTCAGAATGCTAGAAATAACTTAGCCGTAGGAATTACAGGTGAAATTTGAAAGCATCTGAATCTATGTTAACTGATGAGAGCCAGGGACCAGCCTGACCCAGAAAAGAATGCTTGCAAGAACTGATGAGCTGTACCAAACTCTAAGAAAGGTCTTGGCCAGTAAGTCTGCTTTTCTCAGCTGTAACTGCTGCTAGAGGAAGTAACCAGATTACAATTTAATAGCTACATATGGTCCTTACAACCACTGAATCAAAACTTATCTGCACAATTGCTTCTGCTGCCAAGACAAGGGTATTTTGAATTAAACTGTAAATCTCTGACTTAGACTCACTTTAAAAAAAAAAAAAAGATGGCTCAGCTAATGCACAGGCTGTTAATTTGTTGAAGAGATTATTTCTGCCAAAAAGCAGAAAGAAAAAGAGGAGGTAGGCTTTTCTATCACCACTAATAAGAAAGCGAATGTGATGAGACAAACTGTGTATACAGGAAATTGAATCTCTAGGACAAAACAAGCTAGTTAGCTAGAAAGAGAGCCAAGAAACCAGGAGATGGTGATTATATAGCATCCCTATCTTTGGCTACAAGGTTTTTAGTAAGTTCTGTCTTTGCTTCAGTGTTTTGCGCTCCACCTACTGTCCATTCATTTCCTTACCATTTTAGCAACAGGACACAAACTGGAACACAAGAAATTTCCATAAGGAAGAACTTCTTTACTCTGAGGAGTACACAACATTGGCACAGGCTGCCCAGAGAGGTTGTGGAGTCTCCTTTGAAGATACTCAACACCCACCTGGATGCTTTCGTGTGTGATCTACTGTAGGTAAGTGCTTAGTGAGGAGTTGCACTGCTCCCTTTCAGCACCTGCCCTTCTGTGATGTCTGCTTATCAATTCTGAACTCCAGCTTTGTCAGAGATATTTGGCATCAGGCTACGCTGTGTGTAGTCCAAAGTCTTCTGGTAATAGATAAGAATATATAAAATATAATAATAAAGAATAATAAATAAATGGAGGAATGGAGGTAACTTCTCCTTCCAGGTTTTTTTCTCAGCCTCATCAGCACCAAGATGTTTTGGTCCATGGTAGTTCCCCTAGGTCCCTCTGTAGACAGGTTCTGTCTCTTCTCGCTGCTTATGTAAGTCATTATAAGATCTTGACTGTAAAAGAAATTATTTCCAAATGTTAGTAGCTTACATTAAATTTGCAGAAATAAACTATTATTCAAAAGGAAAGATATTTAAAACACAAAGAAACTCTTCATTTAAATTGTTGGGCCAGTGTTTACACTCCCTCCTTGAAGACCACCTTCAGCAAGAGGAAGGAAACCCTTCAAGTTTCGTTTCATAAAGTGTTTAAAACTGACAAAATATTGGATACGAGAAACTCTTCCAGAGCAGAACAGTGCAGTGATCTATCAAATCAACACGACTTCGGGAAATGTTTTATTGCACAATGTGCAGGTATGTGCTCAAGATACAAAACCTTCCAGAATGACTGCGTGTTGGCCAGACCTCATCTTCTGATCATCCCACTAGCTTAACAAGAACTGTGGTTGTCATAAGATAGTATTTCTAAAAACTGAATATTCACAAATATTTTGAAGATTGCTTGATGCTCAAAACCCTCTAATTTTGCAATAATTATTTTTAATTATAGAGCTTGTCATGGTGAAATGTTTACAGTGTTCCTAGCTTTCACTAACTGTCAAAGACAAATGGAGAGCTTAATCCCTTCATACCACTGGATAAGTTGGCTTAGTGTAAACCTGTGGAGAGGGAGGAGAATTTAAAAAATAGTGTTTTGCCAGAGCTTTGGTGATGGCTTTCTTCTCCCTTCTTTTCAGTGCCATGTTAACAGCTCATAGAGTCTTAAGAAAAGACAAAAGAAAAGAATCCTGTCAATGGGAGAGAAAAATGAATCACTTCAGAATAAACACAATTCCTCATCCTTGAAGGGCAATTAAACTTCTTTTCCTAGTGAAAGGGGGAGCTTAATAAAGTTATGAGTGTTCTAAAACTCATACAAGCAGTTTTCACATTCCCCCTTCATGGATGAGCTCCCACAAGCCTCAAGTTTGTGAGCACATTATCAGCAGCCATTCACAGAGTAGCAAGCTGCTGAAGTCCATTGTCAACTCTCTCTGTTTCCATGCTTTTCCCTGGTGATCCAAGAATCCTTTTCTTTCTTTTCCATCCCAGGGATTTAGACCCAGTAAAAACTGTGATCATAAAATGACAAATAATGTCTTCACATGTGCATCTGATTTCTTCATGCCAGGTCTATAAGTGATCAGCCAAAAAACTGGTAAGCTTTTTTTTTTCCTTTTGTACTTTCCTACAGAATAGCTGTTGAAAACAAGATGTGAAAATGCATTACTTAGACCCTGAACATATGACTGAAAAAGCATAGCTCAAAGCAGTGCAGTGAAGTAAATCCTGAAACGCTGCAGTAATGATCAAGTAAATAGATTAAAAATAGTTGTTTGAAAGCCTGGGAAGTATAACCTTGGTTCATCCGTGAGCAGAATTGCCGGTCTCTGAACAGGTCTTTGAATGTTTGCATTGTGTCTAGTGTTTTCTGCATTATTTGGACTTCTTTTCCTAAGTCTGGCTAGTGTGACGTGCGATAAGCTTACTTATTTCAGTTGTTCTGGCCTTAAAGTGGTTCGATTTTGCAGATGGAAATTATCTTCGAGTGCTTATACATTTGCATATACAGCAGAAATGAGCTGGGAGGAGAGGTCTCAATCCATTTCTGGTTCCCAGAAATTCACATAAAATTGAAATGAACTTTATTTGTGACCTGTTACATGGATAAATTCTGTACATTCTAGTGTTTTGAGTAGTTAATGCAGTTCTTAAGATTAAAATTACGAAGGACTGTCTGCAAAGGACTTGTCTTTCGATAGCAACTGTCTTGTATCTAGCAGCCTAGAATAAATATTGGTGTGAAAAGCAATTTTTTAATCAAACCTCCTATTTATGGGGTGTACCTCACAGGGGACACCATTACAGATGAAATATCAGACACCTAAAACAATAGCACAAAAAATACACACCGTAGGTGGTATTTCCACGTGGTGTCACTCCCATGGGATGCTGCCCATCCCAAACTGATCCTATGTGGGCTTCCCACAGATATCCCTAGGCCTCCTGCTCCAGCACAGGTTGCTCATCATGGGCCAAATACATTAAAATGTGTTGAAAAGCTCTTTTCTGAACTTTTTAATATATTAAGTGAACTGAAATGAAAGGGAAATTAGGTTTCTGGAGTTGTAGTGGTGTGGTTGCCTTGTTGCTGAACTACGTGCCATCACCTTTTTCTCTGAATATCTCCATTAGAGCTCCCCAGGGCATATGCATCATATAACACATATACATGCACACATATATTTTAGAAAAGGATTTCTTTGAACTCTCAGGTGATGGGATTATGAGTATCATGTTTATTTTCCAGAGAAATTATACTATGTGCTTGTGGCTTGCTTGTCAAGCTAGAGGCAGTATCAAGAGATCTTTCTAGAGAAATTCCCAGTGCTGAGTTCATCAGTTTTTAAATCCTAGCAAAGGAAGCAAGGTCATTTTTGAAACAAGGTCACTTATTAAAAGAAAAAAAAAACAAAAGCACCTATTAAATATGTATTTTTACAACCTTAGCTCTGCTGAAAGGATAAAATTACATCTAAGCCAACCCACACCAACATCCTCTGCAAATTCCAGTAATGTCCACAGTCAAAAGTGGAATCACATCTCAATATTCAGCCTTCCACATGATCGTTGCAAAGTAATACGTGGATCAACATCACTTATAGCACGAAAGTCGAAAAGGTCATAACAACACCAACTACGTGTTAGCAGAATAAACTTCTGAAAATAACACACACTTTTTTTTTTCCAATTACAGTGGCCATACACTTAAAAAATATCCTCTTCAGTTATGAATTCAATAATCCCTTGATATTCTGTTTGGGGCCTATCATTGTGTGATATGCACTGTTTTACTGCTCTCTAATATAGAAGCTCTCCAGTGTGAAATATGGTTAAAAATCAGCATAAAACACTGATCACTTTAGTACAGTAGTAAATCAAAAGTTATTTCATACATGAGCTGTCATGAGGGTATGATTAAATTTTATAGAATGGGAAGGATTTGGGGAGCCATTTGATTGGTCAATATTAGCTCTGAGGCATAGATATAAATCTTTATGACCTAACAGGTTGAAATTCATTAGCCTCATACCCCCTCCCTCCTATAATGTTTCTATAAATTGACAAGAAAAAAGTGCCAGTGGAAAAAATATCATGGTATTCATTCCTTATTTTCTCCCCCTACAATGAAAGTGTACTGTGGGATTTAGGTCTACGCTTGCTGTATGATGATTGTTAAAGGTCTGACAGCCACATGCTGGCTGTCTTTGGAAGGCTGAAGTGTGGAGGAGCTTATAGGAGCCAGAATCCTGCAAAAGGTGCTCTCCATTTCCAGCCAAGGCCCAAAGCCATCGCTGCTCCTTTCCTGTATCTGAGGCCAAGCTTGAGCAGCTGAGCCACCTGGTGCTGCTTGGAGAGCCAAAATGTGGAAGAAATCCTGGCATAGGCTGACCAGAAGTCCTCAGTGTTGTTGAGTCTCAGTCATCCTCTCCTCTGTGACTCTGGGAAACCCCCAGGGCTGCATGCTCTGCTCCAGCTTCTCTGTAAATCAAAGGCACCTGATTTTGAACTGCTGATCCATTTGTGCTCTTGTCCTTGCTCTCCAGGATGCAAACATCGGTGTCCATGGGAGATGAGAGATTCCTCCAAGCTTGCACAGCAAGTGAGTTGGCAGTGCTTATGCACAGGACCTGATGGAGACATTTGTTTTCCTTTATAAATTGTAAATGAGGGAACAAGATAGCAAATGATTTGGCACCTTGTGTTTCTAAATGAGATTATTTTGACAGTTTCCCTCCTTCAGCATTAACCATGGAGTCCTGCCTTTTTGGCCATTGAAGGTCCCCATTTATGTGGGAATTTTTTTGTGCATCCCACAGCTGAGTGGCTGCCAATTCAGCTTAACCCAGGGCCAAGTCTCTTCCCCAGCTTCAAATGAAAAGAGATTCCACCCATGAAGTGCCTTACTAGCATAGTGTTGGCATCTCCAGGGGCTTAAACCCACAGATGACCTGCTTTGAAGCTAGCAAACTTCCTGCCATCTAACCGGCAAAGGGGCTTATCTGGAGCACCAATCCTGGGCCATGTGGAATGTGTTCCCAAGGAAATAAGTACATCTACCGTGGTGTTTGAGCACCAACTGTTCAGCTCATCTCCAAATGATGGTGACAAGGATGCATGGAAGTGTTACATTAGAATCTTGACCAGGACCTTCGTCATTTTTCTGTGTCTGTCTGGCAGCAAAACTATAATAATTGTCTACAGACAGTGAATGATGTGTTTAAGTACCAGACTTTCTAACGCTATAAAGGTTTCTTATCACCCTTCTAAACATTTTCCTTCACACTGCTATTCCCAAAATAATTAGAACTGATAGTATTTATCCGAAGACTATCATAGAATCATAGAACAGTTTGAGTTGGATCCTTAAAGGTCATCTAGTCCAACTTCCCATGAATGAACAGGGACACCTACAGCTTCATCAGATGCTCAGAAGCACCCCATTCAGCCTGACCTTGGATCGATGCCCTCATTCAATCCTGTGTTGATGTCTCACTAACCTTATAAAAACTTTCTCCTTATATTCAATCTAATTCTCCTTTTTCTAGTTTGAAACCATTTCCCCTTGTTATACCACCACAGACTCTGATAGAGTCTGTCCCCTTCTTTTTTTTTTCCAGCCCCTTAAGATACTGAAAGGCTGCTATCAGCTTTCCCTACAGCTTTCTCTTCTCCAGGCTGCACAGCCCCAGCTCTCTCCACCTGTCCTCACAGGAGAGATGTTCCATCCCTTGGATCATTTTGTAGCCTCTTTTATACTTGGGAATTAGGCAGCTTTATTATAGAAACTCTTCTGAAACTGTGACTGCTACTTTTGACTATGCATCTTAAAATATATTAATTTCTCTCTTGTAAATTCTCAAATATTGGCTCCAAAAATGAGTCTGAGAAAACAACAAAAAAAAAGGAGGTAGTAAAATACCAGCAAAATACCAGTTTCCTTTAAAGCAATCAGGGTATGACTAATGCAGAATTAGAATTAGGATAATAGGAAAACACTATTAAATGGGAAATAGCTTTCTTTACTCAAAGGAACTTAATGAAACTTCCCCAGTTTAAGTCACAAATTTAGAAGAAAATTTAACCAACGCTGGAAGCAAAAAGGACTCATTTCTCATGAGTGATCAGTGAATTATCCTGTGAAATAAATATTCTCTACAGCAGAATTTAGCACCTTTATAGCCCAGTGGCTATAAAAACACAGAGGATCAGGCAAAATCTTGCTGATGGCTTCCCAGGCACTCAGTGCTTCTTGTTTAAATAAGAAGTGAGTCATCAGCAGTCTTAATGGGACTCAGTGCTGGCCTCATTGCACAGATTTTTTACATAAGTGGGTATTTCCCTCCTTCAATCCATTCCTTCAAGGGAGGGATTTGCTGGTCTTTGTCCCGAGCAGTGTCAAGAACTTTGATAAGTACTTTGCTGTTCCTTCTCTGAAAGAGTGGTCAGGCAGTGGAATGGGCTGCTCAGGGAGGTGGTGGAGTCACCAACCCTGGAGGTATTCAAGGAACGTTTGGCCGTTTTTTGAGGGATATGGTTTAGTGAGAACTGTTGGTGATAGGTGGATGGTTGGACTGGATCATCTTGTAGGTCTTTTCCAACCTTGCTGTTTCTGTGATTCTGTGATACATCCAGGGTTCTTCAGAGTGATTTCATAGAATCATTCAGGTTGGAAAAGACCTCAGAGATAATCTAGTCCAGCCATCCACCTACCACCACCGTGCCCACAAACCCATGTCCCCAGGAACCATGTCACACATTTCTTGTTCACCTCCAGGGACAGTGACTTCACCGACTCCCTGGAGGTGATGCTCTGGTCTGATTTAATTGCTTTTAGAAGAAAACAAACAAATAACTATGCTGAAATAAAAGATGTTTCCCTTAGAGACTACTATTTCAGGAACAGGAGAGCCTCTACTTTCTGAACAGCACAGAATGGGACACATTTCTCCTTTCAGATAGAAGGAGAAGCCCCTTAGATGGGGATCACAGTGACACTCCTCTGTTAACACAGATGGCTGAGTTTAGGCTGAGCAGACCAATAAATGCTCTTGTTTGACTTGTGCCCTCTGAATCCGTGGTTGATTCACAGTCTTTAGTGCCTTTGTGTGGCCATCTGGTCACCTGGCTAGCTGCCCAGGGACAGCCTGCTCCTACCCTTACCCTTGGACATATGGCTGTAGTGCTGAGTAAAGGGCAGCCTTTGCTGCAGGGCAAAAGGCAGCAGGGGCAGGGAACAAGGAAATTCAGGGGAATTCTCTGTTTTCCCCTCTGTTCAAGCTCTCTTCTCTGGCAAGGAACGGGAAATAAAAATACAGAGAGTGAGTCTGATGTTCTCAGGCAGTCCGCCTGCTTGTGGTGCTCCCAGAGGATTTGCAAGCAGAGGAGACCCAAAGCAGGTGACCCCCTTTAAGCAGTTTACCCTAAGCTCCCTTGAGGGTCTGCAGAGCTCTTTGAGTTACCAACCACCTGATCTCACTTCATGCTGTCTCCAACTGAACACATCCAGCTCCCAATAGAGCAGGGAAGAGTTGGTTCCCATTAGGAATTCCACCTGCAGACATCTACCAGGGAGCAGGTAGGTAGAACCTCCATTTCCCACTGGCTTCACCCAGTTACAGCTGCTGTGGGAGCACAGCCCCCAGGCACCCATCTTGTGAAGCTGGATTTACATTTCGCACAGCCGAGTGGGTGTCATTTTGAGGTCTGGATACCAGAGCACTAATAACACAAGTGCAGTACTCATGGGTGCAGCCCATATAAAGAAGATGTTCCCCTCCCTCTAACAGCAGTTGCCAAAGAACATCCCCCCAAGACCCCCATTTTTGTACAGTCTGTCACAAAGCAACAGGTCTAAAACATATCTGGACAGAGACAATAAGCTCCAGGCTTTTATGCTTAGGATTGATTAAAGAGGTAGGGTTATTTGAAGGGAGGAGATATCTCCACAGAACAAAGGCTGCAAGTCCAAACCCACAGGGAATTAAGTCAATATTCACTGCAGAAGATGGTCACTTTGCTATGATTTGTCACATAAGTATAATTCAAAAATTAGCACTCAGTTCTGTTCTTTCTATAGTGTCTTCTAATGGTTTTTTGAAGGATTTATTTACAAAGGCTTGTTGCAATATCTTATTCATTCTATTTTAACTTTTTATTACAGGTAACAAAAGCTGAAAAAATACATTGAGAAACTGATCTTATTATTCCCATAAACTACCCTTGACTAGACAGTAAAGTAGTAGCTGTTTTACAGAAAAGTGTAACTTGCTTCACAGTCCACCAGAGCTTTGGAAGATTTCTACACCAAAAGCTCTCTTCACAGCTCCAAAATTGGAAAAAAAACCACCTCAAAATGAAGCACCTACAGAGGAGATTTAGGACTGAATTAATAGATTAAAGAGCCTCAGATTTCTAGAGCTAGATGGTATTAACCCAAGTGCTTAAACAATACTCAAATATGAAATTGAGGAAACATTAAGTATTGTTTATCCGTGCCTTCCTATCTGAGAAATGCAGGGCAATAAATACAATCTCAGTGGCAAACATGATACTACGCTTTGATAGTTTTTTATGAGTTATAAAAGGATTCTGAGACTAGTGATCCTCACTTTTACACCAGACAAAATATATAAGCTATAATAAAGAAAAGAATTATAAAACACTGATGTGAAAAACTGATACGTTGTTTAGAATTAATGGCATTTTTATAGAAAAAAAAGAATGGTTATTCATATATCTCTTTTAGGATTATCTGAAAAGAGCACATGAGCTTGAAAATAAGGGTTTTCTTGGCGCAGAAGACCTGGAGTTCCAAAAACCTCAAATGTCTCACCAAGACTTGTAATGAAACTAAGTTTTAAGGGAAAGTCCTACTCAGATTAATTACTGAAAGCAATTAAACTAGCAACCACTTGATTAATGAATCAAGAGATTAGAAATAAACAGTTTGATTTCATACTGGAGAGCAAGAAGAGGTGGGTTTCTGCCTTAAGATTCTCCATTAACTTCTGTGCTGTCTGTTCCCAAAAGGCTATGGAGAAAAGGAAGATATGTGGTTAGATCTACCTGATGGGCTGAGAAGGAGTGTTGTGATCTTCTGCAGCTTTAAGATAAAAAAGCACACTCCACTCATTTTGGATCTCCACCCAGCACTCACCAGCAGGTATGTCACATGGAAACACAAGGCATGGCTTATCATTCTGTCACCTGCACACGGAATATCTGATGGTTATCTTTAATGAAGAGGTACTACATGGCATGTGAGTGCTTTGTGAAGCCACAAGAGATATTTCAGTGGAAAATTCCATCCTTCAACACAAAATGTCTGGCCAGAACATGGTGAGTTTGCACATGGGGTACTGTTGTTTCCATACATGCCTTGTGCCACCCTAAAGCAGCCATAAAAGACAGAAGTCTCCCCATGCTGTGAGGCAGCCAGTGTTCAGATTATGAGCTGAAAATTGGACCTCTTGACAGCACACAGCACTTAAAACCCAAAGAGAAGATCTTTCATCCAAAGAAGGAGGGAGGAGAAATCTTCAGTGCAGCCCTTCACCACCCCGTGTTCAATCAATCTTTCCTCAGTGCTGAAGCAATTCTTTTTTCTGTTTCCAGTCTTTCCCTTATGTAAGGTGAATCAGGCCCATCCAGTATTTATGGCAGTCGTTATTTCATATTGATTATTTTCAGCTGTTAGTATTTAGCAGCAGAGAACTGTCTACTGAAGTTCAATGTGAAATCTGACTAGAGCAGCACTGTGATAATTATTTTATGAATTAATTACAGTTAAGTGGCTGAGCATAAGGTCAATTGTAATTATCTGTATCATACAGTGAAATCCTGCAAACTGTCATGTACTTGAGCCTCCATACTTTTCCTCTGTCTCTTGAGAATAAGCTCATTGAAACAAGCACCATAATTTGGCTCACAGGCTGTGTTGATTCAATGCAACACTTCTGTCCTGGGCTTGTGGGTTTTTCCCCTGAAGATCCTATTAGCAGCCTTTTCCTCTTCCATACTCTCATCCAGTTGCTATGTGAAGCAAGTTTCAAGGTCAGGCAATAACTCTGTTAGTCTTTATGGTAACATCCCTTCTTTGGGCAAAAATCTCATCAAAATGAATGAGGAATGAGTGTGGAAGCATCTATCTAATACTGCTTGCTTGTCCTGGGCAACTGTCTGAACTCTGCTTAGTTATGTCATATCTCATCTCTGCTGCTCCACTCCTACTTCTGAATCTGCCTGAGGAGAGTGATTAAGACTGAAGCCAAACAATCACGAAATAGTGCAGACAATAAATTTACACCTCTCTCCTCACACATACAGAGTTTTGTGTCCAAGAAATCCTTATAGTTCTCAGTGACCAACAGAACTGTCATTGGTACACTCCAATAGAGAGAAGGTATTTCTCAATATCCAGCAATATCAGAGGCTGACCAGGATCCCCTCCCCAGACAACTCTCCAGTGAGAGCTCAGCTCGGGGTGCCTCCAACACAGTCTGCTCTGCCTGTGGCCTCACACCAAGCCTGAAAATAGTTTGCAACTTTTTCTGATTGCCAAAATTGTTTCACAAAACCGAACAGCCTCCTTTGCCCCTCACATTCCTCATCCTTCTTTAGCCAGTGTTTTTCTGGACAGGTTTCCAGACGCTCAGGGGTACTTAAGCACTCACTCTCAGTGCGGAGGGGGAGGTTTGGGCACTATTCCCAGTCAAAGTTGGAGGAAACTACTCTTCCCTTAGCTGGCCTGGCTGTGAACATCTGTCAGAAAGATATCGAAGTCAGTTCAGTATAGACTGGAGCAGAACTTGCAGAGTTGGCCAGAGTTTAGTGAAGCTTTTGTGGGTGTTCAGAAACTCACAATGTCTAGCAATTCCAGCACAGAGTGTGTGTAGGAGCACAGCAAAATTTCCGCCGATCAGGTAGATACCACTTGAGACATGGGCAGCATTATAGCTCAGCCCTGATCTGAGGGCTGAAGGGTCCCTTTGCTCTCCCCACTTCCCATGGGGATGTTTGCACATTCCGTGTAGCCCCCTATGATCAGCTTTGGAAGCAAAACTAGTTTTTAAAATCAGAAAAATGTGGTTTGTGTGGGAAGAAGAAAAGATCAAAGACTAACTAACTTAGATCTTAGGAAATGAGCCACAGATCAAGCAAGAAAGAAACTAGGAAAACTGAAGAAAGATCTCTCATGCTGCAAAATTATATCTGGAGAGCTGGAGTACACAGCAAAGTCTGCAGTGAGAGCAAGAGGCCCTGAAGCAATGCAATAACAAAGGTGAGAGAGGATGAATATAGTAACACTTTTTTCTAAAAATGGTTACATTTTTTCTATGAAAGCTAGAGAAATGTATGGCTTGCACTCTGTGTAATCTCAAACACACACTTTTTTTGCAAACGTAAAAATCAATATAAATGATGTGAAATAGAAAACATTTTCCCCAAATGTAAACACTGAAGATATTTTCATTACAGTGATAGAAGGCACTGCATGTTACTTGCTCTTCAGCTCTTGTTCTAGAAGGCGTGAGTTAGAAGAACTATAGCTTACTAAAAATCGGTAATCTAATATTTCCAACTTCTGGCCATTGTAAAATATTTTGATCAGCTTTCTGACCATCCACAAAGTGAGCAGCTATTGCCCTTCTCTCTATAGAGGAAATGAGTTTGTTAGATTTTGACTCTGCCCTGAGTAGTGCTAAATAAGTAAACCTAGATGACTGAAATGCGTGGGAAAGAGTTAAAGTAGAGCAAAGGCCAAGACCTTCCACTTCTGAAATATATCTAGAAATTCAGTTGACATCCATGGCACACACATCACAGCTTCTTTGGAGGTACTTAGTTTAATTTTATACAGTGGTTAACACAGCTGATCTGGAGACTAATTCAGTCCTTATTGCTTTCAGCCTTGTTGGGGAAATGAGTCTTTGTTTCTAAAAGCAAACCTGGGAGCTGGATCTGCCAAGATGAGGTTCTGAGAGCAGGGCCTCTGATTACCCATCCATTTCGGAGGTGTTTCACTGGAGTGATTGGAGGCATGAAGATGACATTTTGCATGATCGCTCTCATTTTCATGATCTTGTCAAGTCACATAACTCGGGGAAGATAACAGTACAATTAGGATAAATGCCCAGCAACACGTGGACACTTCAACCTCCAGTTCTGCTGTTAGCCTCTAAACAGCTCTACTAGTACTAATGAACAGTAATCTCCCAAAGATGTTGTGACACAACCCTACAGCTATCTCACCTACCAGTACCACCGGGAAACACTGCAGTAGTTTGGGAAATAAAATGTAGTTGCACTCATTCTTTCATTCTTTCTCATAGTTGCTCATGACATCATTCTTTCTACCATCCAAAATAAGTGGCAGTACATAGCCTCCAGAAATGTATTTCAGGGTGCTTGCATGATAAATCACCTTTCACTGCAAAAAGTGAAGAGCTGACAACCCTGTCTATGCTTTTTAGCATGTCCTTTGGGAAGAAAATTGACTCCTTCTTCTTTGAAATTTTTGTTCTGGAAATCCGAAAAGTCTATTTATGTGGAAGTATGTATGTATTTATTTATTTATTCTTTCTTTCTTTCTTTCTTAATTTTTTTTTGTCCTTAGAGGCTTCCACGATCTCTTATCCTACCATGGGTGAAGCAAACTCCAAGACATGTGTGGCCAGAGACATGATTATGATTATTTCCTTAGAACTGCCACTATTTATGAGTGACGTTAGCCTGGCTTGGGTAATGTATTCAGCATTCTCAGTTCTTTTTTGTCAGAAATATAAAATATCATGAGTTATGCACTAGGACAGCACTAGGACAAAGTGCTGACTACAGGAGCTCATCTTGGGAAGCTGTCAAAACCACTGAAATAGAATATTTTCTGATAGTCAAACGGGGAGAAGACACAGCTTACAGCCAGGCTAACTCAGCTTCTTATAATGGTTAAAGTGACATCTGTCTCTTCCATATCCTTGAGTCTGAGTTGCTCCCATGTCTCACCTTAAATCATCCCTTCCTTCTAGGCACGAATGTAAGATTCTGGATGGTGACCTGTTAGGAACGTGGGGAAGCCACCTAGGTATTTCTATCTATAAAATAGACTGCATAAGACTGAATTCTGCAGTATGAGCTGGGAGACATCAGGTGAAGCAGAATATGTCTCAAACACGAGACTTTGTAAGATTTTTCCAAGTTACCCATTCCCATTCAGTCATTTCACCTTCTCCTCCACACAGATGAGCTGAAGAATCAATTCCCATCTTCAGAGATGTTAAAGCAGCTAATATGATTGATAGGGCTACTTCACCTTCAGATGTAGTTGCCCAACTTTCGCTCACTGCTCTCTATATCAAAAAATTCTACCCCTCCTTTAGGAAAAGAAAAATCAAGGCTGAAATTCATTCTTGACCAATATCCTATAAACATTTGCAGATACAAGTATGGTGGGATATAACAGGTGACAGAGCAGGGCTTTAAAAAAAAAAATTCAAGATGTTTTAAGAAAAAAGCATCAGAAGTTGTGATTACTTAGGGATTTAAGGCCTCTTTTTGTGTCTTTCAGTTACAACAAGTGTTTAAATCAATGAGAGATTCTTGCTGTCAATCTATACCTTTTGATTGACAGATTTTGTGGTTTCTGTTATGAACTTCTAATGAAAGTTTTGTTCAGCATGAAGGTTCCTCCATATTTTAAAAGGCTAAAGAGAACCTCCCTGCTACACAGGAGAAATTCCAACTTATAGCATTCAGGTAACTGATGTTCAGTGAAGTTATAAGCAACTGAAAGTTGGTTGTTAGTTGGTACCTTAGTAATCATGCCTCACTCAAACGTCTGTGCCTGTGTGTGTCAGTTCACCATGCAAGAATCACAGAACTGCAGGGTTTGGAATGGACCTAAAGAGATCATGGAGTCCAATGCCTCTACTAAAGCAGGCACATTACAATGGGTTGCACAGGTAGGCATCCAGATGACTCTTGAATATCTCCAAAAAAGGAGACTCCACTATGTCTCTGGGCAGCCTGTTCCAGTGCTCTGTCAGCCTTACAGTAAAGCATGTCAGTACAGAACTTCCTATGCACAAGTTTTAGGCACCTACTGATAAAAAGTTTTGTTTCCAAGTGAGGTGTTGTAATACCTTAGCAGAGTTCTCAAATGAAAAGATTGCAGGAGTGTCAAAGCGTGCACTGACCTTGCTCAACAGGTCTCAAAGTCAGCTGAATAGGAATTGCTTCAAGGATCAGTTGAGGACAGCACCCTGCTCTAATCTAGGTATGCATGCCTGCACTGATTCAGAGAACAAAAAAAAAGGAAAAGCAATGGGAAAAGTTTCATCTTGAAAATATTTGTTCAGAAAAGCGATTCCAGTGTGCAGCCATGCTAATAAAAAAAAAAAAAAGAGAGAGAGAGAAGAGAAGGCAATCACAGCCATTGCCAGGGCTTTCACGCTCTGCTTAGGCTGCACCTTTGATCCTACACGAAATCCCCAAAGCTTTGTGCCACCTGAAAACGATGCCCTATCACCTCCGAATGGAACTGGCTTAAAGAATGGATCAGTTTCTGAGGGGCGTGATGCAACTATACATAGGAAAACCCATGTGATTTCATAAAAGAGTTACGCTTCACTGGCTTGTTAGAACATGGTGAGTTTTACTGTCAGTGTAAAGGCTTCTGCAATGAAGCTGAGCACTACACTGGGTAGGATATTCATAAAGCTTTTAACCCAATTCCTTGGTTTCTAATTAAAATAACATCTAAAAGGCAGAGTCATAGAGCCATGAGATATTAGTGCAGTGCTTAAAATTAAGCTAATTCTAGAAACCATCTCTTAAAAAAAAATAACGATCATGAGAGACTGTGAAGAAGTCAGATGTGGGATGTGAGCTTCGTTATTGTGCATATTAACAATGAGTATAATAGCAGAGAAATAACGGTTTTCTGGTTTGTAAATTACACTAAAGAGCAACAAATGATAATGGACTTTGAAATTGGACTCCGAAGCAATATCAAATAGTGAATGTGATTAAATATAGATAAACAGAGAACAATCAGTCATGGAACAAGAAAACAAAAATGGCAAATGCAAAAATGGAAATTTGCTGGTGCAAACTGCCAAGAAAAGAGATTTTTCAAAGAAAGAGAAAATAGATCAGAAGATGTCCTGACTTCAGGCAGCAGCTTCACTAATGAATGCAAACAGGACGTTGTCTGCATTGCTGGGGAATAAAATCATTTGTAAATCAAAGGAAGAGGTAGAACAGTGTTTCTGTACAACATATTCATTAAAGGCCTTCTCTCATAACCATCATTATGCTTTTGGAAGAACCTTATTTCTCTTAATAGGGCAAAATAGAGATGAATCCTAATATTATGCATCTCAAAGATGTGAATGAAGAAGAAATTTAAAAAAAATGAGACTTGCTCCTCAGTGCCTGATGAAAAAGGCCATACATGTAAACATTTTTATAATTAATCAATAGCATTGTTTCTGAGAAAGAACATACACAGCTAAGAATAACAGAGAAGAAATACAGTGCCCTCCAACAATTCTTAGTGCCCTCCATGCCATGACCTCCCCCTGCCATGTGAGGACAGCATTGCCCACAGGGGTAGATAATTTTGAAATACTGAGCAGAAACATGCTGGGGAAGGGTCCTCCATCTGAGGTGCCCTTGGTGCAGTCACACCCATGTCCTGAAGAACCAACAGCTATGGTTACGTGTCATTGACAAAGAGGTGTGCTCTGCTCTACAGAGCTTTCTATGCAGGAAGACAAAAACAACTGGGGACAGCAAGACATTTGCAGTGCGGTGATTTAGAAGCATAGCCACTGAACCAGGATCTCCACACACCAGTTTTGTAGGGTTATAAGTACACAACTGTTTCTGAGGTATAAAACATTTGTATAGCAAGGTTTTATTTTGTTCATTGCCTTCCCATGGGCTTTTTCAGCTACTGCATCTCTCTTCATTTCTGACCCTTAATTTCCAGGTCTGCTGTGTATCCTTTTCCTTTATTGGTCCTTCAGTAGCGCTAAGCTCAGTAACACATTTAATACATCCTTTTTTTACAGCACTCATTGTTCAGCATGAATGTATTGCTCTTTGCTCATTGATCTTGTGTTCCCCTGACACTATTTTTTGACAGGTTTTGAACACGTCACAGATAGAGAGGAGGGGAAGAAGAAATGAATCAAACTAAAATCCCAGGCAATGAGCTTTCTTGCTTCTGAAAGCTCTTTTTAGTTTGTTTGATCAGAAAGTTCATTTATTACCCTTTTTTTAAGAGTTGCCTATTCTACCTCCAAGATCATAATTGCTTTGCAGATTGCTTATATCATTAATACGCTTAATATCTTCATTTTCTAGCCTAGGTGGTAATTGAGCGTTCAGTCATTGTTATACTCACCATTCTGCCAACATTTATTAAAATGAGGCAATTAACTATTGTCTTAAATGGAGTTTAGAGGTAAGGCTCATTAGTTTTAGACTCATTACAATTAAGTGGGATGATAAATGTAAAATTATTTTATTGCAGCTTGGTACAGAAAACTTGTTTTATTATCTAATGTCAGTGTTGACTTTGCAGTGTGATTTTGCAGTTCCTCTGGGCCCATTTTATGGAAATCCAAGCTATTACATAGGTGCTGTTATAACTGATAAATCTCAGTCCATTTACATCCTGATGTTTGACACTGGAGTTATGCTGCCTCTCATCTTCTATAAGGTAAGGCTGCCCCAGAAGAACTTCATCTGTTGTCTTCTGAAAGCAAACCTATTAATCCTGTGAGCAGTTTCCACAACTTTGCTTCTTAGGCACTTCCATGTCAGATGCCATTTTGTCAGACTGCTCCTCTGCTGCCATCTGTCACATGGAAATAAAATGTAACAGAATATGAGTGGGAACCTCTACTGTCATAACATCAACACTCATCTCTGACATCGTGGGCTAACATAATAAAATAGGAGACAATACTTTCAGAGCAGGGCGTGTGAAACCCCAAAATCACATTGAGAAAAATCATTCAGATTGAGCATTCAAGAAGACACTAATGCAATCCCAGGGCTGGCAGACAGAAAGTATCAATCTTCTACCCAAGACACCTAAATCTGGACATCTAAACCTAAAGTCTGTTACACAGGGTGATGTGGATGCATAAGCTGATTTCCACCACACACTCAGCTCAGCTATGAACCTCTTGAATGAAGTGCTTTTCTAATTAAGATCCTTAATGCAGACCAATCTAATGAACATAGAATCATTCAGGCTGGAAAAGACCCTTAAGATCATCTCGTCCAACCACTGATCATGTAAGCTATGTGTTCAACAAGCTCTAGGAGACAGCTCCTTATGTAATTTGAAACTATTACTCAGGAGCATAATGTTAAGACACCTTATTAACAGCTTTGCTGAATGAAGGCCTCAAGATCTAAATATACCCAGACAAGCTTGCATATCATATCAGCTAATATCTCTTATCTATATACCCAAACATACTCACTCTTGCAGGGCATCTTCTATTGCAGCTTTTGTGTCACTGGAGATGTAAATTACATCACTGTCTTGCTTATATTCTTCTTAGGAAATTGAGAGCATCTATTAGAGTATGGAGGACCAACACCTACAGAGCTTCATACCTCATCAGCTTTCTTTCTTGTATTCACAATGAGATAACAGCAACAGAGCTGGTAAATGCCTGTTTGAAACCTGCCAGGCTTTTTTCTCAGTCTGTGACAGCTTTGGGAATCCCTGGACTGGCTGCAAAAATACTGCTGTTGTGGTCCCTTCTCCAACCAGTTTATGGCTGTAAAACCATACTGTTGAAGTCGAGGGGAGTCTGACCTCTACCTGCAGGATGGTCAGGTGGCCTAAGAAATGCCTAAGGAAATTGCACTGAATCACAAATGGTCTTTCTCATCACTGAAATACCACTGCAGTGAAACAGGACTCTGATCTGTCAGAAATCCATCAGTGAGTCCCTATAGGATGTACAGGTGAGCTGTGTCAGGTATTCAGGAGATGCCAAGATTAGATGTATTGATGTATCAGGTTAATCAAGAGAGCTTCTTGAGAGAAAGAGCCACGTGAACTGCAGAATTTAGTCTCTTTTTGGTGTCTCTTTGATGCACTAAAACATCTGTGCAAAATATCTGTTTTTTCAGTTCATTAGCCAAAAAGAAAAATGGGACAGGGAGCAGTGGGAAAGAAGAGAAGATTTCACTCAGTTGAAAGCCAAAGCCTTTATGAATGAGAAAGTAACAAATAATTCATGTCACATTAAATAAAATCCTGTACTTGATCCAAAACAAAATGCTCATGTGAGGAGTCTTCTTAATGCTTGAATGTTTAATAAAAGCAGTCAAATTAAATTAAATCAAACCTGACTTTGAATAAAGGTCTCTTCTTCAAAAAAATGTCAAAGGAAGAGGTGAGGAGGCGATCAAGAAGCTTGAAAAATGCAAACAGAATCATAGATTAATTTTTCCCAGAAGGGACTTCTGTATCTGCTTGGGTCCGTGCCTTACTGCGTTTCGAGTATCTTCAAGGATGGGAATTTCATATTGCTGCTTGATTACCATTGAATGAGATGCTCATGGAGCACTGCTAGGTGGGCTTCTGCAGGAGAGGAAATTGTGAGTGCAGACGCAATGGATGCATCAGCTACCTGCTACTGCTGTGCAGCAAGGTGGCTGTCCAACATCCCACATTTTTAACACTGTCTGGACTGCTTTGTTGATGAGGAATATAAACATACAAAATATATATGTATATAGGTATTATTTTTTTTTCTGAAATACTGAGAAGACCAGGTTTTAACTCAGACACCACTCACACTTTCAGTAAGGCTGCATGTGAAGTATGCACAGATCACACCACTGCAACGCCAGGCATCAGTGGTGTTAGCTCAGTTGTCCTCTTACCAGTCTGTGGGGAGAGATTTGTCACATGGAACAGGGAATAAGGCAAGAAGAGGCTGTGGCCTGAATCTTCAAAGCATTTTAGGCACCTCATATGCATGGATGCCATGGAAAGGAAGCAATGCTTAATTTCTTTTGAAATTGAATCCCTAAGAGATTCGTTAAATGCTTTATAAACTAGCTGAGTAGAGCGCAAATTGAACCTTTTCTCCTGTGCCCTGAGTATTTTGAGTGCTGGAGCAGGTTCTTGCTCATTGTGCCTGTTCCCAACACGTGAAGAGAGATGTTGCCTTTGGAAACATGCAGAAGAATTCACGATTCTTTCACTACATAGACTTTACAGAATGTCAAATGCGACACAAAGTGATGCCAAAGACGCCAGTTTGAAACTGGCCAGTAACATACTTGGGAATCAAGTAATGGGCAAGACGTAAAATTCATATTATCATGATGGTTTGTAAAAACAAAAAACAAAAAACCTTGTGCTTGAGAATCTATTATTCAGTGATAACTTTCATTACGTAGATAGAATAATTTTTCCTACATGCTCAAATATTTTCCTATGTTAGTGCTTTGGCTTTTAAACTACAATGTGTAATCTAACATACAATTTAAAGTAACAAAACGAAAACAAGTAATTGTTGATTAATTTGAACTCTTCAAGAAAAACATATTTCAAAAAGGGATAGCACATTATTTGAAACTGTTGTGTGTTAAGGGGAAAACTAAACAAACCAAACCAAACTGAACTAAATCAAACAAGCAAACAGACCACAACTTTTATGTTTTCTACGTAGTCCCAAATTAAATTTCAAATCTGAGAATGCTTTTTGGGTCAAAAATTTGAGTTTTTTTCAGCTGTTTTCATTACTTGTTTCTTGGGAGAGATGGGGAGGTAGCAAAGTATAATTTGGAGAGGCTACAGACAGCCCAAAGTCCTGTAACATTCAAAATCCTAACATTCCACATTCCAGGAAAGGTGCTTTGTACTTTCAGTCAGGCAGTACTGCAACCATGTAATCAAAAAGAGAATTTGTGCCTTCTGGGGAACTTGCACAGAATCAGTTGCTGCCATTCTTCGGCATCAAATCCTCAGAAGTCAGCAGATTCATATTTTCAGCAATAAGATCAACACTGAAAGACTGCTTTCAGCAGTAAAATTCCAGGCAGCAAGCCTCATTCCTGTTGCTTGGAAAGGGAATTTAAATGAATGAAATTCAAAGCCTTCAACTTACAGTGCCACCCAGTCAACGGCCTGTCGCTCCTATCATTCACCCCCAGATTATCAGTTTCTGTGCACAATACACTCTGTGACTGAAACAAATCTGCCACCAGCAAGCACGGGAAATGCAGATTACCTGCCTTCACCCACACGTCCCGTTTACCCAGGGAGGACTGCGCTGCACAGGATGCACTGATTTCCCAGATTAGATGTGACCCTGCCTCCTATCTCGCTCAGCACAGAGTGCCTGTGATTAGTAGCTATCCGTGAAATGTTCAAAGTGAATCGAGATTTAGCGGTCTCATGGTGCATAATCCCTGCATGCGGGGGCTGAGATGAGCTGCTTTGACGTAGTTGGTAATTAAGCAGCTTGAATAGCTGAGTTCCTTCAGCTCGCTGGGTAAATCCTGCTTTCTCCAGGGAGCGCGCTTTACGCAGTGCAAGATAAAAAAGCAGCAAGGCAAACACACAGCTTATAACAAAGCCAAGAAACAGCTACTCACATTGCCCATTGCTCCTCGCTTCCTTTTCTCGCTGCCTGTGCAAAGAGCCTCTTTCCTGGGACATTCCCTATGCTGGATAATGTGGCTTGACTCCAGAAACTGTGGTTGCTTCCCAGCTCAGTGATGTGAATATCCCAGGTCTTCATTTCACACCTATTCAGACCATTGCTGGCTCAAGTAACCATGAAGTAATTCTAGTCCTGTTTGTAGCAGATTTAATAGTTTCACTCTATTTTATGTATTAATATCATATTGTATTACTCTAAAAAGAAGACCAAGGTGCTTTCTCTGGATCAGTAAGACCTCTTTCTTGTCTTTTTCTGTTACTCCCTGCTACAGGAAGAATTGGTTCTTACGGCTTCTGACTTAAATCCCCGTTAGAGTACATGGGTTTGCATTGCTCTGGAGGGGACCGTTTCAGATGCAAGTTCATTTTAAGTAACTCCATTGTATTTTCATTGTTCATCCTCCAATCCAAGATTATCTTCGCCCATCTGTTATTTCTCCTACTGGCTACATGACCTGTGGATCACCCAGATTTTCCTCTAAAATCTCATTCTGTTTTGTAGGTTTTTGTGCCTGTGTGTCCATTCACTACTTGATGCTTATTGCCAGTGTGCATTTTTACCTGAAAGCTACACATAGTACAGCAGAAGGGTTTGTGCACACATCTGTATGTCTGTCTTGTGCCTTGCATGTGTGATTCTCCCATGTCACGCAGGGGCAGCAGAAGTCTGGAGAAGCACGTGGGTACATGTTGTACAGCCCCTGAGGAAGTCCATATGTCTGATGTTGCATTTGCAACGCTTCTTGAACAAATTCAGACCCACTGGTATGCAATGAATATCTGATATTAGAATTTTTCACTGGCTTATTTTTCACTTACTGCTGTAGTCTGCACTCACACTCACCTAATGTTGTTCTTGCAGATGTGCTCTTTGACAACTGATTGACTTAGAATTGCTGTACTTCTGGATTGTAGAAGGGCTTTGCTTATGTTTGTTCTTGCTAATACATATGGTAGGTATAAAAGGCACAGAGAAGCAACCTTTGATCAAAAGAAAATGCTCCCCCCCCCCCCCCAAAAAAAAATAAAAATAGTTCTGGTCCAACCAAAGCTGTTGAACCTGAAATAAATCAATACAAAGCCATCCCCTAGACTTAAATTACACTGAGATCTACCAAGTTGTTCACACAGAATCCCTTCTGGCTTTCAAGTTATTCTTCCTGTCTTTTTTCTTACTGAATAATTACTCAAGAGGGAGACTGAAAGTGTGATATTGCTACTGATATGCACTTTGCGTTATATGGTGTCTTTAAAGCTTTATTGAGGCCTGCATCCCATAATCCTGGGAGCTATAAAGAGAGAGAGGAAGTCACTGTTGACCTCAGGGAAATTAGCATTTAATTTAATAGCATAAAACAGGTGGCTGTGAAAACTTGGAGGCTGACGAGGCCTGGGAGCATGGAGGAAGAGGCTCATATGAGCAGTTCAGACAGGAGAGTATGTGGAATTTAAACACTGATGTTTTTTCATTCTGACTCCTCTGAAGTTACTTGTTTAGGCTGTTGTAAAAGCAGAATTAGTCCCAATTATTTTATACCGTACAATATATATATATGTATGCTAGTTTTCAACTGTGTGAAATTCTTTATTCTTGTAAACTTGGTGATATTACCTGCTGCTATACCTACCTGGTTGGTCTTAAACTGGAGATGCAAGAATAGTGTTTTACTGTTTGTAGAGGGCTGCTGCAACCAGAAATTGGAGCCCAAACAGCACAGTACCCTCCAGTATCTTCCTGGTGCTCCCATTTTAATGTATGTATACAGGCTATGGATACCTCAGTGCCAACTAAACGATATCCCAGGGGAAAACACAGAGATGCTGGACAACAACTTCATCCTTCAGTGAAGGAGAATTGATGCATTAGAAGAAGAAAAGCTGGAAAATACTGTTAGGCAATTGGAGCAGAAATGCTAAGTCATGGCCTGAAGCAGTGATTGAGCACCTGTTGGGAAGGTAGGGCCAACCCAGGGGAGCTCAGCTGCACGCAATGTACCTGAGTGACCAGAAAGGCTGGAGCTGGGATCCACCCCTTCGCAGACCTCATTTAAGAGTTGGCAGCAGTGGTAAGGGTATTTTTTCTGGAGATTTCTGTCTACTTGAAGCCTTTTACAGGTAAGTAGTTTTTCTTCCTTTGTTTCTATGGCTCCTGTGTTTGGCTTGTTCTCACTTGCTATAGTTGAGGATTGCGCCACTCCACTGTTACTGCTGTACTGTCCATCCCTTTGTAGAGTTACAGGCAATATAACTCATGTTACAGGTGCGCTCTAACCACTAAGCTTAATATCACCTCTGCTTCCAGGACTGAAGCAGGGGGCAAGGCAGGTTGCTTGCTTTAGGCTCCAGGCTTGATTACCTCCACCTCTTCATTCTTTGTAAAATTTATGGATTGTCATAGGAATTGTTCATGACAAATGTCACCCTTCATATCCATGCAGGTGGAGGCACTGGAGAAATAGAAAGAACCTTTCTTCTGTAATCCTGTTGTGCGTGTACAATTGAAAGTTTTGTCCTAAAGGGCTTAAGACTGTTGAGGTTTTCGTGGGCCAGCCATAGAGAAGAAAATTGCCACTGGCTTTGCTTGGTAGATAGTACAAGAATTGAGACATTTCTGTTCTTAGGAACCTTAGTTTGTAAATGAGAGTGAAAAATGGAGACCATGACTTCAGCTGCACAACTGCAAGAGGATCTAGAGCAGGTAGCTGTTCTCTTTTTGCTTAAATCCCCAGATATCTACTTCAAAATGCTTTCTCCTGCTTCTGGAAAGGAAAGGGAGCTCTCATATCCCCTTCCTCTGCAGTTGCCTGTGCCATGTAGAGACATGTGAGTATAAAGACACATCTGTATGGAAGAAAAATATCTTTTCTAGAACATTAAACTAAAGGCAAGTTGTTTTTTTTTTAGTAGAATTTACAAGCTATTACCCATCACATCTAGAATATTACTGGAGCTGTCAAGAGACAGGAATCAGCATAGAAACATCATTCCACTGGGAAATATAAAATAGCAACAAGTTGGTCCCTCAACAATATGTCCAATGTTTAATATAAAATGATAACCTGCATTGAGTTCTGTGCGGTATCTCTCTTCTGGGATGTTTGTGATTTTCTTACTTATTTGGAAGAATAGCTCTGTTTGTTTGTTTTTAAAAAAGGAAATTATTCTCTTTTCTCTTTTTTTTTCTTCCCTCTTTTTCCTCCCAGTATGGGCTAATGAAGATGCTGAGTGATTCAAATGCTAATATGATCATGGGAGTAATGTGTTTCATCATTTATGATTCTATGGTGATTATAACTCCTGCTCAGTTACTTTCCATACTATATACTCTGCATTACTAATGAATGGCTTCAGGCACTTTTCCTCTGTGGAGGACAAAGTTTTGGCTCAACAACCGTATCTTCTCCTCTCTCGTCTGCTCGCTGTCCTTGGTGCTTTGTTCCCTTCTATTTTCCATTTGGCTCCTCCCAAAACATCATCTCATGTTCTCACAGTGAGGAGATTCCTTGGAGGAATTTCCTGCAAACATCTGTCCTGTGCTCTTTTAGGTCTGATTTCAGCTCCTGGATTGAAAGCCACATTGGTAAATCAGGGCAAATTGGCAAATAACTCCAGGCTCCTCCATCTTTCCCTCTTCAAGATTTTCTTGTCTTTTCCTTTTTGTTCTCCCTTGTTTTTCTCACTCCGACTTCCAGGTATTTTGCTTGCTCTTTATTCCCACCTGTTTTCTCCATTGATTAAATTCTGCGTTCCCAGCTGTTGGCTGCCTCACCTTCTTTCACAGCTCTCTTTTCAAAATGCGGTGCACTCTTCCAATATCCAAATACATTTGAGGCTAAAGGAAAAAAAAAAGCAAAACAACAAAACAGTAGCATCTCTATCACTTTACTGAAGACAATGAATTTTTCCTAATCAAGTGGTACAAGCCATTATGCATCACAGCCAAGACTGTACCTCGTGCTTCCCTAATGAACTTATGATAGCCCTGTTTTCCTCCTTCTTTCAAGTATTTAAAAATGCTGGTGACAGCAATGAATCCCAAGTTTATATTCCTCCAGCCATCTTTCTAGCTGGCTCTTTATCCAATTTTATGGGCTCTGAGCACACTGACAATCTTGGTTTCTTACCAGGTGATTAGGTTTCTGTTCCCCCCCCCCCCCCCCTTTCTTCCATAACCCTTAGGCTGCTTCTGATACTATTTCTCAGTCTTTTTCAATGCTTTATGGCCTGTTGTCTCCAATAGTAGCAGTTCTCTGTCTTTGTTTCCTTGTGTGGTTTTTTTTTTGTTTGCTTTTTTTCTCCTGGTCATGTACATAAGCAATGACAACTTCAGTTCTCCATCCCTGGTCCTGGTAATCATTCATGTGTCCTTCATCATTCTCCTCAGCATCCCAGTCACATCATAAACTATCCTGAGTTATAAGAGACCCATCAGGATCATTGAGTACAACTCCAGGCTCCACGCAACACCACCCAAAAATCAGACCAGATGTCTGAGAGCACTATCCAAATGCTTCTTGAACTGTGGCAAGCTCAGTGCCATGACCGCTGCCCTGGGTATCCTGTTCCTGTGTCCAGCACCCTATGGTGAAAAATCTTTACCTGATATCCAGTCTGAAACTCCCCTGTCACAGTTCCATGCCACTTCCTTGGGTTCTATCGCTGGTCACTGAAGAGAGTAGATCACAGTTTCTTAAATTCTCCTTACACAAGGTAAATAGGATGGTGGCTGAAAGAGCGCTTTCGAGGGGGAGAGTTTTGGTGTTGAATGGATTCTTGTGCATTTGACACTTCCATGAAAATTTAGATGAGATGTAGATAAGTACTGCACAAAAGGCACGTTATGGATGACCCAAAAAGCTGTAGAAGTTGGATCAGAGGCAAGCACATCTTCAGAGTATGGCAGTTTTACAACAGTAATTTTCCAGGACCTGCTAGGCATTACGTCCTATTAAGATGATCTGTTGTAACCACTGTTCCTCCTTCAGGATACCGTGAAGAGTCATGCCTTATACATTATTTACACATTGCTCTAGTCTGGGTAAATAGATATGGTAATGCTGAGTGGGTCGTTTTGCATCTTACTGTGTTCACTCTATTTTACCTGCTGTGTTAATACACTTGTTTGTAGTGGCCATTTCATCAGAATATCCTTCACAGGTGCTAGTACCACCTCTCAAGTTATGGTGTATAAAGTTTCTGAGGGATGTCAAGAAAATTGAAATGGAAGAGATTACTTTTAAAATCCCAGGCTGTTTGTCACTCAAACTGCAAATCATCTGTGTGTTACACAGCTACATTACTGCTTTTTAAAGTATTTGTATTTGAAAATCAACTATGGAGGAAGCTGCAAATTCCCTCTGGACTTCATGCTGGCAGGTTACTTTAATCATGCAGCAATTTCATGCTCATATTAAATAGGAAGGATGTGATTTCTGTTTCTGTTAAAGGCACTTTCTTTCCAGTGCAGAGAAGTCTAACAGTAACAGCTTTCAAATCTTAAAGCTGCCAGGGCTCACACTTGCCAGTTTTCATGTAGCTGGAGAAAAAGGGATGACTGGTATGGCTGGATTTTTCTTCTGGAGAAGAGGAGGCTCAGGGGAGACCTTCTCTCTCTCTACAGCTTCCTGAAAGGAAGCAGTAAAAGGGATGGGTGTTGGTCTCTTCTCCCTGGTAACAGTGATAGAATGAGAGTTAATGGCCTTGTTGTACTACAGGAAGTTCAGGTTAGATATTAAGAAAAACTTATTCTCAGAAAGAGTAGTGAAGTAGTGGCACAGGCTGCACTGGGAGGTGGTGGAGTCACTGTTCCTAAAGATGTTCAAGAAACACAGAGATGTGGCACTGAGGGACGTGGTCTAAAGTGGTCACAGGCACATGGGTTGATGGTTGGAATAGATGATCTTAGTGGTCTTTCCAGCCTTCATGATTCTATAACCCCACTGTAGGGCAATGCCAGACCAGATGCCAAGCTTTGGCAATGTTACAAATGGAAGGGGAAGCTGAAAGCTCCTGGGAGAACAAAGCTTGGAGGGGCTTGGGGTCCCCTGTGGGTGGAAGAATCCCTGCACAGCGCTGAGCTCCTTCTATAGAACTTAGTGAAATTGTTTCTCTGAGCCAGACAATATCTGTACAACCTTCCCTCATTTCAAGTGGTATGAAGAACAAATTGCTACTCAGGTAAGGTCTTTTTTTCTTCAACTCCAAGGCAAATAAAAATGTACTATGACTGCAGATTCCTTAAAGTACCCTAGCAGATTTCTGAAGTGTGTCCCTCTTTCTATAAATGTTTGGACTCAGACACTTAAACTGTTTTGTTTGTTGCTTTCTTGTCCTTTAACCATGTTGGCATTGCTTCCATTTGAAAAGTAAATATATATACACATACATGCATGCACATTTTATCTGCGTTTTAGTGCAATACATTTAACCAATTTAACCAAATGCACTGAAAAACAGACGTGAATCTATGAAATGTAAAACTAATGGAGAAAGACACACACGTGGTGGGTTTGTGACTTGATCAGGAAGATCAGTAAGTTAAACATGAACAGGTACAAACACATGATGGTTTGGATAGCTTGTAGTTTGTCTTTCAGATGGTTCTGTCTGGAGGAGTAGGCACTGTTTTCAGGACTTGACCGATGCTGTGATAGATTCTCTGTATTCTAATGTAGCATGATTCCACATCATGCCACTCAGCCAACTAACTTAGCCATGCTGATCAGAAAGCTGTAGTGATCTTGTATTTCTTATTTTCAATAGGGAACCAGAGGGAGAAAGGTGTGTACGGAGCCATAATGCTTGGTTTATGCATGTAACTTTCCTTATATCTAAATCTCATTTCAGATCTAAACGCTAGCCCTGCAAATTATACATTTCTTCTTTTTAAACGGTAACAGAGCTTGTTATGTGATTTAACAGTCCTTTTTTTCCTAGAAAATGAATGCCAGGTGCCTCAAAAGTATTTAAAAATGGATTCATTTATTCTTTATTTTCTCCAGAAAATGTCTAAGCTTGAGATCTCTGGAGGTGATTTTTATGGATGAAATGGGCAAGGAATATTATTTTGTGATCTCAGAACATTCACCTGCTCTCTGGCCCATTTAGTAATTTCACTTTGCACTGCAAAATCCATGTATTAAAGATGAAGGGCGTGTACAGCTCAACAGTGCTGAACCACAAAATTACCAGGTCTGTCCTAAAATAACTGTCTTATCTTAGTGGAGCACAGCTAAGTACTTCACCACAAGTAAATTATCATCTGGAAAGCATACCCTTTGCTTAGTAAATCTTTAGAAGAAGTTGGGGGCTCTGTAGGTAATAGCTCAGATGACTAATGAATGACAGACATGGAAACTTGAGTGTATAATCTCATTGTATGTTCGTGGGCTAAAGCTACATCTAAAGGTCTCCACAGGTGCAGGGACACACTGTGCTGAGGACCTGAATATACAAATGCTGTAATAATAGAACATCAGGATTTAGTAAGTATTATAAAATCACTTATGTGGTACTTATCTTAAAGCTTCTTTGAAGTAAGAAGGATTGTTAATGCAATGATCCCTTAAGTTGGAATTCGCTTCTTTCAGGGCTTACTGCTCACTTCCTTAAGTTGCTATAGACCATTGGATCAGGTAGCTTTACTTCTAATGTATCAAAGACAAAACACTTTCAATAAGCTATTCACACGGAGTTCACACAGAGAGCCCAAATGCTGGATAATCTTTAAACACCTGTGCTGAGGCAGTGTGCTTCTCCTCCAGTACTGCTGCTGGAAGACTTTTGAATAAAACATTAGTAAGCCATTAATTCACAGCATCAACTTTCAGTCTCTCTCTTTTAATCTTTACTATTTCTGTTGTGAAGATGATGATTTCTGTGGCTATACTTTGATTTTTCCAGAAAGCTAGAATTGAAGATAGTGGGCTTAATTTCTTAGCAGTAGCAAAAATTATTTCATTCATTTAAGTTTCAAATGAATGAGCTATGAAAGCTGCTCCAAAAGCAGTGCCTATTTTGTGATGTTGAATGTCAGAGGTAGATGCTAATGGTATGGCTGGAGAGGCTGAATCTGCTGGCCAATATTCCATTACATTTTGTTGCCATGCAACAGATGGCAGCAGAGGGGCACTCTGACACAATGGTGTCTGACATGTAAGTGCCTATGAAGCAGAGGTGTGAAATTGAATTCCTCCACGTGGGAAAAATTGCAACCATTGATGCTTGATGAATGTTTATGGAGATCAAACAATGGATGTGAACACAGTGAGGTAGTGGGTGGTGAGTTTCAGCAGTGGTGACAGTGAGAAGGATAAGCCAGGTTTCAGATGGCCGTGTACAAAGTGAAGAGTGTCTCAATCAGTCTATCCATGCTAGTTGGCTAACAGTGATGACTGTTGAAAAATAGTGTTTTGTAGCTGAGAATCTGCTCTACTAAATAGTGTTATTGTGTTCTTTGTATCTATTGTAGTTTCCATGGATATAAAGAGGAGGCATTACATTTGAAGTGACCTATGTATATTGGCTCATGAGCTAACATAGCATGAATGTACAGATTGCAGGCACCAACGTGCTAGCTGAATTGCAGTGGGTTGAGATGGTCCCAGTTGAAATGGAGAAGGAGGCACATCAGCTGCTCCTGGATCATATTGCAGAAAATGAATTGCCACATAGTCAAGTGTCCATATTTCCATTCAGACAATGCTGAACAAGTGTACAGCCTGTATACTGTGCAGTAGATCCTAAAGGATCCTAAAAATTTCCCAATGGAAGTTACAGGTTTTCCATTTATTGTGCCCTTGTCCACAAAGACTAGAAAATCTGTGTAGTGCCTCTGGACCCAGAGGAAAGGTGGAAAGAGCTGGTGCTCTTTCTGGCACAGTTTTTGCCAAGACAGCCATGCAAAACCTGCCTAGTGTCCTAGGAAACCACTCATCCCAGCATTACCAATTACCATTCTACCTTATAAAGGGAGTAGCTGTGTACTGTTGGGGAGATGTGCATTGATAAAGCTTAGATTTCATTGTTCTTACATCTTCATCAGTTGTTACTAGAACAACAGTTAGAAAAGCTTAATGCTGGGAGAAAAGAATTATTGAAATGAATAGCAGCTGAGCCTTCTCCACCTGTTTTTATCTCATTTTCTCTCCTCTTTCCCCTGCTTGCTCTTGGGAATGGAGCTCTGTCAATTATCAGGCATCATCAGAAGCAGATGGAGATCATGAAAGTATGCCTATCTGCAGGTTTCCTCATGCTGCTCGTTCTCCCTGTCCTCTGTGCCAAACACTGGCAAATATATATATATATTTGCTGCTCTTGTCTGTCATGGTCTGATTTCTTTCACTAGCCTTACAATTACTGCATCTGAAAACTGCACCTAGGAGGTAAATGTGACTGAAGAATGCTTCAGAGATCTCAAAGCAGAAGGTAGCAAATAAAGATTGCTGGAAAAAATAACAAAATATGACTACTTCTGTTATAAGCTCTACTCACCCTGTGAAACCAATTAACATTTTTCTTCAGCTTTAGACAAGATATCTTATGCTTAGAACTTCTGCACAGGTCTTTTCTTCTTGGTTTTAGATTATAAGCATTTTGCTTCCGTGGTCTGAATTCATCTAATTTGCCTTTTCACGTGTAATGGGAGATGAACAGTTTTAGTGCAGAAGATATTAGATCTTACTTCTCTACTAAGCATAGCAGAAACATTGACTGGTTAGTTTTATAACTCAGTGTGCTCCAGTTAAATACCTGTAATACGGGGAGAGGAAAAAGAGAGGATTCTGGCCCTCATTCCTGAAGAGAAAGATATATATATATATATATATATGGGTGTTTTTTTTTTCCTTTAAAGAAATTGAGCAATATAACTTCAAGTTTCCTTCATCTACGGAGTATACAAACTGCATAAGTAATAATCCTTTAACTTCTTTCTTTGGCTTATGTATGATAAGGGGAGCAAAGTGTGAATAGACACCCTGCTCCAAGTAAGAGTGTAAAGTAAATCAATTTGTTCAAAACCAGAAAGCCTGAGAGTGGATATGTACTGGAGAAGCTTAGCTAATATTTCTGCTATAACATGTAGAAGTTGATTGGTCATAAATCAACTTCACTGGAGCTGCAGGAAAACTGCCTGGAAAAACAAATTCTAATGCGACTTCATGATAGCAAAATTGCATGAGAAACCTCAGGCAGCTCAGCTGCAACTTCATAAGAAAATTAGATGTCTGTTTTCCCTAGACCTTGCCTGTTCTCTGAAGTGAAAGTCACTCTACTTAAATCATTCCCTTCAACATGTCTTGAATACATAAGGTAGATAAATACATTTTTACATAGACTGAACAAGGCCAATTTACTTCCATACTGCTGATGTATGGACAAAAATCTGTCAATGTAGACATTATGAATGGAAAATTCATTAGCACATACAATGTGCAGGAGCCTTGACGTACCTTACTGTACTTAGAAAAATGCAAGGCAGAAGTACATTACAAACTTACTTTAGGAGACTTTTAATGAACTCATCTTCCTAAATATTTTAATTTAGAAGGTGAAGAGAATACCATGAGTGGTATGCTTATTGGAGAAATAAAATTTTGAATCCTTTATCAGATTGTATGTAACCTGCTTTATTAATATCTATACATTAACTGCTGAATGTGTGGTTGAAGAAGTATTTGTGTATTACTCAGCTCATACTTGTTAACGGTGGAAATGTGCGTGGTTATAACTGCTGCTTCTCTTTGTGACAGTGGCACCGTAGTTACCTCTACATCCTCTAGAGTCCTGATAGATTGGAATATTCCAAACAGCAGAACCCTGGTAATGCCATTCTGCTGGGGTGGATAGAGTAAAGATAAAAACATTCAGGCTTATTTTGCTCCCTTTTGACCCCTAGCTTGATTAAGCTGCTGTGGAGTAACTAGGATCTTGGCATAAATGGAACTGATGGACAGTGACCACAGGGTGGGACTCTGGATCTTGGTCTGAGAAATCCAGTGGACAGGTACTTGTGATGGCTTTAGTTAGAACCACTTCAATTCCCACCAGGTTTTTATTTCAAGTTGACACAGCCCCAGAGAGTGGGCTTATTTCTGGCCCTAGAAATAATTTCCACGCGCTTCCTCAAACAGCACAGTCTCAGCTGATCCAGTTCTGAAGATCTGGCACTGCAACCCAATTTAAAAAAAAAAGAAGAAAAAAAAAAAGAAGAAAGGCAACTGCACTCAGAGTGCATGCATTTTTATCTTAGGCATACATTTTTCAGAAGAGTAGGAATTCAGTTAAGTGTTGGCATTGTAGATTCAGTACTTAAAAACTCCCTACTTCCAGAACAGCTTTGATGTCAGCCAAGTAACTAACTGAATGATATCCTCTGGGAGAGCAGATGATGTAGTTAAAAGGAATGAAGATGTTGAATAAAACCCAGAGCACTAATTCTCATATTAGTAATAGAGATATTAAAAGGTACAGCTTTTTGGTTCTCCACATGTGCGCCTTCCATTGATGTCACTGAGAGGATGCTTGCACAAGGGTTGTGGGATCGTGCCTATGGTGATATGTGAATCAGTCGGTGGGAATTAACAGCATTTTTTTTTTTTAAGAAAGGAGAGTAGTGCACAAAAAACCCATGTGTTCAGCATTACAGAACAGTGGGAAAAAATATTTTTCATTAGAAAATGGCTAGTCAAAAGCAGATTTCCAGTTCAGGAAGGTTGACTCTTAAAGGGATTAAGCATGTTTCTTTGTAAAAGCCAATATCTCAGTGGCCAAATTTCCTTTGCAGCTGGGAAGAAACCAAGGGAGAAATTTCATTAACTGAAGTGGAGAAAATGGATTCACCAGTGTCTAAGATTTTAAGCAACTCTAGGGTTCCTCTGTTGAATTCTCCTTTTTAAGACCTATTTTTTTTATTATTCCTACCCTGAACAAAACATTCAAAACCTCTTTTTGTGTATGTAAAGTACATTGTTTTGTTTTCCTGGCCAGGCCAAGCTGTCAGATCCTTTGAGGAGCGGAAATAGGGAACCCACACAGCATATGGTGATAGTTGGCTGTTCCCAGGGAAAGCTGTGTGGCTCTTCTAAAATACAGACAGCCAAAGCATTTGAGGAGAAGTACTGTGAGTTTGCATTGATATGCTGTGTTATTTCAGGCACCATGTTATTCTTTTTCTCAGAATAAGTCACTAAGTCCCAATAGGAGAAGATACTTAAACACTTAATACTTAAAATAGTGAATGTTCTGGAGAGAGTCACTGAAATCATGCAATCCAGTAACCTCCCAGGTTAAGTTTATATCATAACTATAGCATCACAGGTTTCATAGCTACTGTGCATAGAATGGCTTGGGCCAGAAGGGGCCTTCAAAGATTATCTAGTTCCAACTGCAGGGCTGCCCAGGATCCCATTCAAAATGGCCTTGAACACCCCAGGAATGCGGCACAACAACTAGCCTGTGCTAGTGCCTCATCATCATCTGAGGGAAGAACAACTTCCTGACATCTAACCTAAACCTCCTCTCTTCCAGTTTAAACCCATTCTCCCTTGTCCTATCATTATCTACCTGCATAAGAGGTTGGTCTCACTCCTGCTTGTAAGCTCCTTTCAAATACTGGAAGACTAATGAGGTCTCCCCTTCTCTCCCTCAAACTAAACAATCCTAACCCCCTCAATCTTTCATCATAGAAGAGGTACTCCAGTGCTGTGATCATCTTTGTGATTTTTTTCCCCTGGGTCCATTTCAGTAGCTTCAACAGCTCCCATAGAAAGTGTGCAAACAGTAAGACTGATTTTTTTTTAATTTTTTTTTTCCACTCTACTTGGACATTGGCAGTCTCTATGGCTCTACCATAGACCTTTCTATCTGTCTCTTTCACTTAAACAGAATGTAGAACAGTTCCAAGATAGTATTCTCCAAGGACAATGGCTTGGAGACAGCTTTCTCCTTTCCCCATAAACAGTCTTCCAAAAACCCCAGAGCTAGGTCCTACATAATGTGCAGGGGGTCAATCTTCTCTAGAAGGAGTGATACCTAAGTGAGTTCACAGTGTCATCTGGACCAAGGTTTGGTGCCTGGCTTGTTTATTGTGTATGCTACATAGTACATTCATTGTATGTATGGTAGTTCACAGCATTGTGGTATATGCTAAAGCTAAATCTTAGCCCTCAGATTGCATCTCAATTTCATTACTGTTTACAAACAATCTTGAGTAGTGTTTCATGTAGCCACTAAGCCTATGGGCTTCTTAGGGTCATTGTAAGGAGGTGAAATCTTACATCAGATTTGTCTGTACCGTAAAATGTACTTGAACAGGACTGCTTCAGGTAATCTCTTTCAGATACGTGTCTTTAAAGGTTGTGCTGAACTGTGTTTGTTAGAAAGGTTCCTTGTCAAGTGTATTTGCCAGCAGCAATTGTTCCCAGTCTTGCTGCAGGTCAAATGTCTGCTGAAACATCAAGAAACCAAGGGCTCTGGAGCTTTAATCCAATGGCTAGTATGTCACTCAAAACTATCAGTGTCCTCTCTATATCATCCCTAAGTTATCAGAAAGCCTTGAGAGTAAATACTTCAGTCATAGCTAACAAATGCTATGTGAATAGCCTTCTTCCCTTCTCTTTTTCTTCATCGTGACCAGACTTGTGACCACCAACCTGCTGATTTCAGCGTGCAAGTTGTTAATGTAGTAATCAGTTGAAGAGCTTGAAGTAGAGCAGGAACTTTGCTTAACAGCATGAGTTGTGGCTTTTGTTAATCATTTAAGTGGATTTACTATGTGCCTAGTTCTCTCAGTTCTTGGGTAACCTGAATTGTAAGTACAGTTTGAGATGAGTTGAGAAATACATATTTTCATCCCAACTGAGTGTCTATTCTGCAGTGAGATGGTTGTGTCTTGGAGTCCATTGAATGATAGATGAAATCTGCACTGACTGGAAAGGGAATCTCTGTCTACCTCAGTTACACAATTCCACTAGAGTTACCTACTACTAGCCAGATGGTCCCCATATTAAATGTCTGTCTCGCAAATTCATTCATTCTGAGCCCCAGCTTTTTAACTCAAACCATGTGTGAAAGGTGAATGTAACTTAAATTGAGAATTTAGGATACCTCTCTTTACATGTCTGTAATAACTGCCTATGGAAAGATGGCTGTTTCATTTTATTATGGGGTTGACTATCTCCAGGTCTTATTCTGGAGACAAAAGCTGCTGGGTATCCCAACCCTATAAATCAGCTTAATCACTCTACTTATCCTCGGGTGTGGTGGAGAAATGAGAGAATTTAGTTGACCATCTCTCTTCAGCTGTCAGCTGCTCTGGAGCAGTGAAGAGATTTCTATCCCTTAGCTACTGAATGTCGTTATTCAGGGACTTGTCACAAGTTTTCCCTGTGACAGCCCTGAGTGAAGTCTTACTACAGTGAGGAGGGAATAGAACTCACTTTACACTTTTAGTATGGATGTAATCAGCATCATTACCCAAGGGAACTGAACTATCAGTCTAATGTCAGCCTCAAGGTTAGTATCACCGAAAGCACTTCATAGGATGAAGTATTTTGACTTACTGCTATTGTGGTACTCACTACATGAGCTGTTACCGACAAGAAATGGCCTCCAAAGTGTCCTCTTATGAAGGTAATTTTGAGGATTAGGGCACTCTCTCCTTCCTGTCTCCTGCATATTCTGTGTGGAGGGCCTTTTTGTATAGGAAATGAGTCTCTCACGCATGCCCAGAAATATGATTTAACTAGCAACATCCAGAACTGTGACCAGTGACAGAGTAATCCTTCACTCAATCACTTCAATCCAGAGTAATTCCTTCACTCCATCTTCTTTGCTCTGTCAGCTCTTCCGGATGAATAACCTTTTCCTTTTGGGTGTCCTTCAAACTTCTTAGGGAGGTTTGAGATCACTTGCCTTTCTGTCTGTAGTGGAAATGCTAAGTCATGGTTTGAAGGAGCAACTGAGTACCCGGTGGGGAGGCAGGGCCAATGAAGCCTGCAATGCAATGCACCTGAATGACCAGAAAGGGTGAAGCCAGGCCTTCTAGACCTCATTCAAGGGTTGGTAGCGGAGGCAAAGGTGTCTTGCTGGGGATTCCTCCCTACCTGAGGTCTTCCAAGGGCAAGCAGGCTTTTTCTTTTGTTTCTGTGTCCACGGCCGCTGTGATTTTCCCCAACTACTATGTGATGATGAGACCTCACTTGGAATGCTACATCCAGATGTGGAGTCCTTAGCACAGGAGAGATGTGGACCTGTTGGAGTGCATGCAGAGGAGGGCCACAAAAATGATCAAAGGGATGGAATGTTCCTCCTATGAGGACAGGCTGAGAGAGCTGGGGTTGTTGAGCCTGGAAAAGTGGAAGTTGGGGGGAGACCTGAGAACAGCCTTTCTGTATCTAAAGGGAGGCTGTAGGAATGAAGTGGATGGACTCTTTAGCAGGATTCCCTTGTGACAGGACAAGGGGAAATGGTTGCAAACTAAAAGAGGAGAGATTTAGACTGGATATAAGGAAGAAGTCTTATTATGATAAGAGCTGAGGCAGATTCTGGTTGCCCCAAGAGGTGGTGGATGGCAGAGTTTTAAATCATGGATCTACACAGGAGACTGAACAAAGTAGTCAAGGTAAAACAAATAGTGTAGTATAAACCAGCAGAATTCCATGAAGGAGGAAGGAATAACTCTTCTTTCTCAAGGTTGCACTGTGTGCTACATCCTTCCACGTGTAGGTTGGTTTATTTTGCTGTTATGTTTCAATCTCAAACTGGTAAAATGATTCAAAATATTCCTATCACCTCCTTCATCTGTGTTCTGTCCCCCTTGTCTTTTTTTTTATCCCTGTCTGAATAACTTGAAAATGAATACTCATGCCTAAGTACCCGTGATTGAACCTTATTCTGTTCTAACTTGAATTAATTGATGCATTACTTTCTAAACTCCCTTCAAATCTTAGTACTTGCTGATATTTCATGGTTGTGACATCAGAATTCTACTGGACTTCCTAAATCCTCAGAATAAATTGTCGCAGCAGTTCTTTCTAATATGACTGCAATAGCAGCAATACCCCCAATAGGATCACTCCAACAGGACAAGTTTTGTTCTTGTTTTATTCCCATGCAACCCCACAGGTACATACTCAGTCAAAATACTTCAAAGCAATGTCTGGGTAACAAAAGTTTACAATTCTGCAGAGCTCAGTAAGACCTTTCAGGATTAGATTTCTCTAATCTGAAGCCTGGCCCTAATGCATATTTATGAATATGGAGGCTTACCACTGTGCAGCCAAATTGTGTATAGTACAATTTGTTTATGGTAAGATTTACACATGCAAGAGCTACTGTTGTTCTTGTAAATAAGCAGCTTGTAAAAGCACTTGCAATTATATGCAGGACTCTTTTCAGACCTGCTGTTTTTTCTACCAAATCTGATGAGAAATAAACTTCACAAAGACTTCAGCATAATCCTTTTTATTATAACTGTGTGGTTCCTTGTACTGTAGTCAGCTGAGAAACTGACTGTGTGCCTCAAGATCTTGGCCTATTAGCTCTGATCTCTCTAAAGGAGGTTTAATGCCCTTCAGTTAGGCTGTAAAATGGATAGCATGAACTTTCCTAAGTTCAATTTCTACTATGTAATTCAAGCTAATAAGCCTAGAAACAGTTTTTGTAGAAAACCAGATAATAGCTTCTCCCTAGATTGCTTTTTGCCATAATCATTTTATTTGGTGGCATCTCATCACGAGGCTGATGGGGCCATGCCTCTTTGCGAGCGGATAACAAAGCACTGCAAAAAAAAAGAAAAGCCCTGCCATATTTTAATTAGGAATAAAGTACGTTATGTGCCAACTTGTAACATGTGGAGCAGGAAAGAGATTTGCAATGTAACACATTTCCTGCGTTCTCTACTGTTATTTTTAGCATAGACACTAATAACCTGTAAGACATAATTATCATCCTTGTATGTTATGGGCATGAATGGCACTTAAATCAAGCAGAGCTACACTGTGACAGGAAGAAGGCCAAAGAAACAGTGATATTAACTTTCATGACAAAGTATAGTTATAGCAGTATGAGTTTGTGTGAATCTTAGGGAAGGATTAAGGCCATATATTAATTGTATCAGCTCTGTATTATAGGATTCTTTATATTGGCACTAAATATTGATGGGATTGAGTCCAACAAATGTGGTCCTATATGATGCTTTTTTTTTAAAACCAAAATCACTGTGTTGAGACAAAGCCTATTACCTCTGACACTAGTTCTCTGCCAAAGCAAACTTCCTTTCACTCCTCATGGTGGAGAGTGCTGAGCCAGGTCCAATTTCTAGTTTTGCCAAAGATGCCTTGTGAGGTGGGAGCAGCCTGGTAATTGTGCTTGGACCACTAGGCCCATGGAGGGTTTGAACACTTGGCTCTTGGACTTCTAATTGGTTTTCCACCAACTTGTTATCCCATGAAATGACTGCGGAAAACAAATGCCTTAGAAGGTATTTCACAGCTGGAGTAGGAAAGTGTCTGAAAGAGCAGAAGAGATGCAGCAGACAGATGTATTTCTCAAATCCTGCTCTCTGCGTAGTTCAGGTGCTTAATGCATTACCTTCTTCAGTTCAGGATTGAGCTGTTCTTTCCTGGAGAAACACAGCAGAGGTCAATAATGCCTTATAAAGGATTTACTGCAGTAATGATAAGGCTTATGTATCACACATACCCCATGCTGGATAATTGAGCAGCCACAAGACACCAGCATCACCTTTGAGCACATTAAAACTTTTACCAGCCAAGCCAAGCAAGCTCGTGGCCTCCTACTTCTCTCTTTCTGCACCTGGGTTCCTAAACTAAAAGACACAGAAGCTATGTTCTTTGGTCTATAGAATCTTCATGCAAAAAGCCAAAGCAGAAGCTACAATGAGAGCAAATGAGAGTGCCACCCAGAGCTTTCTAACCAAAAAGAAACCTCCCGCACACCCCAAGTTCACCATTAGTTTTTGGTCAGGAGCTGTGCCCCAGGTTATCTGTGATATAAGACAGCCAACTCTAGGTCCACCAGATCCTGATGAAGTGCTTTTAGAAGTTGGTTATTATTGAAAGATGGTAACCGCACTACCAGGTGAAGACAATTTTGAAGAAATCAGTTTCTGACACACACACGCATATATATGTATATATATTTGCCTCAACTGATGTGCCCAGGGAGTCAGATATGGACAAAACTGATCTCTTCCATGTTCTCCAGGCAGTTCTTCTCACTATTCCCTCAAGAGAACTTCATCTACATTGGGAGTTTCAATGCTCAAAATACCTTATTTCTAACATAACATGAGAAGACAAGGAGTGTTGAGGCTTTCTCTGGATCTGGTAGCCTCCATTCTCCATCTCAGACTGTGGAAAATAGCATATTTGAGTGTAAATAAATTGAAAATTGCAAGGAGATGAGATATGATGGTGATTGAAATGTTCTATCAAATGGGCAGAATCAGATGTCAGGCAAATCTTTCCATTAGAGAAAATAATAAAAAAAAAATAATATGGAAAACCAGATCAAAATCATGAGGAAAACAGAATTAGAGGGGAAAAGTTCCAGTTTGCCACTTCTAAGACCTTATTAAAACAAGCCTACTGAACTTCACTAAGATGGCATCACCATCTTATCAGAGTGAAGGAGAGCGCAAAGCCACTGCTATTAGATATACAAACAGGTTTGTATCTACATTTTTTAAGACAAGAATGCAAATCCAGCAAGAAAAACCTCTTGAATTCCAATTTTTCTGCTCCCACAGATATATCTGTGATAAGGAGTGGCAACAACTTTTACTCATTCTTCTTATTTCTATGCTTAAAGACATCTTAGCATCCTAATTTCTGACTACATGATTTGACCTAAAATCAGACTGCTCTGTAAGCTTAAGTTGCTTTTATGTACTTCAATAAATGTTTGCAGCTTTAAGATTTACCTTTTCAATTGCCACGTTTTGTCCAATTCAGTCAAGCTGAGTTCACAGAAATACTGAACAACACACTTGAACAGTCAGGTAACAGATGAAAATGATTAGTTTTAATGTGTGAACAATTAATTTTTTTTTAATATGAAGCATATAAACAAGCAGAAGATGAATGCCAATTTGAATTTCCTACCCTCTCCAAACTCTAAAACTAAGGCTGAGAAAGAGCAAAGGTTTCAATTAGCCACTGGAGGTCAGATTGGGTTGGACTTAATCAGGCTTAGAAGTCATATTATAATAGGCTGGACTTAAAGTCACCCACTGCAAGTCTCACAATAAATCCATATCAACACCATTGTCATTCATTAGGAATTTGCATCTTGAGAATAAATGAGAAATTGCCAAAATACCCACTTGATCCCTCATCTCAGTTTAATGTATCTACACTTATATCTGCATTGTATGTGTTCATACATTCTCTCTCTATATATATATATTTATATGCATGTATGTTTGTGTGCGTGTCTCTGTACATAAATATGCCCTAAAAGCTTTTGAAGGTACCTGCCATTTAAAACCAGATTGGATGGATAATTAGGTACCTCAGAGTTATTACACAAGATGTGAAAATAGTCTGAGAAAAGAGGGATGAAGACTACAGCAAAACCTCACCAAAGAAAGGGCTACAGTCTGAAGCCAACCCTTCCTAGAGAGCCTAAATTGAGGACAGCTGTTACAAACATGCCAACTGGAACAAATGTTTCAGCTGAGGCCTCTCCTATTTTGGAGATGAGAAAGCTCAATTCCTAAGATGCTGGTCTTCATTACTTCTATACTTATGACGCTTTCTCCTATGATATCCTTCACGTTTTTCATCTAGTAATTGTTGGTTGTGCAGCTTGGTGTGTGAGAGAATTTGATGTTTTACTAGCCTGAAAAAAATATACTATTTTTTTGAAGGCTACAAATCATCTGTGGAGAGAAAATGGAGAAAAAAATAGAAGATAATTTATAGTTAGACTCATGTAGCAGCTTTGTTTCAGTAGGATTCACTTTTTCCCCCCAGTATTTATTTTATATATAATGGGTTTGATGGATGATTTCTAGAGTTTATTTAAGATGTCTGTTTTCAAGAGCTTGGTGTTGCCTGCAATGCCAAGTGGGTAGGGGTTTCTGTCTATTGCAGTCAATACTTCAAAATATGTTAAAGCAGTTTTGTTACTAATTATAACACTGAAGAAATGTTGCATACTGTGTCATTTTTTATAGTCTTGGAGCCTGAAACTTATGCTGTCTGTGAATCTTGCCCATATTCTTTAGATTGCATCTGAAATATGTGGAAATCCTGACCTCTTCTTTACGTTATTTCTACATGTATATGTTTTATCAAAAACTTTTCTTCGAAAGATGACAACACTGGTCCTGGTGATTTTAGAACAAGAACTAGAATATAGTTCTTTTGCTCTAAATAAGTGTGTACTTGTAACCCTTAATGCTGAGTGTAATTTCTGCCTAACTCTTAAAAAAGAAAATGAGAATTTTACACTTGTTACAGCTATCTTAATAACGTATCTCCTCATCAGTCCTGCACTGATTAATTCTAAATGTAACATGTCAGCAAGAGCACCCCAGTGGCTTAATCTATTTGACAAATTAGGAGTATGCATGCGTTGCTATAGAACCACCAATGTGTAGTGCGAGGTTAATATGTAGGGCTTGCCTCTAATGCTGCTGTCAATTGTTTTTATTCCTTTTCATTTTGAATAATTCATCCTAAAAGGATCGACTTAATATCCCCCTCCCCTTCCCAGCAGGCTGTAATTAATAGAGACCACATTTCTTATGAGGTTTTACAACTTTAAGTACACAAGCTGCACTTGCTTTTTAGTTTAAAAGACTGGACAGCATCCCCTTAATATTAATTAGGTAGTATCAGTATTGCAAGCTTTTTCATCACACTGCGGTGAATTCTTCTGACTTCCCATAGAGCATTAGAGTGCAAACTATGCTTCATTTTTCTCTTATATGGAGGTGTGTGGGGGGAGAGCCTAGACAGACTCTGTGGTTCAAAGCAGCTGTCTGTTAAGTATTGATCCATTTAAGCCAAGAGCATTCTCGTTAAGTTTTCTCTGTTTTCCTATAAGATTTGCAATTTATCTAACAGTCCATACAGAAGAATTTATTTCTGTAAATATTTTGATCAAGACACCAGAAGCAGTATGCAGGAGGGGAGGAAAACTTAGAAAAGGCAAATGTTTGCACAGCAATGCCATTAATTCATCTGCTAGCTGCTACAGCAATGGTTGCTTCATTCAACGCCCACGATGCAGGAATAATCTGTTGTCTCGAAAGTTTTCTCTCGTTGCCTATGAATTCTTATGAATGTATTTGCTGTGGGCTGCATTGCTTTTTTTGTATATATATATTTTTTCCAGGCAACTAAAAGTTGTTCCCATACAGCAATGCCAGGTGACTACACCTGGAGAGACAGTACAGCCAGCTTAAACAACAGCCACCACTCTCAATCCTAACAACAAAAAACAAACAACAACAACAAAAACCCACAAACATTGAAGGCAACTAAACCAGCTAAACTGTAGTAGACTTGGAGATTGAAATGCCCTGCATGGTTTGTTTTCAGGTTTTATCATTAGGGAGTACTTCTACAAAAGTACTTTGCCTTAGATGTCTGATAGGCTTTGGCTTTTCAGAAACTAGTAGCTCTGAAGCAGCCCAGAGTGCCTGAAGATGTCACCTTATTGCACTGGCATTTTGTGCCTAAGGCATAAACAGTCAGAGGGCTTTTTACAACCTCAGGTTTTTGGAGGATCACAGGCTGGAGCCAGCCAACACACCTGTTCCTGGTTGAGTTAGATCTTCCATAGGAGATTTCTGACCACTGGTGGGAAGCATTGGGATGATATGGTAAGTTTAGCTGAAGGGCTGAGGAGGAGAGATTCAGGTTCAACCTCCTGGTCAGGTGAATCCGAGGGATGGGATCTGAGGCTGAGATGAGAATGTGATCACAGCTCCATTATATCAAACTTCAAACCATAACTAATGCACAGCTAAAACCAGGCTTCATTGGGAACATAGGGGCTATAAGGTGCAAAGAGTCTTATATCCATTGGATGTATAGCTAAGCCTTGTCTCCACAAGCTACGTCTGAACTCTTCTGAGACCAGCTGTGAACTTTTAGAGTCACTTATTCTGAGAATTGAGCTATAGATCACTGTTCTTGAAAGAGGGAGGGAGATCTGCCTAAGCTTCTTCTTTCTGTACAAAATTAATACACCTCATTTACTCCTGAATTTTCTGTTGCAGCAGTCATCACTATTCTTCACCAGATGGACTTGTTTTGCAAAGCAGAGCACTGATGTTAGCTAAGTCTTCAGTGTTTCACTGATGGCTGCCAATACTCATCTCCTGTCCGAGTTCTTCCTGTTTTTGTTTTCCTTTTCAAGCCTCAGTGGTAAGCAATAACTTTTTTCTTGCTGCTTTGCGGATGTTATCTGTGTGGGGGTTAATTGTAAAGTAAATTATGTGTAAGACAACGTAACTTATACCAAAAGTACAAAGTCAAATACTTAAGAAATAGTAGATGGGAGAGAGATCCCAGGCAATATCTGCAAACATGATGTGATAGTTTGATAATTCAGTGCTGTGTGGTGTTAAAGGCCTGCTACTTCTTTAGATCTTGTGGTGATGTCAGTGAGGACAGAACCTTAACTTAGGGGTTCAGTCAAAGCTGAAGCCACTGGGTTGGGCTGTCCCACAGCGATGGAATGAGGGACAATGCATTTTCTGCACAGGCTCACCTCACATCGGTCACAGCTGTACTGAACTGAGATGACAAAGCCTCCATTGCTCAGGAAGGACACCATGAAAAGGTAGTGCTGTCTAAATATCTCTGTGCAGCTCCGGTTAATGTGAGCTTCACCAGGTTATTTGTGGTTCTGTACATCCTACTATTGTTTTCCAATACTGGAGCTTCAACTTTTAATTGCTTTTTATTTTTTTTGTAAAGTTTTGAACTTTCAATGGAGTGTCTTGGAAGTTGTTCCCAGTTAGTCTTCATTTAACCCTTTAACAGAGGGTTTCTACCACTGATTCTAGAAAATCTACAAACTTTCACATGACAGTTTTAAAGCAAATTGTACGGGCTTAGAATTTTGACTTAGAAGGGATTCGTGGTAATTTCATTTCTGAACATTCTCTTCAAAGGAAGAACAGGAGGAGAAAGGAAGGGTAAAGCCTTTTTGGATCAGAAGGGACAGGCCAGATGGAGGTGGCTGCTGTGGTATAGGTAATACATATTTCAAAAAAAAAGGAGGTTTATGCTATCAGCTGATGGGTCATATTTTGCTTGCCTTTTACTCTAATTCCCACTGCAAGTTGCCCAAATAAACACTTAAAATGCAATAGAAGCAGCCATTTGATTTTGAGGAATTTAATGAAAGTTATGTTAAAGGCACCTGCTTTTACAGAGTAGAAGCTAATGGTTCCACGTTCTGTGAAAAAGAGAAAGGTCTTTCAGGCTGGTCATCCAGTAAGTGAAGCATTTATAATAACTCATCTATTTTCAAGAACTTTGGCTTAAAGCATCTTTTCTTTTTCCCTTCTCTCTTTTTTTTCCCTTCTCTCTTTTTTTTTTTCCTTTTCCTTTTACATCTAAGAAAATGCTTTACTTGTCCTGGGGATACTGTGTATATTGCACATTCTTCATGCTAAAAAGTAGTTCAAGGAGAACAAAAATGAAAACTAAGGCTACTTGGGAATTTTTGATCAAAACTGACCCTCGGAAAAATACTGGATTTTCACCTCAATAGATTTTCTCTCTCTCTCACTACAAATCACGTTAATAGGGAGTGGGCAGGACCTTAATATTTTTGGCTGGAAAGTCTTAACGTGATGATATGGAAAGACTGTTCAGTCTTTCAAAAATTCTGATTTGGTGGACAAATCTCCTTATCCTTCTCTGATGCTCAGGATTCACAGAGACACTGCAGCCACTATACTGTGTCGGCTACTTCATCTCTGAATGATTACTAGTGAAGAACATGAGAGATGAAGTGCAACTGAGAAGTCCAGATAAACAGACTGGAATTCCTGCTACCATTTTTTTTTTCATTTTTATGGATTTTTTGCACACCCTAATGGTTTACAAAGGTGACTTGAGGTTTCAAAATACCTAAGTACAGATCAGTGCAAGAGTCAGAGCTGCCCTTTGAATGTGCCATCCATCTGCATGGCCAAAGTATTGCACTGTCTTGTGGATTATAGCATCACTACAGAAATCCCTCTCCTACCCATTTGCAGAAGGTGCAAATGGGTAGTGCTTTAGCTAGATTAACACTATTCATTTTCAATACCACTCTTTCAGCTGCTTTACACAGCATGCTTCTGCATAAGTGAGATTTGAATGAAAATTTCCCATTCGTTTATTAGATTAATAGTCATCATGTAGCCTGAAAAACATTTGATGGCAGGGTTTTTTTTTTGGGTGATTTTTCTTATGTTTATAATCTGTATTATTTATGCAAGATTTTTGTATCATCATATATCACAATGTGATTTAATATCCCATCTATATTCTTAAGCCAGAGAGTAATGTGGAGAGATGACTTTGAAAGGTCATTAAGTATAAATAAATTAGAGTGAGAGCTAGAGTGGTACTGAGAAATAACATACCTCCATAAGGAGACCTCATAGACTAAATGAGATGAGTAAATTATTACTTAATAATGTCATTCTTAAAACATTCCTAATAGTTAGGGTGCATCCACCTGGGAGTGTTAACGTATCAGGCCAAAGGACTGCTTACCCAGCAGCTGTATAATGTAAAACAGAGTGCAGTCAGAAGGAGACAAAAAAAAAAAAAGTACTATGAAAATGCTCTTAACAGTGCTCTGTAGATGAGGTTCATCCTAAGTATGTGCTATTTAGTAATATGAGCCCTGTTGTTTTTTTTTTTTTGCTGGACTGGTTCATAGGAGATGTGAGCTTTCTGGGTTTCCATTGAGCTCGTTGAATTTAGGAGCCTGTCAGAGCCACAAAAACAAAACTGAGATGAACTGTTTTCTAGCTGAGTGTTTCAGTTCCATTGAAGCCCTTTATCAAATCTAGGCCATCGTCTTTGCTCCAGAAATCCTACAGCCCTGGTGCAGCTTGGATCCTAGATGCCATGCTTAGGCTCAAGCTACTGCTTCCTCCTGAATTACACTGGCAGATTGAGTAGGCAGGGAAAGGTGGGACAATATTGTGGGTAAGCTGAGGAGCCCAGATACTGTCCCATTAATTGCTTGCTTTACTAGCACCCTTTTGCCATTATGTCTTGGGGGAACAATAGGCCAGAGAAAAGAAGAACTGGGAAATGTAACTGAGGAGATGGGACAGAGTTGGTTACCATGAGAACTGTTGTGAGTGCTCTAGGAGAGAATGATAAAAAAAAAAATTGGGGATCTGTGTCTCTCAGATTCTCACTGGGACAACTTCTTTCAGGAACAGATTTTCAACCTGTGCAGCCTTCAAGGGACTGTGGGGATGCTGTGAACTAGCTCTGGTTGTGTGAAGTTTGTACTTTGAGAGGGGAGAATAATGTATCATGCTGAGCTCTGTGCTGGCAGCATCAGCTTGACGTTTACCTGAAGTTACAGTCAGCATGGATGCATCCTGATAGTCTGCTGGGAGAAGACTATTCATGATTAAGGTTTTGGGGGACTTTGGACATATCCTTGAACACCTCAGATCAGATATTTGAAAAAAGATTTGCTCGGAAAGAGTGATAAAGCATTGGCACAGGCTATGCAGGAAAGTAGTGGAGTCATTGACCCTGGAGGTGTTCAAGAAGCATGGAGATGTTGCACTAAGGAGCATGGGTTATGCATGGGGAGGTGGGTCAACAGGACTAGATGACCTTAGTGGTCTTTTCCAATCTTACTGATTCTATGATCCCTTCCTATTCACAAAGCCTGGATTTCCATGTGGCTGGTGCTGTTTAGGGGTGATTTAATGTTTGCTTCAGTACTTATTTTTTGCATCACTGTGTTCCTTCACTGCTGGCTGCAGTAAGAAGAAAGTGAGCTTGGAGACTGCTTGCTTATGATATCACTGCAGAACATGATTGGACAGAACAGAACCAAGCACTGCTGGGGTTATTCCCTCTCTCCAGCGTTTTGCTGAGCCCATATCAGGGCTCCCAGAAGTGCAACTGCTGCAGGGGATGCTCAGCCTTGTCTGAATGTGTATTTCTTTCCATGGGGTGAGAGTCACCTGTGTGCAGTGGTGGGTTTTTACCTGTATTGCCTTAATTGAAACTAAAAGATGTTGTGAGCTTCCTCTGAGCTGCTGTCATGGGAAGAACTCTAACAATCAAGCCAAACTCTGCATTAACTGTGTCCACTTCAGTGAATTCAAAAAGCTCAGTCAGGCTTCTGGCTATGACTAAATCATCTAATTATAGCCTCCCCATGCTGTGCTTTTTGCATTCATTCCTGATCCATCTTTGCATTGATTTTTAGAACTGTGTTCCTTAGCACTCCGTGGTCTCAATTTTCACATCCTTCTCATCTCCTGCGCTCTCCTCTGCATTCGCTGCATGTTTACTGCTCATCTTTCTAAGTATTTTCCTTAAGCCTTGCTTTTAATCGCATTTCTCTGCCCAGGTGACCCTTTGTGTTCTTTGCAACCCTTTGACTTTTGTGCGAGTTCATACAAAATGGATGTGCCCTTCTGGTTACATCACAAGTGATGTCAAAAATTGCAGTGGTATTAAGTGTTTGTCTGCCTTGAGGAGCTTCCAATTGCAAATGTCAGAGAAGGAAATAGGAAGTATTATATCTTTGCCATATCACTGTGAAAGCCTGACCACCCCTGGAGTTCACATACCATGCACCAGACAGCCCAAATTTAGACCAAAATAGATTCACAGAAATAACTTATAAACGTGGGGGTGTATTTTAGATACAGCCTCATCTCAGTCTGAACTGGAACTTGAACCTGGATGCATTTAATGGTCAGCAGTCGCCCAGTTTAATGGTGAGATTTGTGACACTGGATGTTTCTCTAGAAGTCTCAATTTTTGGAGAAAGGATAAATCTGTAAAGCTCTTATTTTTATTTTGCAGGCCTCATCTCTGAAATATGGATCTAAAGAATTTGAAGAACTCTCAACACATTAAAATTCTTTAATTCTATGACATAATTTTGACTTTTTTTTTTTTAAATCTGAAGTCATTATTGTATTTCCCCACATCCATTCTGCATAGCTCTTGCTCAGCTCCAAAGACAGATTAGCTCTCTTTACGAAGTGCTCCCAAAAAGTATGACTGAGATTCCTTCTTAATACTCTTCTCAGCTCAGCTTATGTATAATCCTTTTCAAAGTGTAAAATGCCAAAGGATGTTTATATGCTGGAGCTTATATGACAGTATATTGTTGTTCCTTCACACTTCACTGAACAGTCTACGAATACTAATCTATAAAACACTCACTCTTCTCATATGTACTCTAAAACTTTGTGATGTCTGTGGCATTATCTGTTTTTTTCTAGATGTATAAAAGACACTTTCGTGTAGAGAACAGACTTTAATTATTTCATGTTTGTTTTTCTGCAGTACTGTGGGGCCTTAGCTGAAGCAATGGGCATATGATGCTGGAACCTGTAGGAAGGATATATCCTGCTTTCAGGGAGCCATAAGTGTGTGGACAGAGGTGGGGGCTTCCCCAGGGAAGAAAGGGCACTGATGGCAGAAGATGGTGGCTATATTTTTTTTTCTCCAAGATGATATATGTAAGAATGGACCGAACTTGCATTTGTATCAACTTCTCACAAATTTCAAATTCCATTATGCATTAAGTAGTCTTTTTTCAAGTGTTAATAAATATCAACTGCTCTGAAAGCAAATCTTTTCTCCCTACTAACCCAAATGGAAGCTGCAAGTACAGTGCTGTCTTGGTTTTAGGGGAGAATGGGGACTTCTGCAAGTGGAGCTCTGTGCAGGCATTAAATGGAAAAATGAGATGGAGCAGGAGGCTTTCCCTGGCTCACTCTTGTCAGAGCTTAAGATAAAATGTACCCTACAGTGAAAATAGCTCTGTCTGCTCTGCTAGTCCAGCTACAGAGGGAAGAGGAGGTTACTGCTTGGGAAGGGTAGTGGGTAATATCTTTGATATCCTTGTTTCCTTCGGGACAAAACTGAGCTAAAACAGCCTGGACTGAAGCTCCCATAATCAGTTTGTAACACAAAGTGTTTGTTGTGCAAGGAAGAGAATGTGTAAGCTGGAATAGATAAATACACACATATACACCTATATAGACATATGAAGGCGTGTATTTCCTTTATTTCCCTGAAGAATTTGGCTTGGAAGGCAAGACAAAAGAACAGATTTTTCACCTGTTGCATGCAGTGGTCATAAGGCTTTGCCACGTATCGATTTGGGCAGTTTTGCTCGCCTATCTCTGATTTTGGAAAGCATTGCACATCCTTGTACGACTGCAAATACTCCAGGGATGGCTGCATGTCTCAGTGCAGAAACTACTGAGTGGCTATAATGTCAGTGGGGCCCATCAAATAAGCAACTTAAAGTCCACAATTACATTTATAACATCTTGGTTAGGAAGACAGAAAAGCCACTGAAGGAAGCAGTCAGAGAGTAAACTTCAACTCCTAATTAGAACAAGAAGTAAAAGCCACCAGAGGGATATAAAGCAAGGGGAGCAGACACTGGCAGACCAAGGAGCAGAGCGTGGTCTCTACAACATGAGAGCAATTCGGAAAGGAAGCCTGTACTTAAAGGATGGTTTCTCTCTGGGGGGGACCCATTTCTTTTAGCAAACCAGACATTGAGTAACTGCTCTTCTCAAAACTGTATGCCCTGCTGCTGAAAGGGGAGCATGCTGACAACATGCTGAGGCTCTGGGGCTTCTCTTCTATATCAGAGCTTGAAGGCTCGTGGCTCTAACCAAGTTTATGTTTTAACTATGCTTTCATCAGCAGTCAGCTTCCATGATGGTCTCTACTAGCCACACAGCATGAAGATTTAGCCAGTGAAGCATGTAGTGGTGTATGTATCCCTCAGAAATGGAGGAGCTGGGCTTCTCCAAAGCGGTGTTGGCTCTGGTGCATGAGGAGCAACCCAACCACTTGATTCTCTTAGGCACTGCTGTACGGCCCAACTGCTTCCCTGACAGAAGCAACACCTGGGAAACATTTATCTAAAGGCTTTAAAGTACGTTATGAAAGCAGACAACAATGCCTTCAGTGCTCTCTTTGGAAAGTTGAACTCCTAAGGGGAAAAAAAACCCATAAACCACACAATTTGATAAGATGAATTGTGTACGGTTATAGCCAGGCAGATTTTCTTAATCAGAGGTAGGGTTGTTTATAGTCTGTTTTGTTGTTCCTTTGCTTTTCCTTACTTTGCAAACAGATTTTCACACAAGTTTTTGTTGCAAGGACAGAGGAGACAGCACTCGCCCTCATGGGCAAAAGGGAGGAGGGGAAACAAAGCCTGCAGATAGCTGGACTTGATGGTCCTTATGTGTTCCTTGTGTGTTTCTACGATCTGGTCATGATTCATGCTGTGGATTAACTTTATTTATTTATTTTTTAATTATTATTATTATTTTTTTCTTAACATAAAATCAATTTTTATCAGCAAAGTGGGGGAGGTCATAGAGCCCCCATTTCTGCCCGGTGTACCTGGAAGAAGAATTATATAAATTATACTGAGACCTAAATCCCGAGGCTTACGAGTAAATAAACATCTCTCCGTCGCATCGCAGCCACCCTTTCATTTCAGCGGAGACAGCCGCTCTAACTGCCCCAAGCACTGGAGGAGGGGGGTCAGAAAAGAAAAAAAGAAAGAACCGAGCTCAAGTGGAAGGCTTGGCGGTTTGTAACGCGATTTCCCACGCTGGAGGAAGAGACGGGGGGGGGGGTTAAAAAACAAAACGGCGGAGAAGTGAGAGCGCTGCGGCGGGGCAGCGCTGCGTGAGGCCGGGCTGCGGGACAGCGCGCCCCGGGGAGCGCGGCCGAACCGAACCGTGCGGTGCCGTTCCCTCCCTCCTTCCTTCCCTCCCCGCTGCCGCGGCGGCCCCGGAGCTCGGGGGGCGGGCAGACCGGGCTCGCCTCGCCTCTGCTTTGGAGGGCGGGGGAGGAAGCGGAGCCGGCGGCCGCGGGTTGTTTTAGGGTTTGCTTTGGAGCGGAGAAGCCGGGCGCGCAGCCGGAGCGCGCAGCCCCGAGCCTGGGGGTGAAGTTCTGCTGCGGGGTCAGCCCGTCTTCTCCAAACCCTCCGCGGCACAACTTTCCTGCCCGGCCCCAGCATGAACCAGACGGCCGGGGTGTCCAACAACGTGCGCTGTTCCAGCGGCAAGGGGCCCAAGGTAAGCGGGGCTGCCCGGGCTCCCCTCTTTTCCGTCCCTAAACCTGTAGCCGGGAGCGTTTCCTCCCCCAAAACCGGGGCGGCAACCCCCTGCTCTTCCCTCCATCCCAGCACTTCGCCAACTTCAGCCTTCTTTCTTGGCACCCCTTCGGGGTTGTGGGTCGGGGAGGTGATAATAACTGGGTCTGTAGGGACTAAAGATGCTGCGGCCTCGCGGTCCCAAGCGCTGGAACGCTCCGAACTGGCGCTCCTGCTTCAAACGGGTTAAAATGCTTTGAAGGTAGAGATTGGTGCTGGTGTGTTGTGTAGGATCAGGTAGAGCTGCTGTGTTCACTTCTTGCCACGGTATGTTAACCTAGCTAGCAGCTGGAAAAAATAAATAGCTGGGATAGAGCACCTGAGTGTGAACTCAGCTGAATGCAACCAAGATGTAATTGGGTCCTCACACCTGATTCCAGTCAAATTTGCACTGTTGTTTTTTCTGGTACTAACGAACACGGTCCTTGCATTTATCTGTATGACAGTTCTATGCTGTTAAATGGGAGTTGTGTGGGTTTGTGCCTTCTTGTAAGCATTTCTGTCGGTGCTGCTTCTGCAACTCTTCCAAGCGTGTTTTGGCGTTTGTATTTCTGTTTTGTGGGGTATTATTTATTTATTCGTTTATCTGTTCTCTCCAAGGATCTCAAAAACTGTGTTTTGTCACGAGGCATGTTTCTGTGTTGGCTAATGGGATGCACCTTAAAGAAATGCAAAATTTATGGCTTGCTGGAAGTGGTGCTGTGTGAGCTTCTTTTATTTTATCACTTAACACGGACTTCACGTTCCATCTTCCAGGCTTGATGTCGTGTTACTGTTTGATATGCCAGTGCTGCTGCTCACCTGGTTGGCAACTTTGTGCCTAGTCAGTGTGTACCTGGTTCCTGCAAGTTTGCAGACTTAGCCACACAGATTTATATCATAGCCCTCCTGTAGAATGAATCCAGTCATTGCTTCTTTTATCATCTGATTTTTTTAAGGATTAAACCCATTAATCATGCATCTGCACGAGTACTAAAAGATGCTGTGGAAGTACGCAAACAGTTCAGATGAGTCTGCTGAAACTGTTTACTTAGCTCCATGACTAATCATATATTTCAAGTTAAACCCATTCACGAGCACTTTGCATAATCAGAGAGCCTGAAATTGGAGGTCCTCCGTGGATCTTGCCTGTAGTTTCAAAGCTGAGCCTCCTTTCTTTGTACATCTTGGTTTTGTTTGAGTTTTGGGTTGAACAGCAGATGTTATTGAGTACCTAATGCTTCAATGCACAAGGAAGAGATGGGGCTAAGGCATCCTCATCTTATTTTCAGATGCTGTAGGAAATGCATGTTTTTCCATTGGAAATAAATATATTTTTTCAAGCCAGAAGATTGATGTGATTGTTGGTTTTAGGTTTTTCATTAAAACATAGAAAGCTCCATGCACGACTGATTCCAGGAAGAGTTCAGAAATGGAACTGTATACAAAAAAACAAGGCTGAAAAACAAAACAACCAAACCCAATGTAGTAGACTAGAAAAGAGGCAGAATGAAGGAGTGTTCTGTGACACTGACTTCTGAAGCATGGAAATGCTTGTGAGAAAACCAGATATTAACAACCAACCAAACAGAACTTTTCCGATTCCTGATCTCCTAACTTCTTAACTCTTTGGCTAGTTGTAATGAAAACTGACAGAATAAAAGTGTTGCAAACATTGACTTTCTGCAAGTGTCATGGAAGTCTATTGCTTAATAGAGAAGAATAACTGTTTGGTAGCTGAGCAGGAGAAGAAGCAAGGGGGAATCTGCCATTCCCTCCTTTACTTGCACTTTCACATTAGTTCACTCAGTGCTTGGATATAAGTACACTGAAGACTGTTTAAAGATTGAGAGAGAATGGGAGAAAGGAATGAGTGCAGAATAAACTTCCAGAAGAAGTGAAAGTTGTTGGTAGGAGAGCAGCAGTGATGTGTGAGAGCTGGGATATTTATAAGAGGGACTGGGTTGTGCCAATACTATGGGCTGGGAATCCATTGCAAGTCAGACATTTCTTTCTCATTATTTTCTCTATTCATGACATAAGGTGGGATTTTTTTGGTTGTTTTTCCTCTTCTCCCCTCCAAAATACATTGGCACTGTGTGTCATCTGAAGGGCAGCAATTGCCAAGTCACCGGGGCAAGGTCACTCTTCCTGGCTTTGCTGATTTTTCATCTCACTGGGCAATAAACTCAGACTCCAGCTTCCCTCTGCAGGATTTACTGCTTTGCACAGATTCAATGAGCAGTAGAGGCAACTTTCTAAAAAGAGGGATACTATTAAGGGCCTTAAGTAAATAACTGACTGTAATTCCAAACTGTAGTAATGCATGCCTACTAAAACATATGTACGTGTATATATTTACAGGCATTTCCATAGAACACATTTAAAATATTTTGTGTTCATACGGCTTCCAATGCTCTTTTTTCCTGCCTATGACTAATCCCATTGCCTTTCCTAAGACAATTTGTGGGAGGAAGGCAAATGGATTCGCCCCAATGCTATAATGAAAAGCTTTGTTGTGGGAACGTTTCTGTCATGTTTGGGTGCCTGGGGTAGTGAGCCTTACATTGCTGGGAGTCTACACAAAACCAGCTGCTCCTCTTGTGTGGGCTTGGAGGAGGCTTCAACTCTAAGGAAGAAGACTTTACAGAAAAGGTGGTTCTCTCATTTAGATACAGGCATAAGACTTTGGGGGTCCGTTTGCAGTTGTCTCCTTTTGATGGGTTTCTTGAAGGAATTAATGAGGGCTAGCTCCATATGGGGGCTCAGGCTCTTCAACACTGTGCAGTGCAGTTCCTGGCTCTTGGCTTTCATTTAGCAGTGAGGAGCCCTGTGCCAGCCAATGAGAGGCACAGAAGTTGTCTTAAATTTCACTTCCTTTACTGGATTATTTGCCAATTGAGACACCGAATTTCATCTATTCATCTATTTCAACTGTTATTTGCCTCCCTTTGAGGGAGGCAAATCTAAAGAAAACATTGGGTGTCGTTTCTTTCTTTAGTGTACAGTGAGCAGGGAGGTATCCCAGCGAGCAGGATTTGTGGATCTGGTGTCGTTTTAAGTGATGATGGGGATTCGGAGCCTCACGAGCTCCTGTCCTTTGCAGTAGGTATCAGGAGACTGGCTGCTCCACACCAGGAATGCTCTGCCTTCCTGGAGATGGGCCAATGCGTGTTCTTCGGAGAGGGGATGGAAATGGAAAGCCTCAATGCCTCCTGGGGACAGAAGGATGCGCCATCTCTTTGCTTTGTACAGAAATGCGTTTAGCCAAACTGTTGGCTGCTATGCACAATCTGCAGGGTAAGGTTTGAATCCCCCAGCTTCCTGCAGCAGCCTCATCTGTAGATTTGTGCTTATTGGTTGGCACTACGCTGCTGCTGCTGATTCCGTCTCTTCTGACTTCTCTCTGACTGCATCTTTGAATGAATATATCTGTGGTAGTTGTTTTGTGTGGAGCTGTCTTGGACACAGAGTGCATCTTCTGTGTCAGGTCTCCCGTTGTCCCATCAGATAGGGGTGCAGCTTCTTTGGTGTACACCAATAAACAAGATATGGCCCCAGCTTCATGTCAGCAATGAGTACTGAAAGAGCCTGCATGTGTTCTGAGGATAATGCTTTCATTTTGCTACCTAAATTGCAGTGATGTTTTGTTAGACATTTACATCTTTTCATGGATCTAGGCTTTAACTTATTCCTGATTGAGATCCCAGTGGGTGAGTAGGAGATGAGTGTTTTCTTCTCCCAACAGGAGCGATAGGAATCACTCAGACTGTATGGTAAAAAGAAACAACACTGTGTTAAAACTGAACAACTAGTGTCTCTTGGCTTAAAGTATGCCTACACCTTAGGAAAAGCTCACTGAATGAAAGTATTGAGGTTGGGACATCAGCCTGAATAACCGTAACCTGATTTTTAATCAGCACTAATGAATGCCTAAGGATAGCAGCAAATCACTTGGATAGAGGTTTTGTTTTGTTCTTACTTTTGTGGGTTTTTTTTCTTTTAAAGGAGAGACAATTGTACTAATTATCAATTTCAGTATGCGAGAAAGTAGATAGGAAAACAACTCAATGAAGTAATTTAAATTCTTTGTAAAAGAAAAATATTTCAAATTAAGCTGAGCTGGAAGTACAGATCGGAGCCCTGCTTGCTCTCCCATTGTTTTGAAAAAAGCAATGTTGACCTGTAAGAAAAAGAAATGGTAGATTTGGGGTGTTCCTGCAAAACAGGATATTTGCAGGGAGTTGCCCTGATCTAAAGGTGCAGCATAGTGCTCGTACAGCTGTGGTCAAATGTCAGTAATGCCCTTTAAACACGATATGAAAGAGTTTGTTTTTTATAGTAGCTTATTCTTCAAACTGTTCTTTAATAAGACATTATTGCCTCTACACTTGATGAATGTAATTCTCTTTTATATGAACGTCTGCCCCTATGTGAAATTCGCTTATTTCAGTTGAATTACTACTTACTTATTTTGGTTTAATTGTGGGGATTCAATACCTCTAAAATTATGAATGCAGTAGAGCTGTAGTGTCTTAGCACTTCTGGATGCAGATAATATAGATAAGGAAGCTGTTGTAGCTCCTGTGTGTTATTGCTGAAGTGGAAACGAGTTGTTGCACATTTTACTTGCACGCTGGTTTTTACTGTGTGTGGCAAGTTACCAAGCGGGAGCACAACTATGGAGTATATTTATGAGTTGTCCAATTTAATACTCTACTGGAATGCAAAGTTGACTTCTGCATCTAATAAGTATTAAAGTAATATCTGGCATGGCTGCTCGGGTTTTATAGAATGACCAGTCAGCTGTCTCCAAAACCCAGCTCTACTTAAAGGGCAGTTCCTTAAGAAGTCGTATTTTCATCTCAAAACACCAGTCTTTAGACTGGTGTAATATAGCATTGCATAAGAGCCCCAGCTAAGATCAGGAGTTACTCCTGCTGGGTGCTTTAACCCTATGGAGATAGAAACAGTTTTTCTTCAGTGAGCTTAGAATTTAAGTTAACAGTAGAGGCAAAAATCTGCAAGAAGGGGAGAATCACTTTAATTACACAGACAGAGAATTAAGCAGCTGAGTATAACCTACCAAACTTCACAGACTTAGCATAATAATGATCTTAAATTCAGCGAAAACAGAGAAGATAGCCAGATTTCTCTGACATGGAAAAACTAGCGATTGTCCGCTTAAGAGCCAATTAATGCATGTGCTGATGGCATCCCACAAGCATGTCCATCCCTACAAAATATGTTATCCCTTCGCCCACTGTCGGTGTTGGCAGGGGAATGCTAGGGTCAGTTGAAAGGGGAGAAATATGTTGATTTAGGAAATCTGTAGACTTTGCCACTAGGATTCTAGGAGTTGGTTTGGCTGCTCATGGAGTAGCATTTGTTTTTCCGTGGGGTTGAACTTGGTAGTGTTGGTTCAACTCTTGATCGGTTTTTAGAGGTCTTCCAACTACTTTATCCTTTGTGGGGGATTTCTCACAAAGCAGCAGCAGAAGGCAAAGCCTGACGAAACTGAGAGATGTGAAAATCAAGAAAAAAAAAAGCTGGGAACTGCAGGGGAAGTGTTTGAAACTGTTGTCACATTCTCCTTTTTGTAAACTGTAAGGTTTCAGTTGGCAGTGTGCGGTGGCAGTGCTGAGTTACTGAGAGATCTGCTTCTGTTGTTGTGGAAAGACTTCAGAAACTTCTAAAACTTTAAAGCAGCAAAGCATTAAGGATTTTATGAGTATTTACTGTGGGAAATTCTTGATTGTAACTCTTATTATTTCAAACAATGAACTCTGCTTTCTCTGTAGTTCTTCCTGTACCCCTGATGATTTTGTCGGTAGTTCCAGACATATTCCTTGCTTCCTTGGACCATCCTAGAGTCAGCTGTCCTGTAAAGTTTCCATTCACAGAAAATTACCCTGGGGGGGGGGGGGGGGGGGGGGGG
>JAPSGF010000005.1:2163897-2187788 GCA_035772895.1 Perdix hodgsoniae
TCCCTCCTTCCATCCCTCCTTCCATCCCTCCTTCCATCCCTCCTTCCATCCCTCCCTTCTCCCTCCCTTCTTCCCTCCCTCCCTCCCTCCCTCCCTTCCTTTTTTCTCTTGGCAAAAAATCATAGAATCACAGAATGGCTTGGGTTGACCTATCCAGTTCCAACCCCCTGCCATGAGCAGGGTTGCCAAAAATATGAATGAGCACTTCCTTTGCATAACCTGCCAGCTCTTTGGTGGAGGATAACAACTTTGTGACCCACTGAGTGGAATTTCCATTCTGTCTGTTCACCTTATGTCACTGTGTTTAAAACCTGAAGAGGAGCTTGTTAAATGTATGAAATGGTGGGGTATTGAGAAACACAGCATATACAGCGCTTTCTAGGTGTTATGACTTCAAGTAGACAGAATGAAATATGCTGCAGCAAGGGCAAGGCTCGTCATCAGAGAGCCCCAGAGGGAAGTTTGGGGACTAATGAATGTGCCAGGTGCTGGTCTCCTCCTATTTCTACCTGCAGCCTGAAAAGGGGCAGAACATCAACGTTTCGAGGTCACATAGCTTGCTTATTTGCAGATGGTGTCTCAAACTGGAATTCTAGGAGGAGGTGTAAATTATGGTAGACAGATGTGTGCAGACAGCTGCTAATTTACTGCTACTCAAGGCAGCAGATACATAATACACTTCCTCATCTCCCCCCACCTTGATGTATTAGTTTATGCTTTTAGGCTTTTGTCTATTCTTGGACTTCCCCTTCGCATCCCAACATCTTTGTACTTGCAGCTTTTTAGTGCAGGTTTTCTTATTCAAGTAAGATTTTGCTTGATAGTGACCTCACACAGAGCCTTTGCCACTCCTGAAGTCGAAGATCAGATGGTTTTCAAACAAAACACAATCAGGAAAGGTCCAGCTGCAGGGACCTGCTTCAGTGTTCCTTCTATTGTGTACTCCCTAGTAGCGCTGGTTGTATATTGGGATTCAATTTTACTAGAGGCTTTGCAGCCAGAAAGCACAATACCGTTTCCTGCATCAAAGAACATCCATTTTAAAATTTCTTCACTGGTTTAGGGTTATCTCTCAAACTAAGGGTTTTATTCCTGATGTTTTATTCTTGTTCTTCAGCACTGATTTCTGTGTGTGATCCCATTGATTGTCACGAGGCTTATACCATGGTCATTTCTGGAGCTCAGTGAAAGCATGCACTGTGACACGTTTTGCTTGACATGCTGTTCCCTGTCCTCTTGTCTGACTCCCTGTGGCACAATTAGTCTGCCAGCAGAGAGGCTGCCAAAGTTTTTCAGTCTCTGGAAGTGTAGACAATTGTTATTGTCATGGATCTTCCACCAGGCTCAGGGCTGCCCCTGGACTTCCCAGGTTCTCCTCTGTGTGTGCTCTGTATTTCCATGTTTTCTTACTTGTTTCCACATTAATCACTTGAGTTGTCTTGATACTCCCAAAGGCTGCAGAGCATCTTCCACTCCTTTATTTGGGGTTTATACTTTCTTCCTTCCTATATCTCCTCTGCACCTACTGGTTTGCATAGCAAAGAGGACACTGAATATTCCACTTTACAAAGAAATTAGTTTAGTTTTTGTGAATAACGCTTGATAGATTTCCTTTAAGTAGTAATAAAAATTTGAAGCTTTTTCTTCACCGTTTTATGAGTGTTGCAGATGAAGGACCTTCACATTGTTAACAGACCTGAATGCAATGCTAATGTGATCTATCCAACGCATGGATGCTGAAGGACTGACTCAGGTTGAAACACAGATAGCTTTACATATTATTCTGAAAAGGTAATGATGGTTTTTGATCACTACAGTGTGAGCTATGGGGAAGGTATTTTGATCCATGGGTCAGAGCTTGCACTTAAAATTTGGAGCCACGTGTAGTCATTGCAGAGCATGTAAAGATGTTAGCCAAGAATGGAGAAAGGAAAGAAAACAATTTGGGAACCGCAAATTCATGGCAGTGTTTCAAGTATTTAGGTTCCTTCCCTCCCGCTTCTCAAGTCAATAGAAAACTTCAGTGCTTTTTTATTACTTTAATGGAAAGTAATCAATGCTGAGCGCCATCATAGTATGATGATCAAAATACCTCAGGTACAATATTTTGCTGTCAAATATAGCTTTAAGTCACCTCCAATGGCCTTTCTCAGGTACTCTCCTTCTATAGCTTCATTGTTTTTTACTGCATACGTTTTGCATCTGAAAAATTCCAGTTAACAGCTGATGTAGGCTAGCTGAAACACAAAATTTTATTCATTTGCTTTTCTGTTTATTGTAACTGCAAGAGGGGGGTCTGTGTGTAATATTGGTGATGTCAGCAGAAGAAACATATCTAAATTTCTTGTGTGCTGGTGGAAGAATTGCTCCTAAAGCTTTTTCAGTGTGTGAAGTTGATTATAGGACCCAGTAAGGAAAAACTGTATTTTCTAGTGCTTAAATTTTTAATGATTGAAGAAAAATGGGTCTTTAAAATATAGTTGGTAGAGACATTATCACAAATATCTTACTATTTCTTAAAAACTGTTTTCTTATCACTTTCTTGTAAGCATTTATTAGATTTGAGTTTTGATGTAGAGATCATCCAGAAGAAAAAAAATCAAAATTTTAGCTAAAAGCTGTCACTTCCTTATACTCTCATGATTTGGAAACAGATATTGTGAAGAGTTAGGGGAAATCTAGCACGTCACAAAGGAGTCGTACCATCTTTGTTCAGTCTTAGCGAGTTAACAAAGACTGTAATGCTGTTCATACAAACGACGACTGCATTCAGCTGAGAAATACCATCCTTTGCAGAGGCTGAAGTGGTCAGATTCACCCAAACACTGAAGTACGATGATTGCATGTTAACACTGTCCAAGCAAGGGCACTGAATTATCTTGTATTGTACAAAAGGTATCTGCTGCCCCAGGAGGTGCCTGCAAGCCAGTCTGCATGTGCTTGTCAGTGGTTCCACAGAGTTCAAGTTTGCCAAAAAGAAAGGGGGGTTTATTTGGTGATTGGAAAGGATATGTTGTTACATCGCTGAAAAGGCAACTTTGTTCTGATGTATAAATGAGAAGGAATGTTCATTTTTTGTCTAGATGGTTGGCTGTGCTGTAACAGCTCTCCTAAGCATCACTATGACAGCATTTCATGCCAAGCATGAAATTTCATGTATTTTCCAATTTCATTTACTAAAGAAATATAAAAATAAAAATCAAATAATACTGAAGTGTATATCTGATATTGCTACAGATATGTTCCATTAAAGGATGGAAAAATACCATCAGATCAATTCAGGGCTGTTTACTGAGTCCTCAGACACTGCAGTGTTTCGTTCTAACTGGACAATTAATGTAAGGTTATCTTTGGAGGATGGGACTCCATTTATGGATTACTACACCAACGTTCATGTGTGGAATTTCAGTTCAGATGTAATCTAGGGGCAGGATTTTGCTCTGCTGATGCTACACGAGATGTACCACGTGTCCTTCCAGATGCTGTACCATGAAGACATGAATTTCCAGCAGTCTTGTGTTGTGTCTGCAGTACATCTTGGAGGTCCTGGAACATCTCAAGTGATTCTGCTATCTTTACTTACCTAATCACTCCCTAAACTGTGATGATAGTCAGAAGTGCATGGTCTGTGTGGGGAAGCCTGCTGTAAGCTCACTGTGGGACAGTTGCTCTTTTGTTTACTTCTTGTATTCCATGAACTTTTTTTACTAGGTCCTTGTTGACAGTAACAGGAATTTAGACACCTGGTACTCCTATAAGTACCTCATATAAGTAACTTAGCCATTTTAGTCTCAAATTGTGTCGCACTTGTAGCGTCAGCCTTGTTCACTTTATTATGTGTTGTCTGTATGCATAAGAAAGGATGGAAATAATTCTAGTATTAATTTCTTGCCTGCTATTTCCTAAGGTCCAGGCAGAGTCAAGATGAAGGGCTGAGTACTCCAGTGAGATCAGTGTACCCCACATCACTTTATCTGTAATAAGTTCTCAGATCAAAACAACTGATTTATTTTCAAAGAATTTGGGTTTTGGAAAAGTTTGGGTTATTTGGATCAGAGTAAATGTGGCAGGAGGCTTAAGCTGATGTTTACGCTTCAATCTTGATGTTGCTGAGAGCCTGTTTGGAGCAAGGAATGATGCTTACGTGAATTGGGAAATAGGATAGATTTTTATTTATTTTTGTTTTTTGAAAGGTTAGACTATCCAAGCCAATCCTTTTGAACCAAGGGAATAAGGGCTGCAAAAAAGCTGATATCAGTGCACAGAAGATTTATGAATCTCTGTGTGGAGGGGAAGGCAGATGTAGATAAAGCAGGCAAGGTTAAATCGTGCTTTGCCTGTAATTCTGAGCATGATATCAACGTTGGTTTCTTTGACTGCAAGGTCCTTTAGGAGCCTTGCACAAGCCGTACAAACATCAGCTGGTCAACTGCGTGCCAGGCTGTGGCTTATTTTATAAGTGTTTCTCTAAATATCTTTAATCAATAATGCTAGCTTATGTTAAAAAATACACTGCTTTTCTATTGATGCTTTCTTTCTTTTTTTTCTTTTTTTTTTTTTTTTTTGGCACAGAGAGATCCCCCTCCCCTAGTTCTAAGTTCTAAAAACTAAAGATGATGTATTTGTCTGAGTGCTCAAAATTAGGGCCGAGACTAACATGTGTTTAGTGCCAGCATAGTGACATCTCTCCTTTAATCCTGTTGCCATGAACGTAAACATGGACAATCAGGCACATACCTAATGGTAAGGAAAAAACAGACTGTCAGTACTGCTAACAGCTCTTGTTGTAATAATGATCTTGTAATAGCATCCTAACCTGGTTTGTTTGTATTCAGTAAATCAACTCAAAATTATTCTGACATTTAGATAAGAAAACATTTGGAGGATGGCTTTTTTGGGAAAGATGGCTGCTCTTAGTCTCCGTCTCTGCTCAGTAGCTTTGGGTTATGACAATGAAGTTTTCTTCTCCAGTTGTGCTTCTTAAAGAAGATACATTTTTCTGTTCAGAAATAACTCTGTGGTGAAGTGACAGTGTAATTTGTAAAAGTCAGCAGGGGAAATATCCTTTCATGGGGGAAAGTATGGGCATGGAAAGTTATTTTAAAAACTCTCCTGGAATTTAGTAAACTGTGTTTTACTGGCATTATCCTCAGAATAGGAGACTGGGAGTGAAGGAAGAGGCAGTTATCAGCTAGGATATTTCTGTGGGCTTGATTGCTATAGTGATTCAGCTCCTCAAAATCTCTAATGACATTTTCCTCAGATCACTGCTGATGGTTGTTAGATTGCATTGAGTTACATTAAGTTAGTGTTAGTCTGGTTTTACAGACAGCGGAACTGAGAAACGATGGCAGTGGATTTCTGAAGATATTTAGTTGTGTACATATAAAAAGATAACATTTTGTGGTCTTCTCACGAGCAATGGTCATTACATGGAAGACGGGATTACATTGTGGGATGTATCTTTTTTCTTTTTTTTTTTCCTGAGAGTCCCAAGTGCTTCCATAGAATCGTAGGATTATTTGAGTTGGAAGGGACTCTTAAAAACCATCTGGTCAACTCATCTGCAGTGAACACTTACAGCTCCGTCAGGTGCTCAGAGCCCCATCCAGCCTGACCTTGAACATCTCCAGAGGCAGGGCATTCACCAGGGCATTAAATCTCTCTTCTTTCAGTTTGCAGCCATTTCTGCTTGTCTGGCACAACAGATCATGGTAAAGAGTCTGTCCCCTTCTTTCCTACAGCCCTCTTGAGATACTGAAAGGCCTCTATCTGGTCTCCCCAGAGCTTTCTCTTCTCCAAGCTGAACTGCCCCAACTCTCTCAGCCTGTTCTCTTTCCACTTTACGCAGGAGGGTGTTGTGGGGAACCATGTTAAAGGTCTTACTGAAGTCGAAATAGATGACATCAGTGGCTCTTCCTTTGTCTGCTGATGCAGTTACACCATCACAGAACGCCTCCATGTCGGTCATGCACCCCTGAAACACTTGTAATTTTGAAGCTCATATAACCAACCCTTCCTGGATACTCTCCTCTGCAGTCTGTGAGAGAGCAAAAGAAATTATTCCGGGCTTCAGCATATCATATTAACAAATCAACAGCTGAATTATTTTCATTCTTGCTGGCAGAATGAAGGTGTTCACACTCAGGCAGTTTAGAAGCTTCCCTTAAGGCTACTGGCCATTGCTGCTTTTATCTAATGTGCAGGTATCTCTGGAAATGCAGGTATTGGATTGCTTTGATTTCAGTAGTTAGCTTTCTGGATACATCAAGAACCGTAACCCTTCAAAACTGTTCCTGAATGATTTTAACTTGGGAGTATCCGCTGCCATCAGAAACAACAGATTTGTGAGTAGTCACTTGCTTCTATCTATCCATTTCTTTGGAAGCAAAACCCTGAGAGCATGGTTTCAGGGACATGCTGTTGTCCTGATTAGTTTTGCCCCTTGAATTATTTTTAAATTTGCTCAGATAAATGAATGACACCTGTAACTATTCTTTTTATGTACTTAGAATAGGGGGCCATATGCAAAATGGGAAGATGCAGTACCATAGTGCTGAGATGAGATTTTGAAGGCAGGATGATCAAGTGCTATCGGCTTCACTGCCTCTAGAAATCATGATTGTATCATGAATGAGTTATGTGAGTTCAGCGGTACTTAGAAATTTATAAGCACCAGGTCTGGTAGGACTGAGGTACACAGGGCCTTCTACACAAGGACAGTGGGGATCTAGGAAGAAAAATATATCTATATGTCAACCTAAATCACTGAGGGATTGAACTGGAAAAGAGGTTAAGAACATGTCTAAAACACAGATGAGATTCAGTTTTTCTTGCTGCTCTTTTTTCAGATTTAAAAAATAGCTTTAAAAAAATAAGGCACCAGCTTTCTCTTTCTCTCTAGGGAAAAATAAAAACTGATGTGTCCAGGGGAGGAGTGTGCATTGTGAATCCCACGTGGATGGGAGTTTCCTCTGCAGCCCTGAGGGAAGGAAAAGTTCAGAATTCAGAACATCTCATTTCTAAGCGTTTCACATAGGCTGGTGCTGAGCAATTTCAGGAGTTTTGGGGCTGGTTTTCAGCAAGTTCCTGCTCAATAGATGTCAGAATTTTACTCTGAGGTACTTAATTCTCAGAAAGGTGCCTATAATCTATTGTTTTGGATGTTGAATACAGAATACTACTGATTGATCATTATTCTCAAGTTCCCAGTTCTCCAAAAGAGACTTTGTGGCATGTTCTGCTTCCTCTCATCAGTTTTGATGTCTTTCTGCGTGCCATGATTGCAATATCTGAAAAATCCCAGTTCCTTCAGTTGGCTTCTGCTGAGCAAAACACCTCCGTGATGTGTAATTACTTCACGTGTCCAAGGCCCTGAACGAAAGTCATGAAGAATCTCCCTCCTTTGCTTTTTCCTTGTTGGAGTAGAGGATTAGAGAACTGTGGAGTTACCCACATGTTTTAAGTTATGTTATTTAGTTTGGTGGGTTTTTTTCTGCTGAATGTTCCTTGACATCTTTTCCAAGATGAGCTCACTTCATTGGCCCTGTTTACTGGTGAGGTAGCAGAGATGCCTGTCTTGACTGAAGCTTTGAGTTCTCCTCATTCAAGCATAGGTTTTTTCTTTACTTGGACTCACACATGAAGTAATAATAATTAGGGTGCACTGTCACTCCTTAAAATATTTTGATCATGAGATTTTGACATTTTGTCCTCTTTGTAGCATCTTTTTTATTTTTTATTATTATTATTTTTTTTTTTACCATTTCCTTCATTACTTGAAGGAAAAAAAGGGCATTTCAGGATTTCAGAATACATGCATGCGTTATTTTCTGTAAGCTGACATGTATCTTCCTGCTTTCTTGTGGCTTGAAATGAATTTTAGATTTTTAGAACGGTGATATAAGCCATTAAACAGTCTTGCTGTCTAACCAGTCATAGTGCTTCTGTAAATCCTTCTCTTTCTTCAGATAAAAATCAGAAACATACCAGAGTGAGAAAACCACACTGTTTAGGAATTAATAACGTCTTGTTGAGCCAGAACAAGTGGGTTGCAGTGATGTACCATTGATGTGCATCATCTTTATTTAAGCAACAGCTGCACTCATATGTTGATGACCAGCAATAGTTTGCTGCTAGCTTACAGATTGCCCATAGAGGTGGTGGATGCACCATCCCTGGAGACACTCAGGGTCAGGCTGGATGGAGCCTGAATATTCAGTGGCTTCAGTTTGGTGAGTACTGATAAGCTTAGCATTCTTTTGTGGGAGCTTTGCTTATTTCCAAGATGAGAATCCATGCCTATCTATGCTCATCTTTACTGTCTTCAGCTTTTTAAGCTTTTTTTCTTTGCCATTCATTAGTAGTTATATATTGTCCATACATATGGTCTATATGTAACATATGGTCAATATAGCACTCATTGACTGCTGTCTTGGTACCAGAGGGGTTTGGGTTCCCAACTTGAAATTCCCACGGTGAGAAACCTGTTTCCAGACAGGCTTTAGCCTCTCGAAGGAGAAGAAAGTCATTTATTTAGTAGGTTATTTAGTTAGGTCATTTATTTAGTAAAGTTAGGTAGCTGCATATCACTTTTCAAAAATTCACATAAAATGTATGTGTGTGTATACATATGTATATAAAGTACTTTCATTGTGGAATTCATTTATTTGGTGTCTTAAAAATCTCCCTTTCTTAAGAGGAAAGCGTTTACCTTGTCATCAATTTCATCCTGCCGCTCTCTGTCTGAAAGGGCTCAAATTGTGACCTGTTTGGTTATTGCTTGCTTCCGTAATTCTATTTCAAAGTTCCTTTTATGGTGCACTACAGAAGGGGGTGAAAAAAAGAAGACATGGAGATATTTTATATGCTAAGGAGACTATGTCAGACAGGCAATTAACTGGCATTGTGCAGCTTGTACAAGAAAATCAGGAGATATGAAGGTTTGTGTTGGAAAATGCAAGTAATGTGCAGACTGCTGCTTGATTTGATGCTGGGTCCTGAGCAGTTTTCTTACTGATTCTGGGAGGAAGACTTTGCTTCTGTCTGTGCTCAGATTCACAAGGAAGGATAGGACAGTTTTGCTCCATGCTGGCAGCCCAGTAGTTTCTATTTATGGTAGTACTCACCTCTACTGTTTTTTGTTTGCCCAAGAGTTACTTGTGGCCAAATTCTTTGCTTGTGTCAATGCTTCTGGGATTGGTGGAAATGTCCTTGTGCACACCAGCAGAAGTATTGGCACTGCTCCATCGTAAACAGATGGACAGTATCAAATGGAGCTTGATCCCACTGTCAGAGTCATTGATGAAGATATTAAAGAGCACTGGTGCCAGTACTGACCCCTGAGGGACATCACTCATCACTTGACTATTGACCTATCCTGATTTTTTTCTCTAGCAGTGCTCTTGCTCAAAGCACAGAGATGCGAACGGAAGGCGGCTATTCCCCCACCATGCACATAAGTCTGACAGAGTAACGTAGAGATTTTTCGTCCCTTGTGATTTAATTGGATGAGCTGATAAAACCTCAGAATTTCTTTCCTCCAAGTTTTTTTTCAGTCAGGCTCATTTTGTAAACAGAGCTGGCTTCCACAATCTGGCTTTTCCTGATGGAAATCTGTTCCAGTGGAAGTGTTCCGCCAGACCTCAGTGAAGAACATATGGATCCCAAAACTGCTGAGACTGAGGAACGAGGCAGTTGTCTGTTGGTGCACTTAGAATAAATAAGTAAATAAGTCCCAGCACAGCAAGAGCTGCTGCTTGGGGACTCTGCAGCTCCCCATCCATCTCCTGTTTTGATTTTCAGTCTGTGCAGAGTTCCTTTGTGCTGAACTTCACTTCTGAGAAAACAGTTTTTGTATATACGTAGCTGCACACCTCCCTCTGCAGGTAGGAAAAAAATAAATAAAGAAGGAAAACCGGATGCAAGAAACATTAAAATAATAGTAATAAACTTTTATTACTGATGATGGAAACCATATCTGAACTGAAGATGCAAAGCCAGTAACAACCAGGGAGCTGAATGTACCGTCAGATAAAAAGCACTGTACAAGACAGTGTTTTTATAGCAATACTTGTTGAGAGAACATATTCCAGGTAAAAGACAGGCTTCTAAATACATAGCACTCAATGCGTGGTTTAAATAATATTCAAATTAAATAATGGAAGCGTGTTTTCTTACAGTGAATCTTTCAACAGCAATGCTCAGTTCTGCTCACTGGGTCAGTTCTGCTGTCCTGATCATTCGTATCAGCAGTAGGTCTAATACAGTTAATAAACCAGGTTACCATTCCTGGATTTTGACAACCTCTGTAACGTGCCTCTAAGCCTGAGTGGTCAGCAGCAAGAATCATGTTAGCAGGGAGAAACAGCCATTCTTATGAGGTCTTGGTTGGGGTCTGGAGTTAGTATGGAAATGTCACTGCAGCAGAAACCAAGCAAAAATGCTCCTTTTCCAACCCTGGCATTCCAGATGCACTTCCCACGTAGTATAGAATTCATGGTGTTTAGGTATTTATGGCACTGTACTCATTAATTCAAATAAAAATAGAGTCCCAAATAGTAGGCAAATGATGCCAGCTTTCATAGGCTCAGTTGCATCAGTCTATTCTTAGCATATTCATTGTTGGTTTTGGTCAAACTAGATTAAGATGTGCATTCATACGTAATGACAAGTTTGACGCAATGCCTTGAAAGGTAGGAGGAGAGTGAACTGATTTCCACAGTTATCAAAGTATTTGCTTGTAATTAGCAAGCAGAAGCGTGAAAGGCATTTATTACAGCAGGGATATCTTTAAATAATGATAGTATATTTCCCAAAGCTCACCTTACAGCCTCTGCGATTAAGGTAGAAATAGTTAGACATGAACCAGAGGAAAAGGTGGCATTGCAGACAAAAGGGCAAATATCTTTTGAGAAGATACCTGTCACAGTCTTGCTTTGCATTGCAGTGAGGTTTTCATTGGAATTGTGTACTAGATGATGTTTATAATGATCTGAGAGATCCCCCAGATTGTACAACAAATGTCTAAAGTGTGGGGTGAAAGTGCTTTTCTCACTTTCTTGAAGGGTCAGAGAAAGAAAGGGGAGGAAGGCTTGCAGATCCCTTATTTTGAGGAAACACTGCTGTCTGCTTTCAGTAGCTGCTGTCTAGATAAGGGTGGTAGGAGCCCCACTTGGCTTTCCTGGGGGTACTTTTGATTCTAAAAGCTGTTCCTGGTGGATGACAGGGATGACCTGTGTGTCTCTGGTAGTGGCTGCTGTGCTCAGAAACCACCTAAGATGTAGCTTGGAGCAATCAGACTGTTTTGCAGGTGCGTGTATGCTTCGTACCCTAGTGTTGAAGCTGGAAACAGCTTGTTAGGGGAGGTCTTATGCAGCTGACTGCTAAGAGATTTGCACGTGGTGGTTGTGCACTGTCTCCAGCTGGACGCCCACCATGGGGAAAGTATCCACCTGATGGCACAGAGCAGATCTCAGCTGATCTCTGGAGAAATGTGGATTCACGTCTGATGCCCTGTCCACATGGAAGCTCTACCTGTATCTCTGGTGGGCTAGGCAAGACAGTGGCAGTCACCACAAACGTTCTCTTCTAGACCAAGTCCATTGGTTTTCTGCCAGCAGAATTAGGAACTGAATTATCTGGCACGGCCTGAACCCTGTATGCTTGGTAGCTGACTAAGAAGCCCTTTGCTACTGCAGTACAACTTGTTGCCTTCCTCTTGTCACAGCACTTTTCATATTACTGCTTGATAATCTGCCGCAATAGCATTTGGATTGTTAGTGGGATTGAGTTAATTGTCCTTGGTGTTCTCAAGCGGGGAGGTACAAGCAATGATGTGCTTGTGGAGACACAGTGTGCCCTTCTCTACCACTGCTTCCCTATATAGTCTCTTCTGTAATGCCTGGTCCTTCTGGAGAGACAGCAGAATTAGGGTACATGATGTCCCTATGCCTAACGGTCTGCACAGTTCTGTTCCTGTAGATTAATGGGCTGCCTTGACTTCAGTAGATTAAATGTGCCTCGGACAGTTCTCAGATGTTCAAGCCATCTGGCATAAATTGCTTGCCACTGTATTGCTAACCTCTTGGAAACTCCCCAACAGCATGCAAATTGCTTTTTGCCAAGGGATCAGTACCTGGGTTAATTTCCAGTCTACACCCAGGAGCTGACTGGGAGAGTGCTAGCTGGCAGAGGCCTGTGATGGTTAACGATTGAACATTATAGAACTCTCAGCACTTGTACCCATTAATGGTCCTTGACACTGGTTAGCCTTTCAGCATTTGGACACATGGCCCTTTCCCCTTTTTTCTTTCAGGAGACAAGTCTCACTGTCAAGCTTAATGCTCCTGGACGCATAAGGGGCAGGGAGATGTCAATATCAGTGATGCCCTAATGAAGAGAATGATATTTTCTTACAGGCATGCACAGATTTTGGATTTCTCTACATAGCTCCAAACTAGGACTGAAATCCAGAACAAAACCTCTCCTGAGGTGTTTTGCTTGCCCTTACAAGTCAATAAATATTTGTTGGCCTGTCCAGAGGACTTAATACCCTTTCAAAGGATTGAAAATGAGCATGGATGTCCCAAAGGATCCTTGTTTAGTGTTCAGTATCTTTTCAAGGTTGTCATTCTGTTACTTAGGTATTGGAAGCAGTTGGGCAGAGCTTCTTCCTTAAAGACCCATGAATGGACCCATGATAGATGATGTGTCAAAATGCAATTTAAAAATAAAAAGTCACAAAATAAGAACAGTATCATTCCATAACTCTTAGCAACATTAGGCCAGTCAGCATGGGAAGCAAAAGTCACCCAGGAAAGAAGAAGCATGATAATTTTTTAGAAGAACATAGGCTGTTAAATTACTTTGCCGCTTCCAACCGTCTGGGGAGAAAAACAAAGTATGTTCATTCCTGCTTGAACTGATGAATTGAAACTGCAGAAGAGACTGGGTTTTGTATTGCTGGTCTGCATGTTAATTCAGATCTCAGAGTTGGTGGACGTTGTGTTGACTGAGCACAGTTACTACAGCGTATGTGTTGGGAACTTGTCTTCTTTGTTACTGTCTGAGTGGAAACGGTTGCTCAAGGGAATTTTCAGATAGCAAAATCTTTCTTATGGTCTCCTGGGGAAACAAGATGTTAGGTGGCCACAGTGCATGTGCGAGCATAAGGTTGCTTCTCCCATTTCTCCACAGTAGTTTTTTAGTTCAGCTGGCAAATGTCAACTAGATCTGATGAAAGGCTTAACAAGCTTCATGAAAATCAGTGGCTCTGTTATAAAGAGAGGCTCTTCATGCTTTCATCTTGTAATGGGGGCAGGACGATGTTCTTTGTTCAAGGCAGTAGGCATCTGCTGGAAGGGAGACTGGACTGAGGCAATAGGCTTATGGCCACATCTGTGTAAGACTGTGTTTCACTCGGAATGTTTACTAGTGAGTCGTGACTAGCTCCTGAATTGGGTTACTTTCAACCAGGATGGATTCAGAATTTTGATACAGCTTCTACACTAACCTTGGAGAGGTGATGGATAAAACACAAGGATGGGTAGGAATTGTTTGTGTAGTTCATTGATATTTGAGAAGTGAAAATTTAATAAATAACCAAACTTTGAGGCTGACTAACCTCAGTAGAACTTTTTGATGAATAGTACCCAACTTTCAGACTCACATCTGTCAGCTGTTGTCTTTCGCTGTTTGAGTTTGTCATTCAAAATCTTCTTGTAGTTCGTAATTTAAATTTTGCAGGTTTTATATTCACTTTATTTTCCTCTGCATTTCATTCTTTGAAAAAGCATGGGAGCTTTCCTCGAGATGATAACCAAGGCTAGATATATTTTACCCAGAGAGGTCTTATCAGTTTCTTACAGTGTATAGCAATTATAATAGCGCTTTTGATTTATGTTATATTCCCTTAGCAACCACACATTCTGTTTGCCACCTTCATTTCAGCTGCATATTGGACTAACAGATTTAGGGATTTTATTTTTTTTTTCTCACAGTAAAAATCCTTAATCTCCCAAACAGTTCCAAGTCACTTTCCTGGTCAGTGTGCTAAAGCTTCTCATTTTCAATCATGGTTTTTATTTTATTATAAATATCATTTTATTTCCTCAAGATCCATTAATGTCTTTTTTTTTTTTTTTTCATCACCTTTAAGCTTAGTGACTTTATTTAATATGTAGCTGCATGTTTTTTGGATTTGGGAGGCTGATTGCACCATGTTTTACTCCCAGCTGGTATTTGCAAACTTATGACCTTATCCAAGGCCTTTGTGCAGAGCGAAAACTGGCACTTGGAAGTTGTCTGGGAAGCAGCTACAATGCTTCCACTGTTTGTTCTGCTGCTGAATGTGTGCTGTGAATGCCTTGAAGGGAAAATAGCATTTTCCTCCTTCTATTATCCACTGGGAAGAGAGGAACCACTCAGAAGAGTGCATTTCTGTTGGGAGGGTGTTAATTTATTATGGTGTTCTAAATTTATGTGTAAACAAATGCTGATTTGAGAGCAGTCAGCCTTTATAACGGCAGAACCATCTGTAGGGGACCGATTCTAATTTAATCTCATTATTTCTGTTCCTATTTCTAGTACACAGCTATCACTCACATCCCTGGACCTCTGTGTCATTAAAAAATAACAAAACAAAAATTCAGACACCAAGCTCCTGACTATATCACCGTGTCAGGTTAGGCTTGGTATAGCTAAGCATTCATCATAGGACAGAAAATGTGGCCTTTGGTGACAACAGTCTGAGGCTGGCTTAAGCTTGGATTGTTTTGACTCAAAGAGATCTACTTTTGCATTTCTGCCATCTGTTTCCATCTCTTCCATGTCATAGGACACCATGCCCAGATCATCACCATGCCCACTGCCTGGGCTGACCTGGGAGCATATTTCTCATATGAACTGCACCAAAGGCATTTCTCCTTGTCCATGCCGCTGTTAATGTCTGTAGGCACAAAGTCTAAGGCTCCGTTCTGACAAACAGCTTGGAAGGTACCATCTCTGCATTAGGAGAGTGATGTGAGCAAGAATCAGTGTGTTAAGGTAAACTTGAGCTTCATCTTCCTGTCACTTGAAATAACCCACTTGCATGTCATGGATGGGCTGGACCAGGAACCTTTTGTGAGTCTGTATTGGTGGTGAACTCCTCACTCCCTTTAATTCAATGGGAGCCAAACTTCTCAACATCAGAGCTGATGGCAGCCTTTCAGATGCGGATTCAAACATCAGTGGTGCTGAGCACAGGTGTGCCTGTATGGATCTTCCTAGAAAGTAGAAACAAGAAATCAACCTTTTCTTTCACATTCTATCAAAAACTGTGGTGATTGCTTGTATAAACTTAAGGAAAGTTCCAAATAAGATATCAGGTCCTTTTGCAAATGCATATTATGCATGAAAAGCTACAGAGCATTAAGCAGGATGTATTTTAACACATCTTCCAGTTCAGGAAGCTACCTCTCTCATGTTAAATGCTTTGAAAAGTTGTCTCCCTTCTAGGGGGCCTCCAAGGAATGGGACTTGTCACTTTACAATCCTGTTTGTAGGATATCCCCCTGCCTAGTTTTTTGTTTGTTTGTTTGTTTTTAATAGTAAAACCGAAGTAGCTTTAGCAGAGGATTTAGATTAGTGTTGTTTTACGTAGCTTTCAAGATTCTTTGGATTGGTTACAATATATGACGCAAGAAAATGCAGTGAAATCCACAGATAAGATGTAAAGTTAAAGCTATACTAAGAAAATACTGAAATAGATCTATGCTTTGTAAGAAAATCAAGTTTCTAATCTGTCCCACCACATGGGTATGTGACATGGTGGTGGTTTACTATGGATGAAAGAGTTTTAATTTTGACTCTTCCTTCATAAATGTTAATCCAGCTATCAGTGGTGCATAGCAGTCTTTGAGACTCACACATTTAGAGGAAGAAGAAAATGCATACATTCCCATCTCTGGGGAGCTGTGTGCCATCTTTGCCAGAAACAGTGCAGGCTTGATGGCTTGATAATACACTAAATGCCTTTATTGCTTCCCAGTTATGGTATTGCAGCGTATTTTGTCTGACCTTGAAAAGAATTACGCTTTTATGTCCAGAAACAAAACAACCAACAATCCAACACAAAACAAATCTACTTCAGATTGTAACTTTAAGCCTCCTCACCAACACGGATTACTGAAATAACACCACTGTGCTCTTCTCACTCCACTGACTGCCTATACAGAGCAGCAAAAGGATTATGCAACTCTCTCAGAGATTGGCTGTCATAACAAGACCCCAAATCAGGTGAGTTTGATCCAAATTTGGGTTGCCGTGAATGCTTTTCAAATAGCTCTGTGTACACAGTGCCAGGTGTCTCTGAGAAAGAAGTAGATTCATTAAAACTCAGCATCTCTCATCTTTTTTGGTAGTTACAGTACATATAAATACATTAAGACTTGAAATCCCTAGCAGCGGCTCTTTTATAATATGCCTCAATTAGCATTGGTCTGAATATGCACAAGTTAAAATTTCAGTTTTGCCTTGTTCCATTCTTCCTTTTACTAGAGTAGTTTAAAGGATCAGCTTGTCAGGAAGAATAAAAGACTCTCTTGTGTTGAGAGTTCTCATACAGGGCCCTGAGAGCTTCGACAGCACCATTACTGTCTGTTGTGTGCCACCAGTCTTTAACATACAGATATGTGGCTGTATTTAATGCATGAACTCTGTTAACATGATTGGGAATCAGCATGTTTTCTTGCTGAATTGGGCACCTTTAGCCCCTATCTACAAGAAAGTTCCACGAGTGTATGCTTTCTATATTAATTTATGGAAATTTATTCCTTGATTTATTAATTTATTCCTTTGAAACGGTGGAGGAGGAAAAAAATGTAAAAATACAGAATAAGACAGCAGACACCGACATTACAAGTGCAAGCTTACTTTGTGCTGTGACAGTCTATGCATTCAAAAGACAGCTTAAGGAAAATTCATTTCTATTAATAGTGGAGGAATGGATGTGAAGAGACCTGAATGAGAGGCGCAGCATTTCAAGAGATGGAGGAAATAGTGGGTGTCAAAAAACTGAATCAGGCTGCAAAACAATGCACAGAAAGGGATAGTGAGACTGAGGAAAGATTGGTGAAACGACAGCTGCAGTTAAATAGTGATGGGGAAGAAAGCTTTTTCTATGCAAACTGCAGCAACTCTTGACTTTAAATCATTTTAAAATTGCAGTGAGATTCAAGACACACAGAGGAAAAAAAAGAACACAGTATTTGTGTAAAAGTAATTAAGAGAATCAATTTTTTTTTTTTTTTGGCAGTTTTGATTACTGAATTGTTGTTACAGGAGAAAATTATCCATTTGGAATCATTTTCGAAGTTGTACCTACTTTCTGTGGGACTCAGACTTCCACAGGGAAGACATAACCAGGCAAACTCATCCACTGTGATATGTTGGCAGTCATGTCAAAGAGCTCCCTCAGCAACCCACCCCTCTAGCTACCAACAAGAAAAGGAAATTGATGCCATTTAAGTGAAGGTAAAACCTTGCATCAAGAAGACATTTTGTCAGCAAAGTGAATCCATTAGAAATTTTGCTGTTTGTGCCAATCTTTTTTTTTTAATGCTCCAATACTGTGGGTTAAAGAAACATTAAAATAGGGAAGTGGACATACAGTCGAGCTTTGGACAAAGATTAACATTTTGTGTGGTTAACAAAAATGTCCAGGGTGAACATATTGTGCACCAGAAGCATCTTGTTGTTTTTCTGATGCAGTTGCTTGCCTGGGGACCAAATCATTTCTTCTGACTGAAGAGAAACTCTTCCACAAGAGTTAATTTCTGTGGGTGAACTGTTCACCAAATGGACTGGATTCAGGATGAGAAAACCCTCTCCAGGGTTGCTCATCACCAGCTGAGACAGAACTGCAGGAAATGACCTTTTCTCTCTACTGTCAATATCTGACATTGATGCTTGGGTTCAGGGCATATTTGGTATGTATCCCATTTCCTACATTAGCTCTCATAACTAGTCTGAGCTGTCATAAGATGGATTTCACTCTGCAGTCTATGATCCTTTCCTTTTTATGTATTTGGATTCTACAGCACTGTGGTGCTGGTGGAGCATCTCTTGCAGAAGATGCATTTGATACAACACCCTGCAGGATGCAAGCACTAGCCAAAAAGGGATCCTGATTTGGAAAGTGGAAATAGCAGGTAAATAGACAAAAGGCAATCACAGGAATCTAGGAGCATGCTGGCTAGTGTGTCGCCAGCGTCCAGTAGCACGCATAGAGAAGGAGGAGAGGTGATGGCATAGTCTTAGTGAAAACAAGATCACTTCATTTTTTTTTTTCTAGAAGGGGAATTTGTCACTGTGAGCAGGAAAATAAATGTTTGGGTTGCATTTCAGGATGTAACCTTCCAACTGTGTTCCAGGAAAAAAGATGTTTCTGGATGAGCAGAACTGCATCAAAGAAGTTTGTCTGATACCCACCAAAGCAAAACATCAGAGATTGTCCAAACACTTGAATCAAAAAGAAATTTTCTTTGGTTTTCACTTCCAAATTTCTGCATTTGGTTTCTGATGTTTTTGTGAGTTGTTATCAGAAATTTGGTCTTGAGTATTACTGTCTTTTGCCTTCTTGTGCTGTTGAACTTGTAAATCAGGTGACAGTTCCTAGCATAGCAACTCTTTGTCTATTGAGTTCACCGTGTTACTTGAAAATACGACTTATACTTTTTTTTGCATTATCTAGATGTACCTGTTTCAAGTTGCAATGACAACAGCATTGAAAATATATTTCATGTGCCTTTTGTGCTATTTGATCTGTTTGTGTGTGTATATTTGAAGTAGTTGGAGCTCAGTTCTGGAAACTTTGTTTCTTTAGTAACCTGGTCCAGAATGCTGACCATGTCCTGGGCTGCATCAAAAGCACTGTGGAGATATTATGGTCTAACCCAGCTGGTAGTTAAGCATCACACGTTGTTTGCTCACCCCTCTGTCCCTCCCAGTGGGTTGGAGGAGAGATGAAAAAAAATCAAAAAACAAAGAACAAAAAAACCCCCAAAAACTAGCAACAAAGTAGAATTCATGGGTTCAGTTAAAAACTATTTACTAAGCCAGAAAAGGAAGAAGAAAAACAAGATAATGGTCATGATTATATATATATATATGGAACTGTTTGAGTGGGTCCAGATGAGATCACAAAGATGCTTGAAGAGCTGGAGCACATCTTCTATGGAGATAGGTTGAGAGGATGTTTAGTCTGGAGAGGGACTCTTGTCAGGAGGCAAGACAAGGACAAGGGGAATGTCTTTAAACTGAAAGAGGGTAGATTTAGATTAGACACTGGGAAGAAATTCTTCTCTATGTGGGTGAGGAGGCAAGAACTTATTCCTGTCATCACCATATTGAAATGTGCCATGTGTTCTTACTGCTTTATCTTTAACCAGCTTCTGACCCATGGCATTTCTTTCTCTGTCCGTGTGCCTGTAGAGCTTAATACAAGTCTACTGAAGCTGATGTTTCTCTCTTTTAAGGGTTTTGGATTAAAATCATTTCCCTTGTCTTCTGAGGGATTTTCCAATACAATAGAGTTGCTACAGTATCATTGTCAATCTTATCCACTCTCTTACCAAGGCACTATATGACTGCAGAGACCTCATTTAATCCCTGTAAACTCCAGATGTATCAAGGGTATCTATGGTAGTAAACCAAACAGGGCCAGGCCAGGGCCTGACAACTGCATGTGGTTGTCCATGCTGTTAGGTTGTTAACACAGCTGTTGGCACAGTTTTCATCTGTCACTATTCCCAGAAGTGTTCAGGCACAGCTCCAGCTGTAGGAGAGGCTAAAGACCTTCACGGTGGGTTGTCAGCATATGCTCCCTGTATTGAAGGAGCAGAGGACTTCAGTTGCAGGGATGTGATCATGCTGCGTGACCTCAGGACAGAAGATCATCCCATGGGTTATTATATCTGCTTGCATAGACATGGGCATGCAAACTGGTAATGAACCAAGCATTCCCGAGTTGTATATTTGGCATAACTTTGCGTACTGCTGTGGATTGATTCTTAAGACGGTGTTTGATTTGGTCAGTGAACAGGATGTCAAGGCACTGTGTGCCCAAAGGAAGGTTGACAGGATTGGGACTGACTACTGAACTCTGACAGGCACAGAAGGAAATCAGTCCTTTTCTCCCGGTCACCTTCATAAGGAGGTCTTAATAAGTGTAGAACATCCCTTTCTGAGATCAGGGGTTGTTCACCAAATGATCCGTACGGGATGTTTAGTGATGCTTTTAAAACTGATGGTTATCTTTTACATTACTTGTAGGCAGTTGGCTAAGAGAAAGATTACGTCCTTCGCATGTATACTTTAAAGGAAGAACCTTCCCTGAGGGAAAGACTGTACCACGTGTTTCAGAACATGTGAAAGAGCAGAGTCCTTCCTTCCAAGATGTATCAGTAGACCTGCCTAACACTGAAAATGCTTTAGGTTGTAAAGGAGACTAGGAAATTAGACATTTCAGTTCATTGGACATATGTTTTTTAAAGTAGCAAGTCAAGTTACAGTAGTGCGTTTCCATTCCTTAAAATAGAGAAGATATAAGCACCTGTTAGTAGGTGGGAAGAGAAGTGAATGGAATAGGTCTATCTGTACCTTTCTACATGCATCTTTACTAAGCCATCACTGCTCATTGAAGCAGAGGCCAGTGCAGCTAGGGATGTGACTAGCGACCTAAAGGAGATGTCACCAAAGAGAGAGGCAGGAGAAGAGCTGTCTCCTGAGCTAGCTGGAAGTGATGAACAGCCACAAATGAGTAATCAAGAAGAGCTCCTGTCTTCCAAAGTACCACTTATCTCCATCTCTCTCACTCAGAAATTTATGAACCACCTTACTTCACAAGTATCCATCAATTTCATCTGCTGATAGCTTGGTGTATAAAAAATGAAGCAAGAAGGAAATATTAAGATTAGAAGTTGTAAGAAAAGCCTTGGCGGTGCTCTTGTCTTCACTTATCTTTGTCTTCCAGCTCAATTTCATTCTCTCTGGGCATCTGAATACCGTACCACTTTCTGCTAACGAGCTGTGTTGTCTGTGTGTCTTAAAATGTAACTTCTCAATGCAGGGATCTTTTCTTGGTGTTTGGGAATTAGTTTGTCTGTCAGTGTCACTGTATGATAGAGTCACCCAGAACAAAAAAAAAAAGTCATTCTGAATATAGAAACCCTAATATTACAGTTTAATGAGAAACTGAAGTAACACTTCAGTTTACCTAGGAATGTAGTCTATACAGGACATCTGGGGTTAAGGCCAGCCCCCTGTGTGGTCAGCCTCTGTCAGACAAACTCTTTCACAAACTAACTAACTGATCCATCATAGAACAAATCAGCTCATTTGCTACCATAACTTCCTCTGGGACATTGTTCAAGAGCTTCAATTCTCTATTGCTTTGAAACATTCTTCTAATTTTCAGCCTCAGTTTGTTTGTGGACAGTTTATATCCATTTGTTCTCGTGCCAATGTTGTCCTTTAACTTAAATAGCTCACTTTCTTCTCTCATTTTATTCCTTGATGTATTTATAGGCAGCAGTGATATGCCTTCTGAGCTTTTGTTTTACTAATCTGAACGAGCCAAGCTTGTCTCTTCCTGTAACAGACTCTGTGTTGTTGTCATTGTCTTCATAGTTCTCAGCACCTGGTCTCGTCTGAGTTTGTTTCACCTGTACTTGTATTGTGGCCCTACAAATATAAGCATATAATAAGCATAAAAAACCACCATTCTGTACTCTAGGAAGTTTACACATTTCTTTCTCTCACTATCTGCATCAACACTGTGGCATTTTTTGCCTCTAGTGGCTGTTGCTTTCTTTTCCCAGGCACTTTTTCAGGCCACTGGTTTCTTTTTAGTGTATCTAGGGTAGACACAAAGGGAACAGTGAAGGGACCAGTGTGTTTAGACAGCACTTATCTCTTTAGTGGACTATTTCATCATTCTACCCCATCTTCATGATTGTGAAAGCTTCATTATTTGTTGCTGTAGTCATCACACTGTGTTTCAGGGCAAGAACTAAAGATGTAATACAGTTTCTCTGTTGCATATACTTGCACTTGTACGCTCTCACACTCTTCTCTTTAGAAGAAGGAAAGTGACATTCATGGGTATCACTAATGGAACAGGTCTGTAGAGAAGACTTAAAATGCGATGTTTCAGGGGTGGGACTTCAGCTTGTTTTGAAGCTAGTCAAGAAGTCATATACAACATTTCACAAAAAATCCTGTTATCATCTGTAATTCCTTTCTCTTACTGTGTTCCTGATGCATGCTATCCTCAAATGGCTTTTTCACATATTTAGCATCTATTCACATATCTGTTTTTCATCTAAAATACTTCTCTATTCTGTTCCAAACAGTTTCTAGGCTTTCGGAGGTCTCTTCATTAGGGATGATCAAAAACATTTAAAATTTAACAACTATCAGGAAATTCATCTTAATGAAAGTAGACACATTTTGAAAGGACAGATTGGTTTCAGCTTTGATACAATTTTAAGTAGAGGAAAATGTAAATGAATCGTGTCAGCTGTTTCATTTAAACATATGAAATATTTTATTTTTAATGTTTTGATTAGTTTTGTTTTACCTCTCACACTGTCAGTCAAAATACTGTTCATATTGCCATTCATTGTGTTATATTTGTATTTAGTGCTTAATTAAAATGCTTTGGTGTGATTTGAACTTTTCTGTAATGAAATTGGCTTTTTTTTCTTTTTCCTTCGGAGTTTGGTGTTGATGAGAAATTGAGTTTGACACTTTTTCTGAGTATCCTAATTCTGGCAATAAACTCACAATCAAGACTCTCTCCCTACTTTCATAGAGCCATAGAATCTTTAAGGTTGGGAAAGACCATGGCGTGGAAGACTGAAACAGCACTACCCAGCTCTGGGTATTGATCATGTGGATTTAGCTTTCTTTGTCACCCAGTGCTCTGTGAGCAGTTTATTATCTGGAAGGCTGGAGAGCCCTGTATTTCATTGATGGCTATGCATCAAGTGTTTCCCTGGCTCTCAGGCTGTGCTCAGATATCTTTCAAAATTATGGTAAATATTGATTTAGTGCCCTGCTTAAACATGCAGCTCTGGCACAGACTTTTCAGTGAGTGTGACTGTGTCAAACAAGAATTAAATTCACAGCCAGAGTTCACTGTAATCGCTGTCTTATTCATCTCATGCTTGCCTTCTTGCAAAGCGTTGTGCTGTCAAGTGTGGCTCTGAAGTACATAAATGAAATAAATGTATTAAAATGTTAAGATCCTTGACAGTGAAATATACCCAGACCCTTAATGCTGGAAGAGTCACCTTTGAAAAGTGACTGTAAAAACGGTGTGTTAGGGCTGTGTCCCTGGCTCCCATCATCCCTTCCTCTGTTCTCAGGTTGTTCCTCCCTTATTTGCTACTGTGGCACTTGGAGGAGCTGCTGCTGTGATGACCATTTCATCTCATACAACATCAGAAAGAAGATGGATATTCCTAGGAGAAGTGGTGTTCTTGGGCTTGCCAATGGAATTCTGATGGCTAGAGGGTACATGGTGGACCAGTTCTTTGGTGTTCTTTGGTGCGTGGTGTCTGATGAGGAGTCCTCTTCACAGGTGATGGGCTGATAGAGTGTCTGTTGGAAGGCCAGCTTTGCTGCTAACTGTGAGAAAAGGCTGCGGTGATTTATGGAGTTGTTGGTCTTCACAGAAAACTTCCACATGTCCCTCTGAGAAGCTCTTTGATGTTACTACTTTGGGGTCTTTTCTAACTGGAGCTATTATTAAATAAGTTCTTAGCTCCTCAGGATTTGGAGAGATGGGAAGGACTAAGCGAAAAGAAAAGAAAAGAAAAGAAAAGAAAAGAAAAGAAAAGAAAAGA